>CM050198.1:20104761-20174761 GCA_027475355.1 Coilia nasus
TATCACCATTGGATGATGTGTAGAAATGTATTTTTCTATTGAAACTGTGGAGACATTCATTGAGGAGGATGCATGTGCTTGGTAATGTGCAGTATAGTGATAAACACGTTTCAGCCCAGAATTAGTTTTGCCCTCAATGCCCCATTTGTTGAGTATATAAACTAATTTGTCAGTGGTTATGGATGAAGCATTAATAACATGATCAAAACCACATACAGATAACAGCATGTCATGGGGTAAAACAAACAGATACATTAGACAAGAAGGCAGTCTGGTGTAGATGAGAGTGTCTGGAATTGTGTGATAATGTGACCTTTTTAAAGGATATTTATATTTAAAGGACATCAGTGGTTATGGATCAAGCATTATAAAAGACGACCTTAAACTAAAGTGTGATGTATTGCAAATACCTAAAGTCATTAGACAGCTTACATGACCAACTAACATGGAAGCCATTTAATATGAGTATTAATTCCCAAAGTTTGTTAAACACATTAGGCAGCTTTTTGTAAATGGAGCACGCATGATGCTGTAGAAAAATACATTTTTTATGTAGTATGTGCAGTGCAAACCAAGCAAAACGCCCCTATGACCCGGAATCATTCCACATGTATTTGTAATTGTTGGACCAAAGCATACTTTAGAATGTTGTCAGTTTTTAGGCTTTGTATTCCCCTAGCTAGGACGTGAAGATTATTCATCAGGGCTGCAGACGCTCACTGTGTGGAATATAGGCGTGTGGGAGAATGATAAATAATAACTAGACTGCATTTCCGCAGAGAAAATGCAAACTGTGCTTTCTCCAATGTTGCTACAACGAAAAACGGAAATAACAAATGAACGACAAGGGCCAGTGTAAATAATTTAAACACCGTTAAAAGTAAAGAAGAACAATCGAGTGCTCGCCTATGGCAGCAAGCACACTAATCATGAACATTTCTGGCGTTGTTCAACTTCTGATCAAAACTACAGTGAATTGCCACTGATGGCAGACAGGATGTTCTCACTAAAGCTTCTTAAATAATGATTTGTATCTGCTATAGCAGGAGCCTGGCCTGGGGAACCAGACTCTCTCACTTTGTTTTGCTTTGTGTGAAGAATCTGGATACTTTTATGTGGATTTTAAAACTTAGCCAGTCCCAAAGGTGAATGCAGCATACATACTCAAACTGTCATCGCTTTCCGCTCCCCTCAACAAGCAACATAGCCCTCTTTCTGTTCACTGATTGGTAACCCAACAAATTGGTCGCGCTCGTGTGGTAATGCAGGCCAGTCCATCATGGCCTGACAGAGTGAAATACAAAATTGGGCTGAGCTACTATGGCAGCTCTAGCATGAGTACATTCCAGGACCTCGGTCCAAAAAAGTAAAATAAAATAATAATAAAGCCCCCTTTTCAAATATAAGCATTCACAAACCCATAACAGTATATCTTTTTTTGTTGATGTTTAGATGTTTTTTTTGGTTGTGTAACATCACTTACTTTGGTATGTTCACCTTCCTAGCTGTTGAAGAATGTTTATAGTCACATATGTATGTAACTTTTAGACTGAACTACTGTAAATGCAGAATGTATCCACTTTCACTCGCACTGATGTTTTTCGCCTTGGTATGGTCTCTCATTTCTGTAATTTAGCACTGGAGAACTTTGAGGCATTTTGTTTTCTTCAGGTGGAGTCTCAGTTGTTGTGTTATGGGATTGCTCAGAATTTGTTGTGAAACTCATTTGCATGACGTGTTCTTGTGTAACTCTGCGTTTGTAATTGATTTCAGTTGACCATATAAAGATTGTTTCAAACAACTCATCTCAGGAGAGCAGTAGAATACTGTTAATGCATTTTATTCTACTGTTATGGCATTTTATTAGCCTGGTAAACAAGCCCCTCATACTTCATGTCTTTTTGTTCAGAGGGTCTAGCAGTGCTTCCACTGACATTGCTGTCTTAGGCAGAATTTTGCCCAGACAATCAGCAAACAGAGGTAGTGTTTGTGAGCGATGACATTGACTTTCCGTGCTACATTTGAATTGTTGTGCGTAGGCAGGCTAACTGCATGTCATGACCTGACGTTAGCATTTGGGTACAGGCAGAGCCACTTGATTTAAACTTTAGCAAAATCCACACCTTCAGGAACAAATCGTTTCCCAATACAGCACTACCAGACCCTCTGTACAAAATGAAATGAAGTATGAGGGGCTTGTTTACCAGGCTAGCATTTTATCACCTTGCCCTGATTTAGAGGTACAAATGGACCTGCCTTTGGCTCTTTATGGCGTGCACAATCATATTGCTTTATTCTACACCTCCTTCAGTGATAGTCAAAGACACGATAAAGAACTGTAAGAAATATACTAATTTTAACTCTGAAGAATGTTTGTGTGTGTACAAAAAAGAATGCTGTCAGTTTTGTTGTTCCTGAATTAGTTGTTGTTTTTGCATTTGTGCAAAGCTGGAGGACACACATGAGCTTTACACATAGTTTATAACAGTATGATTATAAAGAACACAGACTAATGACTACTCTCGGAAGATGATGTTTACATTTCTTATCCTTGTATTTGTTTGTAAAAAAAAGGCACAATAATATATTTTCATCTGTGGTAAAGCACACAAAACTACTTTAATTGTTATCAATAAATATTGTTTGGGTAGCTTTGTGGAGGTTTTATTTCATTTGTCTGGGGGGTTTGCGCTATACATTTTTGTAGGGTTAACTGACAGACCAACCCAAAGCACAGTCTGGGATTCTTTTGTAAGGTTGCTGATATTCAAGATCACCAGCCAAATCACACACCGTGCTGATCGGCAGTAACTAACAGCTTACTGGGAAAGTGAAAATGACTCCAGAGGGATCACCAGAGGGAACCCCATGATAAAAATTGGTCCTCTGCATTTAAAGCACCACTATGCAACTTTTAATCTTCATAAGTCCGCAGGTGCTTAAATGAGTCATTACCAGGCGAATGAAGACTTTCTTGACCGCTCCCGCTCTCTGTGGGACAGAATACCATGCTTGCAATATCTGGGTGTCTGTCACAACACCCTCAGACTCACAAAGTCTGGAATATCACGAGAAGCAGGATGACGTTAAAATTCTGAAGAAATTCTGACTTTACTTACCTCGGTGGACATGACTACTTTCATTTTTGCCAGTTTGCCAGAAAACACATGCTCAGGGTCCATTTTTACGAGAGTTTCCTTGGAGCTCCGTTCAGAAAAAGCACTCAGAGTTGCATAGTGTCTCTTACTCATTCAGTGAATACATGACACAGATGAACATGCAGATGCCATGCAGCACCGTGGTAGCAGCGGGTGTTATGGCAGGGTCAAATTATTCTATTTCTTTGTCTTTCATAATTGTGATTTATGATTGACCAGGTCACACTGTAAGATCTTAGAACCATCCCTTACACCGCTTAGTAGGGAGACTGGCCACATTACAAGACTATGTGTAGTTGTATCATTCCACTAAGTGTATCATTCACATCATACAACTCCTGACAAAACTGTGACAAGCTAGTTTTTTTTTTGTCAGGGTGACGTAGGACATTGCAGACTGGTCATTCATTCCCATTTACAATCTCCTGTTTACAGAAAGTGGACTGCTAGTGTCATGTCAGCACACACCTGAAGCAAACACAGCAAGGCAGCATGTTGTTTGTTGTATTTGGCACCTTATTTAAGTGATGACAGACCTGTAACTTCTAGTAGCCTACATTGGAGAAAATCTTGTTGAGGGGGATATGGGGGACAAGAATTTCACTGCCACACACACACCCACACCCACCTCTGAACACACCCCTTCTGGAAATCTCAACATCATTTAATTAGATTAGATTCAACTTTGTTGTTATTACACGTGTAGAAATACAGGTAACAAAATGTGGTTTAGCATCTAATCAGAAATTTAAAGGTGCTTCCACACTGCCCCAACAAACGCCAACCAACTCCAACATTCTAAAGTTGGCAGTTGTTGGCACCTAGCAGCTGGCAGTCTTTAGAATGTTCAGAAAACCAACTGCCAGTCCACACTGCCCAGACTAAAAACTGACAAGACTAACTTTTGTCACCATCTGTTTTTGATCTTCAACATTTTTTTAACATGGGCAAAGTTGAAAGTGTACTGAATGTGGCCAAAGTAATTTTTGGTCTACATTGGTCAGACATTGTACAACTCCACCAGACCGGACCGAACATGTTGAACTCTTCCAACTCCATCCAACAAGAACAAACTAACACAGACGGGTGGTCCACACTGCCCCAACTGTTGGCGTTTGTTGGAGTTGGTTGGTGTTGGTTGGTGTTGGTAGGAGCAGCAAGTGCGATAAAGTGCAGTATACATACAATATAAACAGCACAGTTTGTAGTGAATTATGTACAAATAAATAGGGTAATATGAACCGGTGGGAATAATTTGTTGTTAATCTATGTGAGGGATATAAACAGATATTTTATAAGGAAGTATACAGTACTATGGTGGGGGTCACTCGCAGAAAGAGGCAGAGAAAGCAGAGCCAGACACAGAGGGAGCAGGACAGTCCGAGCAGGGTGGGGAGCCCCAGGCAAGTTTGGGATTTTATCAGTGTTTTTGGGTGATCCAGTAGAAACACTTTACCGTAGCCTACTGCCTAAACACATTTAAGTTGCTCCAACTATCAATGACCTGTTTTGAGCTACAATAAATAGTTTTTGAAGAATATTTTGCCTCATTTGGGTTGTTAATGGAAATTTCAACAGTGAAAAGTGTATGCCCCTATTCTCCTTATTAGAGTGTATGTATCATGTATTCCCCATTTGTACGCCAAGATCAGATGTTTCACAGCTTAAAGTACAGGGGTGTATACTGCAAAGGTAGCAAAGTTAAAAACAAATGGGTTTAGTCAAGTGAAGTCAGCTTTATTGTCAATTCTTCACATGTATTAGACATACAAGAATCGAAATTATGTTTCTTACTATCCCATGTGTAGACAAGACAAGGACAAACATAAAAAAAACAGTAAAAATTAAAGTGCAAGACAAGACAATATGGAGTACTGTGAGGTATTTGTGTTCTTACCCATCCTAAGTGTAACATACATTATCATTATCATAATGTTAGTTAACCCAGAGTGTATTTGTAAACCTGTTAGTAGAAGAGCCCAGGGCTTCATTCTCTTAACTAAACAAATGGCAATGGGCTCCTCTTTTATCAGGTTTACGACTACCTCTGGGTTTAACAAATCAGGTGTGTATGCACCCAATGTATTCTAGATCTGCATTGACCACCTATTAGTTGATCTTTGACACTCTTCGTGTGTGATATGTGAGTGTAGAGAGTATACGAGCCACTACATTTACACCAATGTAGGGAATTACATTTCAACAACAGGCCACTATAACAGAACTGCAATTGCCAATTATGCTACAACAGAATTTGGATTTTCTCCTTATGGCGTTTCAGGAGAAGGAGGTCAATACGGTCTTATTTATTTTCTGAAAGAGAAAGATGAGACTGTTGTAAGCAGTAATATTACCCTCTGGGATGCCCTATAGGTCACTGTTGTATTCCATGGTAAGTCTGAACTCAAGGACAATGCTGAGCCCTAGTGGCGATAACATGTAACAGCACCTTACTCATGTGCACCTGAAAAATACCCCATGAACAGAGCCAGAATGTAAACTCAAGGGCCCCTGGACACAAAATTGTCTTGTGTGCAGCCACCTCCCCACCCTCCTCAGAAAGTTTTTGCTTTCCCCTGCCAAAAAAAAAAGCAGGCCACCACAAACTGTTTTTTTTTTTCCATGCAATTTCAAGAAGGACTGTAGCATATCATAGGAAATAACTGGCATTGCATTTTGTATGCTGTACCTTTAGTGTTCGTCAAGGGCCAACTTTGGAGCAGTCCGTTGGGCTTACATGGTTAGGACCATTGCCCTCTGGTCCTGTCAGTGTGATTGGTCCGTTTGCTAAATCGTCCCTGCCCATGAACTGTAGAGTTGTAAGAACTGCCAAATTATTTGCTGCTTGCCATTTGCAAGTTTATTGGCTGTTTTGATCAACTAATCTGGAATGTGTAACAGTCGAATTTAACCCTGAACCAAAGCAGTTGACAAATGACATAGTGTCAAACAGCTATAGCAAACTATGCCACAGATTTAATACTTGGTGGTTGAACAGATGTGTTAGCCCTGAATAATATCACAGATGACCTTGTTGTTACTGTACAATTCAGATGTTGCTGTTATATTAATGTTTGGCCTTAGTGACTGAGCAAACCTGATCGAATGGCATTCAACAGTGTGGAACACTGAGGAGCATATTGCAAACTAATCCAATACAGCTGGTCCTGTCTTGTCCTATTACTGGGTAAGCTGTGCTACTGGAGAATGGCAACCCCTCTGCTAATACACTTAACTCTATGACAGAGCTCCCTGACAGCTGCCTGACTTATCAGTGGTCATGATGGTCATTTGTTGACCTCAACACAGTTCAAGTCACTGGGCTAGGCTTGCCTTTCAGTTTCACTGGGCAGCCATTTCACAGACACATTCCCATTCAGTTAACTTTGTTTCGAGTTTTTTTTGTGTGACTTGGTACAAAATCATGGCTTTTCTACAATGTCCCAGTTAGATAAATAAAGAGGCAGATACAATAATTATTTCAAATAAATAAATATGTTTTTAATTTAAAAAGTATAACAGAACAATAACAGCACAGTGATCATCAATCCACTGACTATAGCAACTACACTGGCTATGTGATGTAGGGTCATTAACTTTATAAATATAAAAAATAACATTAAATAGTCCAATGGAAAAACAACACAAATGTTTTAGACAAACACTAAAGCATTAGACACAATTTGTTAAAAGTTACTAATAACATTAGAATTTCTCCACAAAATCTTTGTTAATGCTACTGGAAATAAAAAAAAAATCATGTTTGGATTATATAAAAAATTGCATTTCAGAAAAATATGTGAGGTGTTAAACTGTTGTAGGTGTACAGTAGCCTACATGCAGGCTGTTACACCTGTCCTGCAGTCCATAACAAATAGCTTTTACTTCACAAGTTCCAACAATCCCTACACAGATGCTACATAAAAGTTCCTACTGGACAAGACAGGTTGTCACTGTGTCATTGTTTCAGCTATGCAGCTAAACTTTTTCCACCAGGACTCTGATAGCTTCCTGATCTTGCTGGATGTGCCTCTCAGGTAGTGCCTCTGTTCAAGGGCGTTACTGTCCTGCATGCTCGCCAGTATAGCTGTGTCAAACACCTCCTTCAAGTTCTTCTGGGTGAGAGCTGAGCATTCGGTGAAGGTCACGGCGTTTATCTGTTGTGCACAGGTGCGGGCCTCCTCCGTTGTGACCGGTTGTTCCTGGTTGTCCGCTAGCTGGATCAGGACGTGAACGTCCTCGCGGAGGTCCGACTGGGTGCCGACGAGAAGGATGGGCACGTCCGGGCGGTGCCGGCGGATCTCGGGCGCCCACCTGGAGGCGATGTTGCGGAAGGAGGAGGGGAGGACCACGCTGTAGCACAGGAGGAAGATATCGGCACTCCTGTAGCACAGAGAGCGCAGCTGGGCAAACTCCTCCTGTTGACAAAAGAATGAAAGCAGTGGAAAAGCCTGAACTCACCTTGTTTAGGACTTAAAAAACCTTTAAAAGCTAAATTTCTACAACTCCAATTCCGATGAAGTTGGGACGTTGTGTTAAATGTAAATAAAAAAGAAATGCTATAATTCTCAAATCATACAAGCAATATATGTGTTTGAGAATAGTTCAAGGACAACATATCAGTTATTGAACTGGATTTTTTTGTTGTTGTATGGGTCATTTCAAATTTTAGGCCAGCAACGTAGCTCAAAAAAGTTGGCACAGTGTCAATAAAAGGCAGGAAAAGTTAAGTAAAACTAAAGAAAAACAACGGAGGACACTTCACAGTTAATTATGTTAACTGACAAGATGATTTTGTATAAAAAAGTGCTCTTTCTTTCAGGTTCTTGACATGAATTCAGCAGCCCAACTGCTAGGTGTCTTCTTCATCCTGTTTCCCTTGTTATTATGCTTAAAATGTAACAGATCTGGACACCACGGCAGCTATAGCATCTGGTTGCTCTTATGATGGTGCCACACTGTTGGAATTTTGTATACAATGCAGTTTGACCTCATTATCTGGTAATATTTAAGGCCTACCCTCAAAATATAATGTCTGAGTGCCATCTTGTGCTATTGAAAATGTATATATATATATATGTCATTCAGCATTAATTTTAACTCTCCAGATAAATAAACTCAACATAACCAAGGCACTACTGCACCCCCATACCATCATAGATGCTGCCTTTCGAACTTACCACTAAAACAAGAAGGATGATTTGTCTCCTCTGTAGCTTGGAAGATGCAAAACTCCATTATTTCAAAATGAATGACACATTTTCAACACAGGACAGTTTTCCATGTCTTCTGGGTCCATCTCAAATTACAAAAGTTGAAAATGTGTCATTCATTTTAAAATAATGGAGTTTTGCGTCTTCTAAGCTACAAAGGTGACAAAGTATCTTTCTTGTTTCAGTAAAATAGCTCTTACTAGACAGTTTTGTGTGTAACCACATTGTGATCATTAGTCTACATAATACGTGTAATATCACCTTATTTGTTTATCTTAAAAAGTTGTTTACTTTTAAAACATATTTCCACCTGCAAAATGGGACTGTCTTGTGTGAAACCACCTTGTAATCCAATACACAGTATCATAATTGCCCAAAGTCAGAGTTGCAGTACAGAAAGACAATTGGGCCTACTGAAATATACCTGTCTGAAAGTGACTTGTTCTTTTCGTAATGATTAAAAAAAAAAGTGAAAGTAGACTTACATTATGTTCTCCACTGGGTGACAGCCATCTCTGCCATTTAAAAAACAGAAAAAGGCAACAAATAAGCATTCACTTTCCAAAAGAAAATCATAAAAGAATAAAACAAAACTAATCTGATATATTAACACATTGTGATTGTAGATTTCATGGAATAAATCAATATTAGAATCAACATCTGTACCTCGCCGGATACATCACAGAGCTGCAGCCTCACTGGTTCTCCATCCACCACCACTAATGCTGGAGAAGAGAGGATGGGTGTTTACAAAACACAAATCACAAAACCTGTCACAGTTGATACACTTATGAAAAATGCGGTTGTATTGCTGGAATATTAATAATGCATAAATATATAAACAAGATAGCCTATTTGCTATGGCTGCAGTGGCACATGGGGAAACCATGACAACCTGTTGTTACCACTGCTTCTTTGAATGCAAGTGTCTTAATCCTTCAGTTTGGATCTTTTACGTGTATGACGTATTCTACACAGGTCATATAGCCCTGAACTTGAAACAACAAAACCAAAAATAGCCTACCTGCAAAATTGTCCAAAGCTGTCGGAATGTACTCTGATGGGAAACCATTGGTGGTATAACTGACTATAAGACTTGTCTTGCCCACTGCCCCGTCTCCCACTACCACACACGTTACCTTCTTTTCAGGTAGAAAAAATGACCTCCGCTTTGAAACGCTTTGCGTTTCTCTAGGAGAATTTCGTCGCGCGGGTACCGGAGGCGCAATTAATGATGTCGTATCGTCCTGCTTGCTGTGATACGACGGCATTTTCATGCCCAGCCTCGTAAACAAACACAGATCTGCTCTTTAACACTTTTACGCTGCTTGTGCCTTAGGTCCATCTGCTAAGCCTTGCGTAGTAATTGCTCTGCTTCCCGATCCGATTTGCGATGATCTCTTCAGGTGATACCCTGCACCTGCTGCCTGACTTAGTTGCCATTGCTAGTCGAGCTCTGTTGAAGTATTTCTAGACTGCCACCCCATACATCTGCTGAACCTGTGGTTCCTGGAAATCTTTAAAAGAAAAACAACGCACCGATAGTGTTTAACACAATGAAAGAAGCACTGTCAGCGTAGTCTAACTTACAGTACAATACTGTAGATGAGCAGTAAAATAATAGCCGTGCGTCTGTGGTAGAGTCGGTGGTCACTCCAAGTTCAGGAGAACGCTGTCAGACTTTTTAGCGTGTTTCCTTGTTAACAGCGCCCCCCTATGGAACCTTTTCACCACAGGTAGTTGCTGTTGTATAATAAAGGTATATAAAGTTACAGTTATAAAAAAGACCTACCCATGAAAAAGTTGCTAACTGTTTTTGGTTTCACAGTCAGATAATTGGTGTGTAGGCTACTTTCCCACTCAGCACATTACCGACAATAGGTAAAAAAGGCAAAAGTAGTTAATCTTCTCCCACAAAATTGAAGAAAGGATAACAAAACAAAATATCAACAGCCAAGTTTAACCAGGCCTACAGCTATAACAGGGACAGTAAAATAAAGTGTAACTTAGCGGATGATACACAGGCATGCATCTTTATGGCTATCACCTGTGTTAATTGCATAGGCAGAAAGGAAGCATGGTAGGACCTTCATTTTCTGAAGCTGGAATATCTACATCTGTGTACCAATGAACAGGAACAAAATGGAAATAAAACAGCAAAAAAAAGAAAGAAAACGTTTTTTCATGGTGGTGGCTGAGTACATTTTAAAATGTGTCCTATTTTCTACCAGTTGTTGATGGGAGTAACTGGTAGTTTGTAATCAGATTTTATGTAAAGTAGAAGCAAAAACAAAACTCACCAGCTGTAAACAATCCAAAGTGTTTATTTCTTTAGATATATTTCAGTTTGGTGGATACAAGTACTGGTTGCCTCCTCCTGTTTGAGCTATGTATTGGACCTGGAATATTATGGATTGGCCTGTTTAGAAATTTTAACTTAAAAAAATATTTTCCTGCCAGTATAGCCATTAAGAAAGTTGGAGAATTTGACCTAGCTAAAGTGAAATAGCAGTGATAAAATAAATGTTTGAAAACTGAAGACATTTGCATGTCAAACAACTTGACAGAGATAATTCAAATGTTAGTTTGATTAATTTGTAAATTCAAGCTTTTACATTTCAACATTCCAACATCTTCCTGATGTCTTTTGGGAAAGGGACACAGCACACAGCGGAGGGGTCACTCAAAGTTCAGAGTATTCTCCATTAAAGCCAGTTTCATTGTATTGCTATGGGCTCCGTGTGTGAATGGGATCATTAAAGCATACTTTGTATTATTGCAAACGTTAATTCAGTTTGTGCTTTCGTGCATATATTGTGAAAATGCAGTTCTAATAAGGTAATAGGCATGCTACATACACTTCAAATATGTTTTGACTACAGGCTACAAAAATCCAACTGAAATGGTCATATTTTGTTTGTTTGTTTTTTGTTTTTTTTTGACGGACTACCCAAACTCTGTCTTTAGATAAACTAAAAACAAGGAAATTTCAGTGTCCTTCCTTTCACATTTATGTTTCCAACCTCTTCGAGGCAAAGTGGACTGTGAGATGCACACATCCAAATGCATTATAACAGGTGCCAGAACAAAAGCTGAGCTTTTTAAAGTATTTTGGCCTTTTGTGGCTTTAATGTGTAAGGATAGTGAAGATGGTGACAGAAGAGAGAGATGGGGTAGGGTTAGGAAATGACACGGGCCGGACTCCAACCTGGGTCCCCATGGGCGCTTGGCCATTTATGCTACGAGTGCTCTACGCGCTGTGCCACAGCACCCCCCTCAGACAGGTAGCTTAAGGAAAATCAGGAGTCAAACAGATCTGCACACTTTGAAAACTGACTCTAAAGAATGTTTGATACAAAACAGACAGCATTGTTTCAATCTTTTTTAATCCAAAATAGGCAGCCATATTTCAGCCATGAGATCTTGTTGCCTATTCTGTATGCAGTTGTTTGGAGTCATTTTGTAAGAGTGGGGAGATCCCCCACCATTGTCTCAGCACTCTTCCTCTTACCACTTTGGCTTCTTCTTCTCTCTCCCTCTGCCCCCTCTCTCTTTTCATCTCTTTCTTCCTCTCTCTCTTTCCCTTTCTGTCTCTCTCTCTCTGTTCTACCCCTGTCTGTGTGTGTCTCTCTCCCTCTCTCCATCTAGTGTTCTCTCCCTCGTGTTCTCTCTCTCTCCCTCTCCCTCTGTTTCTCTCTCTCTCCCTCTGTCTCCCTCTGTCATCTAGTGTTCTCTCTCTCTGGTCTTCTGTCTATCTCCTTCTTGTGTTCTCTCTCTCTCCCTCTCTGTTTCTGTCTCTCTCTTTCTCTCCCTCTCCCTCTCCCCCTCTGTCTGTCTCTTGGTCTCTCTCTCTCCATCTCCATCTAGTGTTCTCTCTCTCTGGTGTTCTGTCTCTCTCCCTCTTGTGTTCTCTCTTTCTCTCCCTCTCTCCGTTTCTGTCTCTGTCTCTCTCTCTCCCTTTCTCTCTCTCTCTCCCTCTAGTGTGTTGGGCTTTCCGTCTCTCTTCCCTTCTGTCTGTCTCTTTCGCTCTCTCTCTCACACACTCTCTCTCACACACTCTCTCTCTCTGTCTCTCTGTCTCTCTCTCTCTCTCTCTGTCTCTCTCTCTCTAGTCAGCTGAGCCTCCTGCGCTGCCTATTGGAGCCCCCAGTGGGACCGAGGCGCTGTGCGTCTCTCGTAATGGGCCGCGGCCATCTGTCACGGGCTGCATTCACACAGCCACCAGAAGGAGACAACATGTGCTGATTTAAAAGGAGAGCCCAACTTTCCCAGGACAGAGTGACCCTGCACGCCTCCCCTCCCCTGCACAGATATATACCCACACGCGCGCCTCCCCTTCCCACAAGGCATACACACACACACACGCGCGCACGCCGCCAGCTTATCCCCCCCCCCCCCCCCCCCTCCCGTCACGACACACACTTTTTATTAACCCTCTCCCTCCCTACGGTAAACACACACCCCACACACGCACACACACACCCCATGCAGCCTACACCACGCCGTCCCTACTGCTGGGAATGAGATATACAGTGTGCCTGTGTGTGTGTGTGTGTGTGTGTGTGTGTGTGTGTGTGTGTGTGTGTGTGTGTGTGTGTGTGTGTGTGTGTGTGAAGCAGTGAATCAAAGGGCACTCCCCTTTGAATACTAATGTTCCAGAGAGACTGGCTTTGGTTGCGTGTGTTTGTCAATGTGTGTGGTGCAGCTCTATGCAGAACCATGGTGGGTTTTTTTTTTTTTTTTAAAGAAAAGCGCACAGCCTAGGATTCCCAAGTGGCAGCCTCTGGCATTTATATTGCAGTTTTTCTCAAAGGCAAAAACTCAGTTTCCGGAACCATACACTATTTTCTCAAAACTGTAAACACAATTGACCAAAGCCATTTCCCAAAACTCTTGACTTTTGTTGCAAAGGCGACCTATTGCCTCAAAACATTTTTTTTTACATGCACTCAAAACCAAACCCTATCCTCATGACAGAAACAACACAGTCAAAATGAAATCAAAATGAAGCAGTTAGTAAACACTACACCAAAAAATGGACAGCACAACATCCATATGTATACAATAGCCTAATCAACTGATGAAAGGCAAAACTCAGGATGTATGTGTACTACATGGAGCAGTGGTATGTAAAAGTGTGTATAAAAGGGCAGTGGTGGCCTAGCGGGTAAGGTATCGGACCTGTGACTGCAGGATTGCAGGTTTGAATCCTGGGTCGCCAGTAGTGCCACTGAGGTGCCCTGAGCACGGTACCGTCCCCACACACTGCTCCCTGGGCACTGCTGTCTTGGCTGTTCATGTGTGTGATGGGTTACAGTTTTTGCCCATTGCTTAAACACATTTTGTTCAACTTGGCTCGCTGTGCCAAAACTCTACACCCAAGCACATAAGACACAACACTTGGAAATAAACCATTCACATATACGTCAAATTGAAACTCTGCAATCAAAACCTAACAATCCTTTGTCAAAATGTCACTCTGATGACAAAATTGCACACACTTGCATCTTATGAAAACACTGTCACATCAGCAGCAGCCCACTAGTCTACTTTGTATAAAACACTGTTTTTTGTATTTTGAATAGATGTGTTTTGCCAATGATACATCGGTATTTCAAGTGTCTTATGTATGAAATAGTGTGTGGTGTGCAGGGGCAAGTGTGTTGCAAAAAAAAAGCAAGTGTGTTGCAGAATTGAAACTAAAGTGTAAAGCAGCATTTGTGTTTAAGGTATGGTTACACTGTGTTTAAGGCATGGTAACACAACTTCAAGTTATGTTACTTTGGTTTAAGCATATGTCTATTGCATTCAAGCAGTGGGCAAAAACTGTAAATGCAGAGGTGAATTTTGTTGTGTGTGCTGTGATGTGCCGTGTGATGACAAAGGGACTGACTTTCACTAAAATACAGAGAGTTAGGTGACTGGTTCGAATCCCACCCTACCCATGGTTGAGATGCCCTTGAGCAAGGCATCCAATCCCACACTGCTCCAGGGACTGTAACTGAAACCCTGTAAATATCTGTAAGTCGCTCTGGATAAGAGCGTCAGCTAAGTGTAATGTAAAGTAATAAATGAAAACTAAATGTGCTGTATACAGTGCTGCAAAAAAGAGATCACTGGCCTTCCTCATGTCATGTCATCCACATCACAAGCAATGATGTCCCTTGCCAGGCAATGGGGAAAGAACCCTCTGGCGTCACTGTTCCTCACCTATGTCACCACAGGCCAATTGCAGGGCCTGTAGGTTGAACTCTCAATCCTGTCTCTCTCGTCATCAACCCATGGACAAGAATGTCATCTATAATCGTGGCTCTAATTTCGGTAAAAATAAACACTTTTCCTCTTCCTCTTGCCTCCTCTTCCTCTTCTTTGCCACCTCCTTGCATTTAGATTCTCTGTCCTCTTTGTGTCTGATTGGAATCCATTTTCAAGCTGCACCCATCACCAACCCTGCTCTCTTAAGGGGTTTATATTAGTGGTGTCAGCACATTTGAAATGAAGTAAAATCAATTCTGATGCAGTGTGCTTAACGTATGGCATTTGTGCTTCATTTGTGATGAAATGTTGAGAAGAATGCTTACCATTTTGCATAACGTTTTTTTAACAGTGCAAAATGTGTTTTGAGAATGAGAATGCGTTTAGTCTAATCTAGTCTAGTTCTACTATGTCAAAATTGTTTAAAGGTGTACTTCCACGAGAAACCGTTTAGTACTTGCTCTTTTGAAATATGATAGGTCACCCCGAGTTGCATATGCATGCTGCATATCAAAATGTTTTTCTATCCCCGTTTTCTATATCAGTCAAAAGAAGACAATAGGCGGAAAAACGACCCAATGCTAAAAGTGCCTCCGGCGTGACGTAGACGCGGAGATACATATAAGAGAAACTGACCGAATGGGCTTTAATTAAATAATGTTAGCCTGTTTGACTGACTGGCATAAGATTAGCAGGCTAGTTGAATGACTGAACTGCATTTAGCCGGGCACTTGCAGTGTTTTGTCATGCAAATATTACCATTCTGAAACGTTCATTGACAAACGGTCAGGAAGCGACTGTGCTTGTGCCATCTCTCCTTCCTCTTCGGATTCAGGATCAAACACATACAGCTGTATCTCCGTAGACATTCTGTGTGCAGTTTTAGCGCTGTCAAGTTGACTTGGCCCTTTACCACTCTGCTATCAAGTTGACTGTGGGGCAAAGGAAGCTGCAGGGACCGTGCCTCTGGTGAAATCGTGTCGTTCTCCCCGCCCCACCCCCTCTACCAAACTAAAACAGCCTGAAACAGAAGCACTAGAACATTTTTTTTATTAACACTAGCGCACAGGGCAATTATTAATACTAGAGAACACCGCAAAATTAATGAAAACACGATGGAAGTACACCTTTAAGGGATTGACTGTACAGTTCTGTGAAATAGTTCAGGCAATTGAGAAAGTTGTTCAGCCATTAGGTTTTAGTGCTTTAACAATTGAGAAAACTGTAAAAGAAAAGATAGATTTTGCGTGTGTGTGTGTGTGTGTTAGTGTGTGTGTGTGAGAGAGAGAGAGAGAGAGAGAGAGAGAGAGAGAGAGAGAGAGAGAGAGAAAGATAAAACTGATTAAATGAGGGAGGGTTATTCTTAAAAAGCACAAATATTCAGTATATTTATTCTGTGTATATTCTGTGTATTTGTGTGTGTATGTGTTTGTGTGTGTGTTTATGTGTGTTTCTGTATGTGTGTTTCTGTGTGTGTGCGTGTGTGTGTGTGTGTGTGTGTGTGTGTGTGTGTGTGTGTGTGTGTGTGTGTGTGTGTGTGTTTATATTTCTGTGTGTGTGTGTGTGTGGTAATGTGGGGTGGGGGTGGGGAGGTGCCGCGTGTTGCTGTGCGATGTCGCAGAATGGCTTTGTTGCCTGGTCAACAGGCGTGTGCCACGGGGTGTTCCGCTGACACTCCTGCCTGCTGTCCAGGTTTTGAGCAGGCCATGGGAATGACCCCACACTTTAATGGCCTGCGTGCCGTTTTTAATTAAATCTCCAATGAGCATCATTAGGATTTACCTAACAATGGCGAGGGGAGCAAGAGGGATGGTTTTATTGAAGAAAGAGTCAAATGTGGCCTGACATTGCAGGATGCCTGCCATGCTCACATGCCCTGGGTCTCCTGCACTGCTGAAACATTCATGATCACACACATAGTCTTATGTAATTGAGCAAAACCTTTTTGGAAGTTTTTTTTTTGTATATTGCTACATTGTATTTTGTTTTTTATTATTTAGCTAATTTCACTTTACTACATCTCATTTCATTTTATTGAATCAACCATTTTGCCCTTTGTAAACATGCTTTTTTTTTACCAGAGAGATGGTTATAATCATAGTAAGAAAACAAAGATTTATTTAATCAAGGGCTAGTCTTATAGTAATATATTTTAGCCAAGATATCATTCAAATACGTATTTAAACTATCAATTTTATTTTTTACAGATAAACTTAATAACAATGACACTTCATAAGCTACCTGATGAAAACAACACTAATTAATTATTGGGATTTTTGCATATTTACAATTATGAGTTTCTTAGATTTTACATATATTCAATCTGTAAACATGTATGTGTTAACATTATATGTATATATAATCTTTAGTTAACAGTTAACAGTTAAATACATTTACGGTGTTTTAGTTATCACTAATGGTCCTTATGTGATAGAAAGCTATCAAATACCTCTCTGTGCGTTTAGCTTAACAACAGTGACAGTTTGGAGTGCTTGCCCTGCTCTCGAGACCACATGAAAACCCAACACATCAATCCGATCCGCAGTCTTTAATTCAGAGTGAGAGCTGTGCTTAGTGTTGTTCATCATCATTAAAGTTAGCTGAAAAAATGCGTCTTTTCACATCAGATGTGGTGCTGCGTGAATAGCGGAGGGGTTTGGGACTGGACCCCTGGGTGCTCTGTGGAGGCATTGTGTCGGTCAGGCCACTGTGGCCTCTTCTGTGTGCTGGCAGCTGTATGTCCAGCTTGCGGGGGCATCGCGGCACAAAAGGAAGACCATTCCCCCTGGGGGCAAGCATTTAGGACAGGGCTCCTCCTCAGCCCCCACAAGCCCACAAACAGGGGAGGAGAAGAGGAGAGAAGAGAAGAGAAGAGAAGAGAAGGGAAGGGAAGGGAGGAGAAGGGAGGAGAGGAGAAGAAGGGGAGAGAGAGTCCAGAGTCCCCTCCCCATCCTGTCCAGAAGGTTCTCACACCTCCTGTATCCACCCCCACCCCTTAACCCCCCAAAACTAGCCCCCCTAACCCCTAACCCCCTCTCCTCTCTTCCCCTGAGGCAGGGGATGGGTCGGCCATTCCTGAGGTATAAGAGGCCGACAACAGGTGTATGGTGTGTCAACAGAGAAAGACGTACAGAATAGAAAGGAGAGATGGAGGGAAGATTTTGTGAAGAAACGAAAAATGAGAAGAAGAGTGTGATCATACGAACCCGTCCACTCCCATGGGCATCTTTCTTTGCCGTCCCTCTGACATTTACACCTCAGAACACCTGCTACAGCTGCCATCATGGCGTCCTCCTCCGCCGCGGCAGCCTCCCTCCCTCCACACAAGGCCATTAAGGAGAGTAGAGATCTTATCTGAGCTCCAGCCTTTGTCAGACTTTGTTTTGTCTATGTTGGCGGCATCATCTTGTGTCTCTTGGGTGCAGAAGCATATTCAATCTCTCTCGCTCTCTCTCTCTCTGTCTTTGTCTCTCTCTCTCTTTCTATCTATCTATGTATCTATCTCTCTCTCTCTCTCTCTCTCACACACACACACACACACTCTCTCTCTCTTTCTATCTCTATCTATCTCTCACACACACACACATTCTCTCTCTCTCTCTCTCTCTCTATCTGTCTCTCTCACACACACAAACACACACACACTCTCTTTCTATCTCTCTCCCTCTCTCTCACACACACACACTCTCTCTCTCTCTCTCTGAGCAGATCCCACCCCCCACCACCACATCAAACTCAGAACTCAGGGCCTGAGGCAGTGTATCCTTACATTACAACCCCTCAACACACCACACACTACACCACACCACACCACACCATCATGGAACTCCCTGGCTCTTTTGCTGTCTTTGCAACATTTGAGACCCTTTCACACACCCATGAACCTTTGACACAGTCCCCATACACAATGCTCCATCATGATCCCCCCACCGCCCCCACCTCCGACCCCAACATGCACACACACACACACACACACACACACACACCCATCCACACCCACACACACACACACACACACACACACACACACAGAAGCTCTCTATTTCATCTCAGGTCATGGTATGTTTCAAAGTGAGCAGTCGTACAACAGATTGTTTGGTGCGAGCGAGACGATAGTAGCCCCTGACAATGTCTCTAACAGAGCATAGGCCCTGGGGGAATAGAGCAGCTTTGGTCACCAGGCCCCTCCTTTGTGTAGCCTGCTGCTGCTGCTGCTGCTGTGGGCTGTGGGCTCTGGGCTGGGGAAGGCCAGGGGGCTGGCAGGGGGGAAGAAGAGGCATACGGAAAGGAAGGAAGGGAGGATGGATTGGGGAGGGAGCGGAGCGGAGCGGAGGAGGGGAGTAGGAGGAGGAGGACAGGGGTTGGGCTTGTGTGCATATGTCAACCCCCAGCACAGGTGTCTGCATCTGTTCCCCCACAGGACAGATGCTTAGAGAGAGGGAGGGAGAGAGAGACGTGTGTGAGGCAGGGGGGGGGGGGGGGGGCAGAGAGAGAGAGAGAGAGAAACAGAGGAACAGAGAAGGAAGATGAGAGAGAGAGAGGGAGGGAGAGAAAAGAGGGAAAGAAAGAGAGAAGGGAGGGGAAAAGAGGAAGAGGGGGAGAAAGATAGAGAGAAGAGAGAAGGCAAATCTACAACTGGAAGAGACTTTGCCTAAAAAACTAAATGATGTCTTGAATATACCAAGAACAACAGCCAACTAGTTTTTAATATTTAATCTTCATTTTTGATGGATGACAACTTACCCCTTCGTTTCTAACCTGATAGTTTTCTGCAGTTGATACTTTGGGTCTGTTTTCTTTCCTCAAAACAATACTGCCATTGTGTTTAAATGCAACTTTACCTTACCCCATCCTCACTCCGCTTTTCTGTGATGCTCAGACTTCAGCAGTAATGGGAAGATGTGTGCCACGCGACAGGCGTTAATTATTCAAAGTTGTCAACGCCTTTCAAGTATACACTCTGTTTCCTCAAGCTTACATCTACATGCGACGCACTTTCAACCACACAAAAGCGCGCGCGTATACGCATGCACTTTCGCGCGCGCAACCCACGAGCGCGGGTCTCTATGTAATTACTGAATAATTGTATCGCGGTGGGGCTGCCATGTCTCAGGCGAGCCCTCGCGCACTGAAGCGTTTCCTAAGCGACCCTAACAACAAGGCGATGTTAATGTGAGAGCGCGCGGTGTGGCCACAAAAGCTCTCGGATTGGCTTGTGTCCCTCCTTGGGCAGCTGGCCAGGGTAATCTGATCCACAGACAATGGAATTCCTGGCCGTCTCCTGCATTCACAGGTAGCTTGAATATCTAAATTGTATATTATGTTTCGTTGTACCATTTTGAGAGGAAGGCTACCTTGACGGGATGTTCAAATGATCTAAAAAGTAGCCTAACTTACACATACATAACCCCAATTTCAAGACAAACTTTAATTTTATTTTGTAGGTGTAGCCTACAGCTGAGTGAATACGGCATACATTTTACTTCTAAAATAGGTGTGAAGCCGGGGATTTCTCGAGCCACATAGCAATCGGTAAATGCTTGAGACCTATGGATTATTCTAGAACTGCTGATTATTGGTTCGCAAACAACATAATAGACCATAATGGGAATCCTTCATATGATCGATATCGTGTGATGCGCTCCGTGTTTACGTTCCCACGGCCGCTCGTGAGCTGTCTACTCCACTGGGACGAAAACTTCTGGCTTCCCCTAGCCATCTGGCCACAGGGTGCCCATACCGTTACAGGTCCTTTAACATGCTAGTTGCTTCATTTAGCCTGGGCGCTGTGGCGAGAGCCACATAGAGACGTGCGCGTGGAGGAGGAGGAGGAGGAGGAGGCGGCGGAGGATGGAGAGAGACTGGGTGAAAAAAACGGCGTTAGCTCGAGAGCAGATGGCTTGTAAGGGTCTGGCAGCGTCTGAGGCGTGTCGTGCCCCTTCACAGAGAATCCCCTAGGGCTCCGCGCGTATTCACAATCAATGAAAACGAAAGCGCAAAAGAAAAGAATGAATGGTCGTAGCTCGAGTCAACCTTTTTGTTCACCGCAGCTACTGGTGGGCAGGAGTTAAAGTACAACTGCCCCCCTACAGTCGACCTGTGGTTAAACAGTCACTCCCAGATCCATCGTTTTGGCCTGTAAGGTACAGAAGATGGGAAATAAGATTCAATCATATTTCAGGCCAATGTTGCCTATTCTAGGCCTATCGTCGTTCATTAGATTTCGAATCAAGTTGATCATTCTAAAAGCTATATATGGAGTGTTTCTAAGTTGGAACAGAAGTGCCGCCGACCCTCATTTTAGAATAAGATACAGAAAATACCTTAAAGTGGACATCACATTTGATACCAAATAGCTAAAAAGTCAGTTAGTACGTCAGCAATGTTATTGCTTGTTCTTATATAGCCAGTGAGGCGAAATATTCTAGTAAAGCTTCTCAACAAAATGCGCGTTCATCCCAATATCTCACGGCCTCAGGTTTATAGTTTACATTAGCCTAACTCTATTTGAAGGGCATGCAATCAATAGTTCCGCTAAGCTAATAATTAATCTCAGCTCGGTTGATTTGGACTATGGACCGATACCAGTGTAAAGGCCAACGAGAATTGAAATCAGTAAGCGAAACAAGTGAAAACACTGCACAAGAAGAGGCAGCTACCGTTTCAGAGGAAAATTCAAGCTCTTAAAAGAAGTCCAGTTGCTTACAACTTAGCTCATTTGACTACCATGACCTGGACGAACTCTTCACAGACAGGAAAATATAGACAAGAAACCGAAAACTCTTTCTCGAATCTGAAATGCCAGACAGGGACTTGGAGCAAGAAATTTGACCACAAAATCAAGGTGCAACTTTAAAGTGTTCCCACTCGTACACTCTACATCTTATGGAGTTTTCCATTCTCCATTCCTAGTTTTTTTCAGTTCGGTCTATCCATTACGCTTAGTTACGGGATGCAGTCACATCGTGTGTTTAAATAGCTATTTCATGGAAATACGTCGTTCAGATAGTGATGTATTTTCATGACGCTTGGGCGTCCCTTGACTTGAGAGTAGTTAGTGGGGACTAGTAGGCTGTAGGCGGGGTTAGCTCTCTCGCCCTGGTAAATTGTGGGGAGAGCAGGTGCTGCGCGAATTACCATACAGCTGAGCGCACAGAGAGCAAACTTATTCCTTCAGCTCACAATAACAAAGTGCCCCGGGGACGACCACGCGAACACACACACACACACACACACACACTTCAGCAGTCCCCACCCCCATCTCATCCCACAAACCACACGCGTACGCGCGCTCGCACACATTTTCATTCATTGTACACACGCGCACAGCCACCCCACCCCCAACACACACACACACAAACACACGCGCGCACAGAGAGGGAGATGGAGTAGTGAAAAGGGAAAAGCAAGTGGAGAAATCTGTCAGCCCGCGAGGAGTTCTAAAGTTTACCCCCAGCATTTTCAACAAAAAACAAAACCACCAACCACCTTCATAATCATGAACAAACAAAGGCAACTACATTTGAACATATTTTGGTTCAGCCTGTTTTGAACTTTGGCAAACAAACGCACACATTAGTCCAACATAAAGTCTGAATAAGTTAACAGGACTGATTTTCCCGAATGAAATCATGAATATCTGTAGTTTAACTCATTGATGTAGCATGAAGAAAAACGTGAAAGAATTTGGGGCTCTCGGTCACTGTAGAGTTGGGTAGCTATTTGGTAGTGGGAGTTCTGGAGTTCTGGAGGCACCTCATTGTCAGAACTCGAGACGCTCTCTGGGAGGAGGTGGTTCATTTGCATGTTATTACCATGGCATGTGGCGCTCGGTATATAACCACAGCCAAGCGCTTGGGTGGGAGAGACAAACGCACAGTGTACGACGTAGGAAGACGTGAGGACAGGCCTCCGATGAGGTTTGCTGGAAAAGAGAAAGAACTGACTGAAAAGTCAAGAAGGAGTTACATCTGAAAAAGAAAAACATACTCATTCTCTACAGCTGTACCCACTACTTCTTGACCACTTCTTGGATTATCACCTCCAAACGGATTTTTTATCAACTCCACACTCAAAACTTTAGGATTCGTTTGTGTCTGTGTGACATGAATGAGAACAGCGTGGCTGATGCTGGACAGAGTCTTAGACTTTTGAGGGAGAGTTGCATTCAATGAATCATTCAGTGGGAAGAATACGGATCTGAAAGGACTCCTTTTGTCAAGGAAACAACCCTAAGCTGGGAACGGAGTTACCCGAAAACATTTCTATTTATTTATTTATATATTTATTTTTTTCATCATGGGACGCAGCCTTCTAGTTGTATCCCTCCTGAACGTCCTCATATGCCAGGTAATATTCTTACTTCAGAATCAAAACTTTTGAAACTTTTAGCCATATTTGGTCCTATGGTCGTGTAGCGTTCTATGCTAATCAGTAGTTTTACATTTCCACAGGTTCTCTCTTCTGGAGTCTTTGAACTCAAGTTACAGGAGTTTTTGAACAAGAAGGGGATACAAGGCAATAGGAACTGTTGCAAACCAGGTTTAGCCTCACTATATCAGCAGTGTGAGTGCAAAACCTTTTTTCGAATTTGCCTAAAGCATTACCAACCGAATGCATCCCCGGAGCCACCATGCACCTATGGTGGTGCTGCTACTCCCGTACTTGGCTCAAACTCTTTCAAAGTTCCCGACACACTCCCGGATGGTTCCTTCACCAATCCCATAAAGATGAATTTTGGTTTTACGTGGCCGGTGAGTGCTTTGTTTTTCAGTGCGAGTACGTTGCAGTTGTCTACTTATACAACTTTATATGACCAACCTGCTTGTTTCTGAAATGAACGGTTTTACGCATGGATGCGCCCAAGTTGTTACGCTTCTGGCAGCCCAAACCTTACCCAGTCGTTGTTTTGTTTATCCTACAGTGTTGGCATTGGAAGTAGGTTAATTATTATGGCCTTTTTAATTTTTCGATCTGGCTTTTCATCACAGGGGACGTTTTCTCTCATCATCGAAGCCGTGCACGCCGATTCCAAAGAAGATCTTACCACAGGTATGTATGGCTCTGGTTTAATATGGCACTAGGGTTTTTTTCAGGATCAGTGGTTATCTCAAGGTGCTGCGATGCTCATAACGTGTACCCTTGTTGTTTCAGAGAACCCAGAACGAATCATAAGCACCATGGCTACTCAGAGACATTTGACTGTGGGGAACGACTGGTCACAGGACCTTCATTCCGCCGGAAGGACCGAGCTGAGATACTCGTACCGCTTTGTGTGTGATGAGCACTACTACGGTGACGGGTGCTCGGTGTTCTGTCGTCCCAGAGACGACGCCTTTGGACACTTCACCTGTGGGGAGCGAGGCGAGATCATTTGCGATGCTGGATGGAAAGGACAATACTGTACTGAACGTAAGCAATCTAGAACTTGTTTGCGCCGTTATCGTTATTGTTTGGGTGGTGTCATTGTTGAGAATTTGAGGAAAATGTCGATTAGGCTATAAAACGTGGTTTCTTGTTGACTTTTGTTGACTTTACTTTTTAGTTGGAAACAAAGTTAACGGTTACTGTGTGGTTGTAAAAATCACTAGTGCCTCAGATATCCCCCTCCTCCCCTCCTTCTCTCCCAAGTCGAACACACACAGCACCACTTGATTTATTCAAATCAGGAGGAGGAAAGTTTTTTCGGAATAATCTCACGCGTGCCATAAATTTACATGCTTACGTCCGATTCGTTATTCCTGGAGTGGGCTTGGCGCCTATTGGCTTACGAGGGGGAGGTATTGTTTGAAGTGGGCAGCTGCCGGGAGAACGGAGACAATGGGGCAGCTGTCGCGCACTGGCCGCGTATCCACCAGCTGTCCAGTCTTATCTCCGCCACCCGGAGACATTAAGGGGTGCTGTGTGCTCTGAATGAAAAAAGAGTTTTGACCCACAGCGTAGGAAAGACACCCCCGCCCCCACCCCGCGTTTGTGGGCCTCTATTGTGACTGCTTGTTAAGCAGAAGTTCTGACCACTTTTTTCTGCTTAGGTTTTTGGGGAGTAACAATTAATAGGTTCAGTGACACCCCTCCCCCACTGGAATGAAATAAATTAGTTAAGATGTAAGGAAACAGGTTTTTAAGTACGGAAGGAAACACGTTTTTAAGTACATTTTAAGAAGTAAAACACAATAAAAACATGTTTGGATGTTTTATGTTGCCTTATGTGGTGTTTTGTCTGTTTCTTTTGTAGCAATCTGCCTGCCAGGATGTGACGAAGATCATGGATTTTGCGAGAAGCCCGGCGAATGCAAGTAAGTCTCTCCAAACTGACACCATTTTTTTGCATTATCACAGTTATAGTATAATTAACAGCCATGTTACATTAAAATAAAATGTGATCCCCCTGTTTGGTGAGCCCAAAATATCAGAAAATGCTTCAGTGTCTCACGCAAGGTGCCGTTCGTTTATTTATTTGTTTGTTTGTTTGTTTGTTTGTTACTAAACAGATGCAGGGTTGGCTTCGAGGGCCGGTACTGTGACGAGTGCATCCGCTACCCAGGGTGCCTGCACGGGACCTGCCAGCAGCCATGGCAGTGTAACTGTCAGGAGGGCTGGGGCGGCCTCTTCTGCAACCAAGGTGAGTCCGCCACAGGCGACTATAAGAGTCTGCTGGGGCCCCCAAGAAAACAAAAATAAAATCCTAATTTCTATTGAAAAGTTTATTGCCACTACTGTAGCCAGAGGCCACTGTGAGAGCCGTTTGAGGCCCCAAGGAAAACAAAAATAAAATCCTGATTTTCTATTGTAAAGTTTATTGCCACTACTATAGTTTAAGGTTTGTGGGCCCTCAGGGGCCCTGCAGTGGCTTGAGGGTGGGTGGGGGGGACAAAGAAGTGTCCTGTGTTGCCTTTTGACAAGCTTAGCCTCCTGAAGACAATCCTCCAGACAGACCATGACAGGGAACAGGAGCCGAAGCTAAAAGAAAATGTGTACATGAAAAACAGAATTGAATATAATAGTTAATTGCAGGGTGTGGAAAGAAAGGATGAAAGAATCAGAAATGACCAAAACAGCTGCTCTACTGCAGATTAGAATTAGGAAGTTACTAATCTGCTATAAAGCATCTTCTCTCCTTGTATGTTTCGAGTTTTTTGTACATAATCCCTATAAGAAAGAAGCAAAGTAAAGTAAAACTAAGAATACAGATTAATGGCAAAGTTGTGGTGAAGGGAGGATGAAAGGACGATAAATGAAAAACAAAAACAGCTGCACTGCTGTTGGCCAGTGTGTGTTTGTCCCTGTCCCTCTTAAGACACTTATCCACATGTGCACATGTGTCTGTCCGTCCGTCCGTCCCCTCCACAGATCTGAACTACTGCACCCATCACAAGCCCTGCATGAATGGGGCCACTTGTAGCAACACTGGCCAGGGCAGCTACACCTGCTCCTGTCGGCCGGGCTACACTGGGGCCAGCTGTGAGATCGAGGTGAACGAATGCGCCGGGAACCCCTGCAGGAATGGCGGCAGCTGCACTGTAAGTCCCCCCACCCCGCCACTATCACCACACACACACACACACACACACTCACTGTTTTATCAAACCGTTACTTCATCTTCAGTTGATCCTTACATTTGCCTCTGTGGTTCACTGTAACAGCTGGAGCGCATGACATAAGCCCTCAGCTCAGATGGTAGCTTTACTGTTGATGCGCTGTATCATCCCACTTGCTCACTTGTCACAAAAACATCACTCAGTTCTATACAGATGCTAGCAGTAGTCAAGTACACTTGTGAGCAGTATACTTATCCAGCAGTTTAGTACTGTTTTTATTAGTATACTTATCCAGCAATTATGTACTGTTTTTATTAGTATACATACCAGGTAGTTATGTACTGTTGTCAATAAATATACTTACACAGTAGTACGTTGTTGTAGTAGTCATTTGATTTTTATTTCTTAAATGGCAGAAATATACGTACGCCGTGGTACGTCCTTGTATGATTTTGATTTCTTAAACCGCAGAAATGATTAAAGTCTACTCTTTCACCTTTCACACACTAGGACATGGAGAACACGTACAGTTGTGCCTGCCCACCGGGTTACTATGGCAAGAACTGCGAGCTGAGTGCCATGACGTGCGCAGATGGGCCCTGCTTCAATGGCGGGCGCTGTGCGGACAACCCAGATGGCGGCTACTTCTGCCAGTGTCCCACGGGCTACGCTGGCTTCAACTGTGAGAAGAAGATTGACCACTGCACCTCCGGCCCCTGCTCCAATGGTAAGGGCCAGATTTATTGGAAAGCAGAAGACAAACACCTCCTTGTCTGAAGTCTGAGTGCGGTGCCACAGAATAGGCTTACACAGTGAAGAAGATGAAAGTCCGCCACACCAGTAATATGCTCCCAACGATCTTGTAATAGTGATGTTTCAGGCATTAGCCCATCAACCGATGGCATAAACGTTACTTTTTAAAGATTGTGGGAAGATTGTAGTGGGATTGTGATTGTGGGAAGGATATTACTGGTGTTGCAGACTTCCTGAAGGCTAGATTAAGGGCCTCAGTTTTGTTTTGAGTGAGGTCTTTGCTTCTTATAACTTTTCATGTTATTAATTCCTCTCGCCTTTTCTCTCAACCTTCAGGTGCGCGATGCGTCGACCTGGTGAACTCGTACCTCTGCCAGTGCCCGGAGGGCTTCACGGGGATGAACTGCGACCGCAGCAGCGACGAATGCGCGGCGTACCCCTGCCAGAACGGCGGCACGTGCCAGGAAGGGCCCGAGGGCTACACCTGCGCCTGCCCCCCCGGCTACACGGGCCGCAACTGCACCTCCCCCATCAGCCGCTGCCAGCACAACCCCTGCCACAACGGCGCCACCTGCCACGAGCGCAACAACCGCTACGTGTGCGCCTGCGTGCCGGGCTACGGCGGCCGCAACTGCCAGTTCCTGCTGCCCGACCACGCGGCCCAGACCTCCGGCTCCATCCCCTGGACTGCTGTGGCCTCGGGCATCCTCCTGGTGGTGCTGCTGCTGGCCGGCTGCGCGCTGGTGGTGGGCTGCATCCGCTCCAAGGTGCAGCAGCGGCGCGAGAGAGAGTGTGAGGTGGCCCAGGGCGAGAGCGAGACCATCAACAACCTGGCCAACAACTGCCAGCGGGACAAGGACCTGGCCACGGTGAGCAGCGTGGTTGTCGGGGGCGGCGGTGGCGCGCCCGTCAAGAACACCAACAAGAAGGCGGACTACCACGGCGACCTGGACGACGTGGCCGCCGAGAAGAGCGCCTACAAGAGCCGCCACTCGCAGGCCGACTACAACCTGGTGCACGAGGTGAAGTACGAGGCCAAGCACGAGGTGAAGATGGAGTACGCGGGCAAGGAGGCCGCCTTGTCGTCGTCGTCGTCGTCATTGGGGGCCGCGGCAGCGCTGAGCTGTGAGGACATGTGCCAATCGCTCGACTGCTACGACTCGGGCAGCGAATACGAGGAGAAGCACAGCAAACGCTTGAAAAGGTAACGATACCACACAACATGCTAATATTGCTAATATTGCTAATACTGCTAACACTGTGATACTGTAAAACACTTAATAAGAAACTAAACTAAACTAAAGAAACGCAATCACCAAGTAACCTAATCAATATCACGAAAACACCGAATAGGCCATTGAAACACCTAATAACCTAATAAATAATATAAAACATCTAATAAGCTAGGAAGATGTCAGGATGTTGTGTTAACAGACTTCTTTTATCTTTCTTCACAGCGATGCGTCAGAATGTTCAGAAAGGCAAAAATACCAAGGGTTGGTGCCTGAGTGTTACGACAATAAATACAAATCTGTATTGGTTTTGTCCGAAGGGAAAGATGAATGTGTAATTGCAACTGAGGTGAGTTTTTGAAACAAGTTTACTTTTAGCTACGAAATACTAATATTTTATTGCAATTAAAAATGAACAGAAATGATTATCTGACTATAAAGGACCATAAATATTATGTTACCTTCTGGCTATACATGTTATGTGTACGTGTCCTTTGTGAAAATAAACTTTAACATTGTCCCTTCCTCTCTCTGTGTCCCGTAGGTGTAACAGACCTGCAGGTCTACTTGGCTCATTTTCTAGCCTGTGAGGAATGTGACTTCCTGTCAGAAAGTCAGAACGTGCTGCTCGTAGCGTAGGTGGAGGTGTCCCGCCTTGTGGCTGCTGCTCAAATAGAGACTTTTAACTGATATTCAGAGTGAGCTGGTTCTCTTGCTGAAGTAGATGGGAGGCAGTCGGTGGGGGCGGCCTGTGGGACTGAAGCCTGCTTGGGGGCCAAAGTAATGTACTCTATAAGATGATTTACCTGTAAAAGTTGTTTAAAGGTATTTGGGCAATATGTTGCTCGTCGTCCAACCATGTTTGTTTGTTTGTTTGTTTTTTTTTTTAATATAAAGAAAGGATTCATCGACAATTGAGATGCTGTTTATTATTAAGAAATACGAGGATGTAACAAAAAAACATATAAATGTATTTCAGTATTTTTTTGCCATTTACCGTGTCTAATTCTGGCAACAATGTGGCAATGTTTTTAGCAATATATTGGCAACATTTGCTGTCCGGCCAATCTCCGAGCCCCCTAGGCTGCTGCTGAGGCCAGGGACTGCATCAAAAGGTGGATGTTTGGCCATACTGGCCTATTCTTCACACGCGGTGTGTCACATGGTCACGAATACCTGTCACACCAGCCCGTGGAGGCTGTATGTATACTTGATCACTGTGGTAACGAAAAAAAGAACAAAAATCGAATAAGTGCATCTCTCTTAAGTCCTCCGAGCTTTTTAATTTTTTTTATTTTGAATTTTTTTATTTAAATTATTATCATTATTTTTTCATTCTTTTTCGTAATGTTCTGTATGGTATTGAATATGTAATTATTATCAAGAGTGAAATTGTACTTTGAAAGATGTCCTTGCTTGTCATCGATTTTTTTGTTTTTTGGTAATTTGCTTTTATATAAAAAAGTTGGATGATTTAATTTAATTTATTTTTATTTAATTGTTATTCTGTATTTTACATATTTGTTATGGTTTAAATAATTATTTAATTTGAATTTAAGTTGTTGCTGTTATTTGCAAAGGCACTTCGGGTCACTGGGACGTGTTGAGAAATGTTATTTAAGAAGGATTGTAAAAAAATGTTTTTATTGTCACTTTTTTGTTACTTTTTAATGAAGGATTTAGCTTAAATTATTTTTTCAAATAAAGATTATTGAATACTCAGGATGCATTTTGGGTCAGTTTCATAAATGCAAGACAGCATTTCTTTCACGATAGAATTTCACACATTTCTACATAAAAAAAAAACTAAACATACTTATACTTTTCAACTGTACCAGGCAGTTTTACAGCAGAAAAACTTTATTTTGAACCCCAGGCTGTGTTTTTGTAGTGTTGTAGGCTCCCGTGGGGAGGGCTGTGAGCAGAGTTAATAAGCAACATCTGCTGTCCTCCACAACTTACCCCATGGAGGGCTATTCATTCAAGCCCACATTCAGCCACGAGTTTCAGCCTTTTCATTCTGCAGCGCTGGGTGGGGGTGGATGAAAGTTATTTGCAAGACAAGTCATACTAAAAAAAAACCAACCTCACAACTACATTTCCCTTCGAGATAATCACAGAAAATTAATAATCCTTACCTGAAACAGTAGTACTTATTGGCTAAAAATATATATATTTTAAAGGGGAATTGGATTTTTAAAATATTTTGAAGATTTCAAAAGTTTTAGCAAGTAAACGTTTTTCATTTGTATGTAAAACATATATATATATTTGTCCCATCACACACAAATTTCAGGTCATTCAAAGTGCGTTAGAGTAAAAGATTGGTGACAAAAGACACCGAGACGACACTCGGTCGGTTTCCTCCCTCGGTAGAGCTAGCTCGGCTCGGCGTGTCTAAGGTTGTCGGTGTAGGGCTCGAGGGAGGGAAACAAACATGGCAGACAATGGCGGGAGCTGACAATGGGGGCGAACACAAAGGGGCGAGCATGTGGAAGGGCCGCTGTGGTGTGGCCCCCGTGAATGAGGCACAGAGAAACGGGAGCAACAGCAACAGATGTTGTGGCTCTTTGAGTAATGGAACCCTGCTGGCAGGGCCGACAGCAGCCGCTTTCTAAATAGCTGCACAGTGAAAACCGTCATTTAAGGAGAAGAAAAAAAAAAACTCCATGATTCATGCAAATTGTAAAAAGAGTCCTGGTAGAACGACTTGTAATAAATGAGTCTTTTCGGAGTTGGTGTGCGTTTGTGTGTGTGTGTGTGTGTGTGTGAGAGAGAGAGAGAGAGAGAGAGAGAGAGAGAGAGAAAGAGAGAGAGAGAGAGAGGGAGCGAGCAAAAGGGAGAGAGAGACACTGCATGTGTGAGAGAGAAAGAGAGAAAGAGAGAGAGAGAGAGAGAGAGAGTGTGTGTGTGTTTGTGTGTGTGTGTGTGTGTTAGAGAGACACTGCATGTGACTGAGAGAGACAGAGAGAGAGAGATAGAGAGTGAGAGAGAGAGAAAGAGAGAGAGAAAGAGAGAGAGAGAGACCGAGGTGTGTGTGTCTGTGTGTGTGTGTGCATGTAAGACAGTGAGAACGAGAAAATGAGAGAGAGCAAGTGTGTGTGTGTGTGTAACAGAGAGAGAGAGAGCGAGTGTGTGTGTGTATGTGTGTAACAGAGAGAGAGAGAGTGAGAGCGAGTGTGTGCGTGTGTGGGTGTATGTGCGTGTGTGTGTGGGTGTAAGAGAGAGAGAGCGCGTGTGTGTGCGTGTGTGTGTGAAACAGAGAGAGAGAGAGTGAGAGCGAGTGTGTGCGTGTGTGTGTGTATGTGCGTGTGTGTGTGGGTGTAACAGAGAGAGAGAGTGAGAGCGAGTGTGTGTGTGTGTGTGTGTGTGTGTGAAACAGAGAGAGTGAGAGTGAGTGTGTGTGTGTGTGTGTGTGTGTGTGTGTGTGTGTGTGTGTGTGTGTAACAGAGAGAGAGAGAGAGCAAGAGTGTGTGCGTGTGTGTGTGTGTAACAGAGAGAGAGAGAGAGAGAGAGAGAGAGAGAGAGAGAGAGAGAGCCAGTGTGTGTGTAAGAGGAGCACTCGTGTAATGGTGAGATGACTGGTGGGAAACAGAGAGGGTTAAAACCAACTGGCTTGTGATTCTATCATTAATTATTTGGGAGATCAAATGCGTTCAGCCAGGGTACTTCAGGGCATTGCTTTTAAATACAAGTCACACCAGAAAAACCTTCTCTATCAGTTACAATAGTTGTTTTGTATTGTAACAATGATGACACACATGCCCTTGGACCAATAGTGTAATGCCTCTACATACTATGTATGTGTTTAGTATCCTTGCAATAAGAAAAGAATTGAAAAGAAAAAAAGACCCTTCTTTTCCGAGACTGCTTAACAAAACCAAATTCTACTACCCATCTCTTAACATAGGTACCTTCGATGTTCTCTACACATGTGTTTGCTATTATGTCCTCCTTTTGTAAGTCGCTTTGGATAAAAGTGTCTGCTAAGTGTAATGTAATGTAAAAAAAGACTCCCAAAAGGAAGTGGCAGTACAGACGGACAGACAGACGGACAGACAGACGTACAGACGGACAGACAGACAGACAGACAGACAGACAGACACACACACACACACACACACACACACACACAGGAGAGAGATCAACCTGTAGCATGCGGGGGAACGGCTCCGAACTCCGCTAAGCGATAAAATAGTCATGAGCAGCAGCAGGGTCTAGCTTCAGTTACATCCTGGCAGTGCCAAAGCAATAATGAGAAAGAGCAGCAGTGACACAGAAAGCAAGCAAGAAAGACAATGTTAGGAGATAAACCGGGAGGATGAAAGAAGCCAGTGGGAAGTAGAGGTTAGACACGGCTGTTTGTTGTGATCAAGTTTTGGAACACAGAGCACCTGGGCTGGTAGGTTACTATTTGTTACACATTTCGCTTGTAATTGTAATTTTTGAAACATTTCTGGTCTGTGTGTCTCTGTCTGTATGGTGTTGTGTCGTAGGGTTCGTGGATCTAGGGGTGTATCCTGTTAAAACTCTCCCCCCCCCCACAGCTCCTCAACTAGGGCTTGTTGTGCTGTGGGAGGTTGGGGGCCATGCTTTGGATTGGAAGGATGTGAAATAGAAAGGAAGGACTTTATACTGCATGCCGGTGTACATAATGGCATGAACACAAACGTTAACTGTTAAAACGCATCTAATACTGCATTAAGAGGTGCCTAATTTTCCATACGTTTAATGTACTGATGCAAACATTAGATAATGTTGATTAATGTTGTATTCTTTGGCTCAAAGTGAGCAGAATGTGACAATCCATCGGTTGTACTTAATAAACAGTATTTTCGCTTGCATTTTGCAAGAGCAAACTAGCAGAGCTTATTCCCTATGACAATTATGAAAACACAGACAAAAAACTAAACTAAAATTAAACATTGAGTTTACAAGGAGTTCTCCATGCAGTAGTAACAGGCAAAAACGTTGAATCATGCTTCTACAGTGAATAAATTATTTACGAAGCAACAGGTTAGAATGTGTCACGTTCCAGCAATCTACAAAATTGAGGTAGAGAGCTAATGACAGTGACGTCATTACCAGTTTGTTTTCTCTCTGTTTCACTACTCACATCCTCCGCTTGTTCTACTAGAATATGCTCCTATTACCCTTTAGGTAACTAGAATATACTTATAGTCCCCTTGAGGTAACTAGAATATACTTATAGTCCCCTTTAGGTAACTAGAATATACTTATAGTCCCATTTAGGTAACTAGAATATACTTATAGACCCCTTTAGGTAACTAGAATATACTTATAGTCCCCTTTAGGTAACTAGAATATACTTATAGTCCCCTTTCGGTAACTAGAATATACTTATATTCCCCTTTCAGTAACTAGAATATACCTATATTCCCCTTTCAGTAACTAGAATATACTGTTATTACCATTTAGGTAAATAAATACTGTTGTTACCCTTTTGGTAACTAGAATATACACTTCTCTGTTAGGTGACAAGAATATACTCTGATTCCCCTTTAGCTAACTTAATATACTCTTATAGCCCTTGAGGTAACAGGAATATGGTCTTATTGCCCTTTAGGTAACTAGAATATGCTGTTATTCCCCTTGAGGTAACTAGAATATGCTCTAATTGCCCTTGAGGTAACTGGAATATGCTCTCATTGCCCTTGAAGTAACTAGAATATTCTCTTATTGCCATTTAGGCAACTAGAATATCCACTGACTGTCTTTCGCTTACTAGTGTATAGTCTTACTCCCCCTCTAGGTAATTAATATATACTCTTATTTCCTCTCTAGGTCATTAGTGTAGACTCCTCGCTCAGGAAATCGTCTCTGAAGACCCAGGAGCGGTCATGACCGGACTTGACCTCTCGCCTAACAAGTCTTATGGCAGTCGCTCCTGCAGCAGGAGGCAGAGTGCGAGTCAGAGCACTGGTAAGAGGACCATCCACATCGCAGTGGCTTCCCCTGTGTGCGTGTGTGTGTGTGTGTGTGTGTGTGTGTGTGTAGGTTATCTCTTTTGTTGTGTCACAGCACAGTGTTGTGTTGACATGCAGTATCAAGTAGGGCTGCACAATATATTGAACATTTTGCAATATTGCAACATACAATATTGTGATATACATGGTTCAGCTTGAATAAATGGGACATTACTATATTATAACCTGTTTATATATTATAAGCTGTTTTAACGCTGCACGTATGAAGATATTTGGGAAATCAAATGGAGTCCTACTGCCCTTGATACCCATCCCCATAGGCTGTGCACTGTCTTGGGCCTAGCGGTGAAGATTAAGCTGAAAGATGTTAAAACTATACTTAAATGTTTGTTTATTTATCTCAATACATATCATCATCTCAACATACAGTGATGTTACCACATATCGCATATTTTTCAAATATTGTGCAGCCCTAGTATTAAGGGTGTACAAGTGGTGGGGGTAGTGGGAGTTGCTTAGCCTGGTAAACCAGCCCCTCATACTTCACTTCTTTTCGTACAGAGGGTCTGGCTGTGCTTCCACTGACATGGATGTCTCAGGCAGAATTTTGCTTGACCAATCAGCGAACAATTTCTTCCTGGAAGTGTAGACTCTGCTGAGGCTTAAAATGATTGTATCTGCCTTTACCCAATAGCTAACGTCTGCTTGTGCATGCAATTAGCCTGCCTACGCCTACTGCCAATTCCAATGTAGCACACAAAGTTGACTTCATTGCTCGCGAACACTCCCTCTGTTCACTGATTGGTCAGGAGTGATTCTGCCTGAGACAACCATGTCAATGGAACCCCAGCCAGACCCTCTGTATGAAGAGAAATGTAGTACCAGGGGCTGGGTTACCAGGCTAGGAGTTACTACCACATGCATGAGAAATATAGAGAGGGAGAATAGAGACACACAGAGACTGCTTGTGTACAGGGACCACAGTTATGTGTTATGGTACTGGCCTGGAGCAACCTGGCTCCAGAAATTGCAGTCCAGTACCACATATTTCTTCCAGCCATTTACTGAATCAGCTAATTCTAATTAGCACAACTCCTTAGCCATAGAGGAGTTAATTAATGTAAATTACATGTTTTAAGTGCACAGGTAAAACAACATGATTTAGAATATATCTAAAGTGTATCTAGAGTTACCCACTGACTGTGATTATGCTAAAGGTTTTGTGGGTTTGTCCATGCCTGTTTTACGTAAATGCAGCATGTACAGTTCTTTTATTTGTGAAGTGACCTTGGGTGCCTTAAAAGGCGCTTTTCAATAAAATGCATTATTATTATTATTATTATTATTATTATTATTATTATTATTATTACATGGTACAAGACTGTAGCTTCTGAATCTAGGTTGCCCGTTACTGTTAGCATGTGTGCACAAGTCTATGGCCGTGTCCAAAATGTTCACTCATTCCACTATCCGCATTATATAGAGTGTCAGATATATTGCTTGTGTTCCCTGCATAGGGCACTTTATAGTTAACAGGTGAACATTTTGCATTTGATTTATGTGTCAGTCATTCCTTCCTTGCTTCCTTCCACTCCCTCCGCTCTCCTGACTGATCCTCCTCAGAGCAACCTGATGTGAGGAATGAGGGGCCTGTCCGTCGTTCCAAGAGCATGCTCGCCCGTGCACGCTCAGCCACTGAAGATAGCTCCGCGACTCCTGTCCGGCACCACGAGCGAGGCCACCCTCTTCCCAACAGCCACAACCCGGCTCCCAAGGATGCCATCCCCTTCCGGAACCAGCACCTAGGGCTGCCCTCCCACCGGAGACACATGGAGTTCACCAGCGGCTGCTCCCCACAGCGACGCATGACCTACTCCAACTTCCGACGTTCCGACAGCCAGCCGCAGACCAACCCGAGTTCTCCAGATGCGCGTTCGGCTTACACCTCTCCCTCCCGCAAGGATGGATCTCGGAGCCGGTCGCGCCGGAGGGGCTCCACGTCTCAGGGCCAAGCCACCTCTTCCCGTCGCCAGTCTGGGATCTCTAGTCCGACCGACAGGCCGACGCAGAGCTCCCAGAGACACAGCTTAGACTCGGAGAAGCTGTACAGTAACTTGACATCTATAGCCAACTCTCCATCCCAAAGGGGCTCTCGGCATAACACTGAGGCAGACGGTTATTACAACGGTAGTAACAGTGGTCACACTAGTCGACACAGCAGAAGAAGCAGCGCTCGAAACAGTGGGGCCTCCTCTCCTCGCCGAAGGAGGGACAGCGTTTCGCAGGTCTCTGAACCAAACGCCGTTTCCACGAAGACACGCCGGCCGAGGACATCAGAAACGCATGCCAGAGTGCAGCCTGACCGTCGGTCCGAGTCCACTCACAGTTCGACTCACTCCCTTCTCGGCCCTGCCTCTCCACAACAGTCCCAAAGCCCTTCCCCTAGTAGGCACAGCTCCAAACCGCAACCGGCTGCCGATGTGCCCCCGCCACCCAGAGAAGAGAGCGCAGCAAACGCCACCGCAGAGCGGAGCAAGAGTACCATCCGGCGGGGTCTGGAGGCCATTTTGTGTTCGCCAGACGAAAAGAAACAAGCTGATAGGAGTGCCTCTCCCGCAATGACCTTTGAGGACTATGTGATAATAGCCGACATTCCCAGAACCCCCTATGTAGAGGGGGAAGAGAATGTAATGCCCCAGAGGAGGCCCCAGAGTCAGAGTCCCAGGAGAGACTACCAACACCGGGCCTCCAGGTGAGGAGGAACAGCCATCGATTTATTTGCAAAGACCAGGTCATCTTTGGTGTAGCCAAAAATCATAAAATGGCTGGGCCCAGAAAAATGATCAGGTAGGCCTAGCCCAAAACAATAGGTTGTTTTTATTCCTAAAACAGTCAATCGAACCTATAGAGCCTTTTGACTGGGTGGGCCTGATTGACAAGTGGGTGGGCACAGGCCCACCTCAGCCTACCCGTGGCTGTGCCTATGGTCAAGACTGGACCACAGCACCTGTTTCTAGGGCTCTACAGCCTTAAGACATACCAAACTAGAAAGCACTCAGAGAGCACAGACCCCTGCCAAGGCATGCCCTGCCTCCCAATAGTAAAGGATACTTTAAACATTCCTAGATGCAGATGGTGATCGCCATCCATAGCCATAGCCACGCAGCCCACCCCACCCACTAAAAAGTGCCCACCCACTTTTTAATCAGGCCCACCCAATCAGAAGGCCCTTTTTGTTTGATTGATTGTTTTATTATTAATGATAACCTATGTGTTTTGGGCTAGGCCCACCTGATGTTCTGCTGGGCCCACCCATTTTAAAATTTCTGTCTACGCCCCTGTCGGGATCACTATACAAATCTAATAATTTCTTTACCGGCCTAGTTCTGACGTTCCAAGAATTTTTTATGCAAATCCATTTAGTACTTTTTGTGTAAAGTTGCTAACTAACAAACTAACAAATATAGACAACCGAGGGGAATTTAGTCCTACAGGAATATAGAGCTGACTTCCCACTAATACAATTTGTTACTTACAGTATCTGTGTTCTTTTTCGACAAGGTAACATGCTAATCAGGCCCATGTATGCAATGTACTGCAATGAAATGAGCAATGTAGCCTATGTAGCCTGATCCTGAATACCTAACAACCTCCTCACTCTTGCATGCACAAAATACTAACATGGTGTAGTAGGCTACTGGTCTATCTTTTTGTTTTCTTTCACAGTATTGTTATTATTATTTTCATTATTGTCATTATTATTGTTGTTATTATTGTTGTTGTTGTTGTTGTTGTTGTTGTTGATGATGATGCTTTTTTTTCACTTCGCAATATTACCATTTCCATGCTGTCATGTAGGTCTGACATGCCGGATGGCGACAGTGACCGGAGGGACTCCGAGGAGAGAGGCAGGGGGAGAGAGCGAGGCAGAGACCGCAGCCAGAGAGAGCGCAAGAAGCAAGCGGACACCAAGAAAATAGTGAGACCCGTTTTCATTAGGCTGCTCCGAAACCTAAATCCACTTGAAATCTGAAGTAACCACACCTCTCAGAGCAACTGAAAAATCGCAAGGTGGCAGAATAGAGCTTTTTATAAGGGAGATGGATCTGGCTACTTTGAGGTCTTCAATATTATAATAGTATGTGTTGTTTCTGATTAAAAATAAAAACAGAGATCGGGCAGTCCAACTGGAGAAGACAGTGATTCTACCCAAGAGAGGATGCCCGCATCAGGCCAACATCTCACACAGGTAGGCCTATACCTTTACTTCACATCAGTGTCAAGAATATTGCAACTGAAACTTAATTTAATAAACTGGTTCAATTGTGCGAATTAGGCTACTGTATGACCAACTGGCGTAACGTGACCTCTAGTCACACATTAGGCTATTAAGCTTCACTGTCATCCAGCAGGTGAAACTGAGAGAATGAGCACTCGCGGAAATGAGCCTGTGTGGCAGACACAGTTGAGAAATTGGCAACGTTGTGGCGTTATAGGGGAAATATGCAATGTAGTGTTGCGTAGCTTTCATGTATTTTATGTATAGTTTACACTACCTTAGATATGTCTTCGGATCCGAGTATGTAGGCTAAATATGACGCTGGGGTGTAAAGTATTTATGCTGATGTTGACACTCGAGCGGATAGTGTTAACCGCTGATGACGGCTCTCTGATGCGTACTGTGACCCTCTAAATAACGACTTTCTTGTCTTTTTTCTATTTGACTCCCGGATACACAATTTCCCCACCATGGCGGTAAGTCTGCTCACTATTTTTTATGTCAAGACTGTATACTTTCAGTTCCATATGTTTGCATGTTGGCCTATTGCCTACTATAACGGAGTTGGGGGGGCTCCCAAGTAATATAAACTATGCATGCTCTTCCAGAGATGTTGTTGACTCTGTTTTGGGAATTCAAGTGTAGACTTAAATATTACAGTATTTCGCATTGAGAAACACTCTGTGTCGTGACATGCATCGATCAATGAGGAAACTATGTTAGGCTACATGGTAGTGTCTTCAGACCATGAAAAACGCTCTATCGCCAGGCCACATTTTTTTTTAGGAGAGAACAGAAAATAACACACATCAAATGTGCACGGAAGGGCAGGTCTGTGGTCTCAGAAGACAAACTTTGTTAAAAGACAGAGGGCAGTCAGTTCAGGAAAACAAATACTGCTTGAACTTTCATCATGATGTTTTGTGGGCTACAACATTGTATGTGCATACTGAAATAATTAGAAATTCGAAACTTATACCCCGGAAAAGAACATGTCAGCGAAATGCACGAAGCAGTCTAAGATGGATAGCAGATACTGCTTGTACTTCAAACGTTTCGCTTAGGTACAAAATGAATAGGCTATTTCATATCCCACCACTAAAAGAATGCGTTCAAAAGGTCTTTGGTGCTCTACATTCAGCAAAACTCAGATGTTTATAAAAGTTCAAGCTGTCTTTGTTGGAGAAATTCCCTAAAGACATCCTACACTACAGTCATTGGTGCCTAATGTTGGTGCTATTTTCCCTATTTCCACATAGTGTGGCTGGTATGTGGACAACATTTTATGACACAGATTTGAAGTAATTTTGTAATTCGTATGAGATATTGATCAGAGACAGGTGGGTCTATTACGTGGGCAGATAAACTTCTCTCATGAACTGTGTCTATGACATTAAAGGTGCGAGAGCCTTTAGATTCTAAGGTGAAAAGCGCATCAGTCATCTCAGTGGACGACATGGATCATACATGTTCTTGTGTTTCATACGTAATTTATAGTAAACATATATGTAGGAATTATCTTACACTTGTTAACAGTTATAGTTTTGGGTGATAAGGGCTTAGCGTTGCCACCTGTCCCGGTTTTACCTGATTGTCCCGGTTTTTAATGGTCTGTCCTGGGGAAAAATATATTCTCCCGGGACACTGACACCTGGGTCGCTGCTTATAAGCAAAAAGGTTGATTGGGTTGCCGAAATGTCCCGTTTTTTGTCAGACATAGGTGGCAACCCTATAAGGGCTGCACCCACTGTGGAATGCTGGATCCGTGCTCATACTGACTTATTTTGCAGATGCCAAAACCTTTACAATCTGTCTCTAGAGAGGAAAAGGCTGAACTACATATTTGTTTTTATTTATTTACAAAACTGACTGATTTTATTTAGCACAACACCTCAACCAAGTTAATGGACTAACCAGTCAAGTCAGCAGTGTTATGTGCACAGTAGAACCAATACATGGCAGGATTTTTTCAGCAGCAGAAAGACAGATGTGTTTATCATAAAAAACAGAAGCATTTTTAAGTTTGTCAGTCCTTTATCGTTCACTGAATGTGCCAGACTACTTATAACACAACCTAGGGAAGAACTGATGCAACACAACAGATAAACATCTGCAACTGCAGTCGGTCAATGTCATGAATTATTGCTGACAGCGAATACAGAGATGGAGATCCTGGCTTCAGAAAGTAAAAACCCTGCCGTGTATTCCCTCTGTTTGTGCACCTAACACAAGTGATTTCACTTACTAGGCCTCATTTCCACCAACTTGAGCGTGTACAGCACGTAACCGTGTACAATATGTGTGTATGTGTGACAGAATATGCTCAGATCACGCGTGCGGTGGAAATGGTCTAATCTGTTAACGTACATTCTGAATGAATACGGACAGAAAACGGGCCCTCGCTGTCTGCACGCTGTATACGGAGAGTGTGTGGTGGAAATGAGCCCTTAGCTGATCTACCTGTCTGATGGTTTGTGTGCTCATTACAGCCAGTTTAGGAAATGGTTGGGTCAAATATGTGGCAGGGTTTGTAGTTTCTGAAGTCAGGATTCACCTCTGAATAGATACGATTCAGCGAGGGTGATATAAGCTACTGATATCAGATAGTGATTCTGATAAACCAGTGTGTCCCTAATCATGTCTCATGTTGCTTTGGTCGAGATGTGATAGGCATACACAGATAAAACCAATTCAGCACTTAACATGCGCAATCAGAGATGGCAAACTGGCCCCCAATATGGGCGGACAGAGACACACATACACAGACAGACACACAGACAGGCAGGGTCATCACCTGGTCAATCCTTCCGGGGACCAGGTGATAATGGCCCTTTAGGCTACTTATTAACACATCGTTCTGTTCTGTTTGAACTGCAGCTGAATGACCTGAACTTCAAAAAGGGTTGGATATTCAGGTTGGACGATGATGAAGAGGTAAGTATTATATCTTGTGGTGAAATTATTATGAAATGGCAACCCCTCATTGTGCTGCATGGTCTTAGAGAGAATCAAGCTTAAAGTGAATGTTTTGAGCATTTACAGTAGGGCTTTGTTTCTTAGTATTTTAGCCCACATTTGAAGTTAGAGATATCTGCTGGTTTGTGATATTTGTGTCTATATTTGCAGTGGAGAAAATACTGGTTTGTTTTGACCGACTCACGATTTAAATACTACAGAGACTCTCAGGCAGAGGAGGTAAGACAAGGAATTGTTATGAACCCACTGAACTTAGTATAACCTAGTTTTAACATAACTTTTATGACTAAGTTGTCTGCAGTAGAATGACTAAAATTACTAAATTACTGTGGTATTACTTAGTCTGGTTTAGTATTAGATACAGTGATTGTTTTGTGATACATTGGAAACATTGTTAACTTGGTGGTACTTTCATTACCGAATTCTGTCTGAAGTGTGCTTATCACTTCATTTCAGAGAGATGAACTGGAAGGAGAGCTTGACTTGTGTTTGTGTACTGATATTATTGAGTGTGATGTGGAGAAAAACTATGGCTTCCAGCTCCATGTAAGTAGTGCATTGATGTGGTCCACAAAGCATGCCTGCCAAATGAATAGTATATCTCTGTAAAAGACATGTGTTTGATGTGTTTCTCCTATATTTCAGGTTAAATGAAAAAGAGTTAGCAATACATTATCTTAATCTTACAAGTTTCTAATTTGATATTTTGCTTCTTTATTTTTCAGACCAGAGAGTCCATAATAACCTTATCTGCCATGACCTCCAAAATCAGGAAGAACTGGATTGATATTTTAAGGAGGAACATTTCAGGAAATCCCCCTGACCAGTAAGTACTCGTTACGATGTCACCAGCACAAACTCATTGAAATATAGTTGACTAAACAGCTGTGTGTTTGAAAGGTCATATTCTTAGGGCTCACTCACACCCAACACTCTCTGTATACAGCGCGTAGACAGACAAGTGTCCATTTTCTGTCCGTATTCGTTTAGAATACATGTTAACAAATTATTCACTAGACTATTCACACCGCATGCATGATCTGAGCGTACTGTATCACACATACACACATATTGTACACAGTTACGTGCTGTACACGCTCAAGTTGGTGTGAATGAGGCCTTAGAAAGAGGTAAAAAGGTATAAATGTGCCGGGAAGGACATGTCATAAGGCTTTTCTTTAATCTTTGGACATGGCCATCTCAGACTTTTCTGTATATTCTCTGCAAGAACCAGTACCTATTACATTTAAGCTTTCATCAATATTTTCAGTTCTCAGTCTCCAGAGACTTTCTATTTATTTTAAATGTCTATGCAGTTTTCCTTGATATTTAGTAATGCTGTATTGAAATGGTAGTTCACTAACAGTTTTTATTGTGCAAAGCTCAACAATTAGGCAAAACTAGTAGTTTAGGTGATACTAGAAGTATCACCTTCATGTAAAAGTGTATTTTCATGGGCTTATATTTGTAGAAATCAAAATGTAGCCATTACTTGGGAAGGTTTTATTTGTGGTATGAATATATGAATATGGTTCTGTAAAGAAATGTCCTTATTCTATGATCTGAACATCTTCCTTCACACTTCAGATACAATGGTTCCAAGGCCCGTGGTGATCAGGATGGGTCAAATCAATTGACAGCTCCTCTGTCCAGTCGGAGAGAGTCAGGGGTGGGACGTGATCAAGAGCACGAGAGACGATTGGAGTACCGTACCAGGTGGTTCCAAGAAGGTATTGTGTGCACGGATGGGGAGAACAGCAGATGGGACACAATTGAACTTAAAAAGGGGACAATCAAACCAACAGATCGAACAGATGGACTTGCTGAGAATATTCCTGAAATTAGCGAAGACATTGACAAGAAATGGGAAGACTTTGAGAAGATGCAAATTGGAGAGTCCCTTGATGTGGCTGATTCCTCAAATTATGACTCAACTATTGAAGAAGAGGTATTGCTATCATTCACACAGTTGGCGAAATGGTTTTACCTCTTATTAACAAAAATAATTATTTTAATACAGTGCTGTTAATCACCATAATAATATTTGTGATTCTTTAATAATCATTAAACAGTGATATGTTTGCTATAGCCACCGTCTTCGCCATCGCGACAAGTTCGCTTTGGAGAGCCAGAGGAGAGCTCAAGCACTACTAGTGTGGGTGGGCCGTGTGGCCCCAACGCCCCCTGTGGCCCCCGCATGAGAGCCCTGGAGAAGATCTACAAGGAGACCCTGGAGGCCACACAGAGGGAGCACGAGAAGCAGATGGAGAGGCTGCAGAAGGAGACGGAGCGCCTGCTGATGGAAGAATCACAAGCCGCCGCCAAGAGTGAGTGCAGTGTTTTACACACAAATTATCAAATCATTTAATCCGTTTTGAGTAAACACAAGATAATTGTGCAACGGTGCACAAATACCTCTGAGAGCAGTCTTTGCACACACAAAATATCAAATCATGTAATCCGTTTTGAGTAAACACGAGATAATTGTGCAACGGTGCACAAATACCTCTGAGAGCAGTGTTTGCACACACAAATGATCAAATCATGTAATCTGTTTTGAGTAAACACAAGATAATTGTGCAACGGTGCACAAATACCACTGAGAGCAGTGTTTGCACACACAAAATATCAAATTATGTAATTACAACAGAATAGAATAGGTCCTTATTGTCATTGTCACAGGTAGGTACAACAAAATGGAAGTGCTCACAGGCAGTGTATCAGTCTATTTGACTAATTACGGTCAATGACATTTAGAGCGTCATAATGACACACCTTGTATTCGCTTCTATTTTATTCTGTAGTTACCTCTGTAGAGTAATCGTTGCATAGTTATTTCATTTCTACTGAAAAAAAAGAAGATTTCTTTCTGTCCAGAGTGACCTGTTTACTGTTCTAGATTAGAATGTCACATTAATATTACCTGTGTCGAAAAAAGAAAAAAAAAACCATAACATGTTGTGTGTAACTTTTGATCCGGTAAGGTTTTGGTTTGGTAGCCAAGCAAAAGAAGTTCGCCAAAATGAACTTCTGTTTTCATGTACTGAATAGGTGCTACTTGTACATGATCGCCTCTCCAGATGGTTTCTGAAGTGTTATTTCTTTTTTTTCACACTTTATTTTTATGTTCATGCAGATGAGTAACAGAGAAACGCAACACAAACAAAAGAGGAAAAAAAAACGAAATAAACAGAACCAAAACACATATACAGTATGGATCATAATATATATATATATATATATATATATATATATATATATATATATATATATATATATATCATAAGATATTAGTATATATATATAACTATAAGTATAATTTCATTCATTCTGTCAAAAATATGTAGATATTCCATTTCATCCATTTGTCTGCACAGGAATCCACTTGTACTCTTATTCTCTGTCAACTCCTCCATGACGTATATCTCTTTCACTAGTTTCAACCAGTCATCACAGTCTGGTGGTTCTGGCTTATGCCATTTCATTATGCCTTTTTTGCTGGCTGCAATTATATATCTTGAATAGCTTGAATATATATCTCTCTGACTAAGATACAATGTTTCCTGCAATGCTACCAAGACACAATACTGTGGATGTCTTGGGTATTTGGTAACCCCAGATTGCAACACTGAAGTGTTATTTCAAGTGTCAACTGATCAGCTGTTTTTGTTTTCACTTTGTATGCTAACTCTGTGGTACTGTGGTCATTTTTACTGTTTGTCAGCCATTGATGCCTTGAGGAAGGCCCACCAGGAGGAACTAGCAAAAGCCAGGGGTGGCACGGGAAGAGATGGGCTCACAGACAGCAGGATGCCACTGTAAGTTACCTCACAAAAACACCCTCAACAACACCCATGTTACATGTGTTGTACATTTAGAAATTAGTGGAAATTAATGAAGCCATAACTAGAGTTTTATGTGTTATGGTTTCTTTTCCCTCATGTCATCAAAGTCTGCAAGTATAAAGCTGAAGAAAAACAACAGACTATAGGCTCATTTCTTTTCTAGTGGTTCAACAAATGAACTCTACTTTGAACATGGAAAAAAAAAAATTCAAAGTTCAATTTTGGCTAAATTTCCCTAGCCCAGCATGGGCTATTGAAATAAATGGGAGTGGAAGTTCTTAACTCTGTTCAGTTTTTCTGAATACCTCAGTGCACTAAATCGTTACAAGTTTCGTCATATGTTTGAATAAGGCGTGTTTGCGAAATGTAATGTGCTTTACAGTTTTTGCCCATTGCTTAAACACATTTTGTTCAACTTGGCTTGCTGTGCCAAAACTCTACACACAAGCACATAAGACACAACACTTGGAAATAAACCACTCACATCTATGTCAAATTGAAACTCTGCAATCAAAACCTAACAATCCTTTGTCAAAATGTCACTCTAATGACAGAATTGCACACACTTGCATCTTATGAAAACACTGTCACATCAGCAGCAACACACTAGTCTACTTTATATAAAACACTTTTTTTTGTATTTTGAATAGATGTGTTTTGCCAATGATACATCGGTATTTCATTTTTGAACGAAGTGTCTTATGTATGAAATAGTGTGTAGTGTGCTGGAGCAAGTGTGTTGCCAAAAGGAGCAAGTGTGTTGCAGAATTGCAACTAAAGTGTAAAGCAGCATTTGTGTTTAAGGTATGGTTACACTGTGTTTAAGGCATGGTAACACAACTTCAAGTTATGTTACTTTGGTTTAAGCATATGTCTATTGCGTTCAAGCAATGGGCAAAAACTGTAATAATTCCTAATGACATGTAGGAGCTGACCAATAATGAATAATAAACTCAGATCACCACAAGAAGAATTTTGAATAACTATTTAAAAGACCAGTGTGGAGAACATTTATAACATCTTATACCACGGCTTCGTTCAATTTCACAATTTCACAATTTCACATTCCTTTAGAATGGTTATTAACTTTCTATATACGCACACCTATGAAGTAGTCCCTGCTTTCCGACCTTATTATGTTTATGTATCAATGCGCCAAGTTCGTGGTGAACTGTAAATAAACAAATTAAGATGTGACAGCTTTAGCAAATGGCGGTCAGATGGAAGAACACAGAGTTGCAACGTTATATGCCTCTGAGATAGTCTTTTAGTGCTGTCACGCGGCATTTGGACTCTTTACTAATGTGACTTTGCTAAGCAAGGCTTATCAGAACTTTGGAATAGCCAGCTTGACAACCAAAGTCATGGAACTAATAACTGGGTCTTGGCCAGAGCAACCTCCAGTTTGGAATTATTAACGGCAGTTTGTCCAGTAAGTTATGAACATCTTGTGATGGATGGAAGTAGTTCTACAAATACGTTTGTTTTAGCGATTAAAACATGGAAATGATTACCTGAAATTAACATCAGACAACTGTGGTAACCGTGGTATAAGCGGGACAATGGACTTCACGGTGTTGGGATATCAGAAAGTTAATGCACTTCGTGGTGTAACTGCCACTCCACTTCGCGTCGTGACCTCATTACCATCTCGAATGTGCATTAACTTTCTGATATCCGAACACCGTGTCATCCATTATCCCTTACATATTAAATTCAATACCAAAGCAACTATACATTAAGCTGAAATAAAGCACAGGTTTGATTAATAATATATTTTATTTCTATTTGAAAATAAAGATTATTTCATGCAAGTGTGTGTGTGTGTGTGTGTGTGTGTGTGTGTGTGTGTGTGTGTGTGTGTGTGTGTGTGTGTGTGTGCGTGTGTGTGTGTGAGAGTGTGTGTGTGTGTGTGTGTGTGTGTTTGGTACTAATTTGCTTCACTTGGGTGGTTTTAAAGCCCCAGTCTCTTCCTCATCCACCTCAGCACAGATTTCCTTTTCTTTTTCTGCTTCACTTCGGCTTGGGAATTCTCAGGCTGCTCGTTCCCTCCCTCTTTCTCTGTGTCAGTCTCCGTGTGTGTTTCAGACGTTCCTGCATTTGCAGTGGCCATCGCCCTTCTTCCCTCCTCTCTCTTCCTGAGGAACTCCAAATCATCCAAGTCTAACCCTGCATTCTGTGCCGTACCGGCCATCATTTTTCTCTTTTTCTCACCCTCCTTCTTTCCTGCAGCTTCCATCTCTCTCTCCATTCTTTCTGCCTCTTTTCTCAGGGCGATTTGTCTGTCTACGCTCATGGTGGGCATCTCCATCTGTCCATCAGCCATCATCTGTCTTCTCCTTCTTCCTGCTTCTCTCTTGCGAAGGAATTGTAGGTCATCCAAGTCTAACAGGAAATTCTGTGATCCATAGGCAACTATCTTTCTCTTAAGTAGTTTTCCTTTCTTTCTTGAAGCTTCCATCTCTTTTTTCTTTCTTTCCTCCTCTCTCTTGAGGGTGATTTGTCTGTCTACGCTCAAGGTGGGGGTTTTGTTTTCTACTTCTCTGTCTGAACTCTTAATGTCCTTTATGCCAACATGGTTCAGTGGAGCAGTGCCAGTCTTACTCAGTAGAGTCACAGGTGCATCTCCTTTCTCAAACTTGACTCCTGACTCCATACTGCCCTGGAGTTTCTCTTTTACCATCTCTGCTAATCTTCTCTCCATCTCCATGATCGTTTTTTGCTGTTCCTCATTTTTTCTCTCTGCCTCTTGTCTAAGCGCCTCAGCGTGTGTCCATTTTCTGACCATCTCGGCCCTGGCCTTCTCCACCGCTGCCATTCTTCTCTGCTGATCCTGTTTCTGTTCAGCTTCCACTCTCAGTCTCTCCATCTCTCTCAGTCTCCTTCTGTTCTCCATCTCCATCCACTTGCTCATTAACGCTGCTGCCGTTTCCTCCAGCTGCTCTATCCGTTCTTCTTGGGCCTCCATTTTCTGCTCTGCCTGCACCTTCAGCGTCTCCATCTTCACTGTTTTTCTCCTCATCTCTGCTATCGTTCTCTCTATCTCCTCCATCTTTCCTTTATGATTCTCTCCATCTTGCTCTGTCCCAGCGCCGAGTCTCTCAGTCGTATTTCTCTGAACCTCCATCTCTGGCATCTCCCTCGTCATTTCTTCATCTTTCCTGATATCCATCCTTCTTGTTCTCACTGAATCTATCCATCTGTCCTGCTCCTCTCTTCCTTTCACTGCGTCCTCTCTCAGTCTCTTCATCTCCATCCTCTTCTTCACCATCTCGGCTCTCATTCTGTCCATCTCCTCTGCGTTTCCATCCTGGTCTACGCTCTTCTGCAGCATCTGCATTCTGAGTTTCAAAATCTCCATCGTCTTGTTTTGCATCTTCTGACACTGCTCTCGCTTCTCAATCTCCATTTTAACCCACTCTAGTTTCTGTCTTTGCTCTGCCTCCGCTCGCCGTTTGGCCGTCTCCCTCATCACTCTCTGCTGCTCCTTCATCTTTCTCTCCTGCTCCTTAGCCCTCCCCTCCAGCTCTTTCTCCTGATTCTCCATCTTCTTCTCCTCTCTCTTCAGCTCCAAAGCGCTCCTATCCAAAGGGGACCTTTTGATTTAAAGAAAGACCAAAGACACAAGAAGAAGAAAAATACGTCAACATAGCTCACATGTCAACATAGCACATACATGTTAATGCATAAATGAAATGGTCATCTTTGCTGCCTGGACCTGGTAATGTGTATAGCATGTAACCAGACATGGTATAGACATCTTATTCCTGGAGCTGCTGCTGAAGCAATTATTAGGTGTGTACTTTTTGCTTGTAGCCATAACCAATAATGACCTATGGAAATATCTAAGCCATGCTTATGTTTATATATTAGGAAATACAGTATGTAGGAGCTGATTGGCTGGTGGGGTATGCATTAATTCTGCCGAAACGTTCAACTATGGAAAGTCGTTCTAAAATTCTGGCATAAAGTTTAAGCACCATTCCATATTAAAGCAAGGGATAACAGCTGCTGAGGCATGCACTTGAAGTAATTAACAAATAACTCTGCCAAGTTGATTAATTCCATCAGATGCACGCCTCAAAGGCTGTTATCCCTTACATTGATATGGAACGGTGCAAGGCATTATTGGGGCATGTGCAATGCATCATGGGAATAAGGTGGATAACATTCATGGCCCTCTCACCGTGGCAATGTGTCTTCAGCCCCCCCACTGAGCACAAGCACAGCACACAAATCCCATTCAGCGTCCTGTCTTGTGGGCTGTGGCTCTGACAGCTGTTTGACTGCTGGGATGTCCTGATTCCCAGGCGCCATCTCCTCTGTCTCCATGACCTCCAATCTACGCTAGCAAACCAACACTGCAGTACATGTCTGTTGGGAGAGGTACAAATTAGCATGAGTTATTTTTTATTACACGGATATTAAGAAATCTGCTTAGGACACAAAAAAGATGACGACGGCTGTTTCCCAAGAATTTATCTATTGCTGACAATAATCCAAATCAGGCTATTTATTAGAGCACCACATATAATAGTTACATAATCAATGACCTTTTCTCATCTAACCAAAGAAACATAGGCTTAGACCACTGTAAATGTGATAATGTGATGGCAGCTGAAAAACAGGCTGAAAATTGTCTTTTCAGTAGTCATAACAAAAGCCACTGTCTTTATACTGTCTGTCTAAATATATTACTGGTGGCCAAAAATATACTCTTTCTTAAACACTCTAAATATCAGCTTATGTTGCAATAAATCACATTAAAATGAAATATAAAGCTCAGCAGTGGTCACTCACCTCTCTCCTGCTTGCTGCTGTGTGAATGAGTGCCTGAGCTCCTATTGGGCAGCATTACTCCATTGGAATGTTGCTTCATTATGACATCACAACAGGCACCTGCATGAAGTATCTCCAGCATTCCAAATGAGTTCAGTGCAGCCGCCATATTGCTGGAATTAAAGCATTGAAAGACTATTGCTGATATGTTAAGTGACGGTATTTCAATAAAAAAAAGCTTTTATAGCACAACAAGCAAAAACACAGCTGGAAAAAGTTTGTTCTTAGTGTCCTAATACAGCCCCAATTCAGAAAAGGTTGAGACGTTGTGTTAAATGTCAATAAAAAAATAAATGCTATTATTCTCAAAACATACAAGCAATGTGTGTTTGAGAATAGTCCAAGGATAAAATATGAGTTATTACTCACATGAGGTTGCGTGAATAGCTGTAGTCAGCGGCCAGTTGTGCGTGTTACACCTGGGAGCAGGGACTAACAGCCTGAACTATTTACTTGATTATAGATAGTGTAGGGGTAGGTGTAATAGCTATAGTTTCTCCCTAAGGTGCTCTTCCTACATGCACAAGTACTTTGTGTTCTTTGTAAACTATTTATTTTATTGTTGTATGGGATATTTATGGTCATTTTAAATTTGATATGTTGTCCTTGGAGTATACTCTAACTATATATTGCTGTATATAGCATATACTTTGTTTTTAGATTTAAGACAACGTCCCAACTTTTTCTGAATTGGGATTATAGCTGCTAGCCTTGAAACACTTTGGTATTAACCATCTATCCTACTACATCTGCAGATGTACTTGTGGTGTGTGTGTTGGGGGGATTGGGTGCAAATATCATAATATGTAACAAAATCTTTGCATATCAGTTCTGTATGTAATACATTTGGTACTATATGTTATTTTTTATAATACAAGATACTAGAATTTAAAGTGTGCGCTGCATTTAATGCCCACCCTGTATAAAACATACAGCTCATAAAATGAGTGAAACATAAAAAATCATAATGATGTCATGCCTTTAGAGTTACATCATCATTAACAAGGTGTTTTTTAAAGAGCAATACAGTGACATTTTTATTTCAAATGGGTCTGTCTTGCTCTCTCTCTCTCTCTCTCTCTCTCTCTCTCTCTCTCTCTCTCTCTCTCTCTCTCTCTTTCTTTCTTTCTCATTCCCTCCCTCTCTGTGTCTGTTTCTCTCTCTCATTCCCTTCCTCCCTCTCTCTATCTCTCTCTCTCTTCCTCTCATTCCATCCCTTCCTCTCTCTCTCTGTCTCTCTCTCTCTCTCTCTCTCTCTCTCTCTCATTCTCTTTCTCTGTCTGTGTCTCAGGTCAGAGACGGGGGGTGTGCAGGTGGAGCTGAATGGGCTGTCTGAGCAGTACTCTGAGAAGTGTGTGGAGCTCAGCCGCCTGCAGCAGATCAGTAAGGAGCGCCGCGCGGAGGTCAGCAGGGCAGAGGAGGACATAGAGCACCTGAGGAGGGAAAACCAGGTAGGATCCCAGGGTCACAGGTAGGATCCCAGGGTCACAGGTAGGATCCCAGGGTCACAGGTAGGATCCCAGGGTCACAGGTAGGATCCCAGGGTCACAGGTAGGATCCTAGGGTCACAGGTAGGATCCCAGGGTCACAGGTAGGATCCCAGGGTCACAGGTAGGATCCCAGGGTCACAGGTAGGATCCCAGGGTCACAGGTAGGATCCCAGAGTGACAGGTATGAACCCAGAGTGACAGGTAGGATCCCAGGGTAACAGATATGATGCCAGGGTGACAGGTAGGATCCCAGGGTAACAGGTATGATTCCAGGGTAACAGGTATAATTCCAGGGTGACAGGCATGATCACAGACTGACAGGGTTGGACTAGATACTCAGTGATTTAGCTTAAATTGCTTACTGGATTTGTCAATCAATAAATCAATTTTATTGTTCAATCAATAAATCATTTTTTATAAGATTATAAGATTTAAAAAAAAGAAAACAGTTTAGTCAGTTAAGGCTATTCCATAAATAAATGCCAAATGAATCTGTGTGATTTCCATAAATTACATGTCAAAACATTTAATACTGACCTGTCCCAGTTTGGGGCTCATTTAAATTGTATGGTCTTATGGTCTTCATGTATGTGGATATTGATGGTATGGTGTTGCATTGTTTAGTCTGACTCTGGATCTGTAAACATTCCGCATTGGGCTACTGTGTTTGTTTGTTTGTTTGTGGGGTTATATAAATTAAATGAACTGCTTTAACTAAACGTTAACTAAATATGTTCTGAAACAGGGTTGGTAACTCTAACCGTAACTTAGCCTTGCTGTCGCACCAAGCCCGTAGACGGAGCTTGGTCTGGCAAACCTCCCATAGACAGGAAGTTCTCAAAGGCGTGATCAAGGGGTGCCTTTCAAATACCTCTGTGTACTACTGGACAGAGCTACAACCAGTCAGACCATTGATTCCGATTCCGATTCCGAATACGTAGCGTTCATTTTTCATTGGTGCCCATTTTTTCAGAATAGCTGAGAATAGGCAGGTTGGCCAGCCTGACTTGAATGCGACATTCAGTGTAGTTTCACAGGCAGTATAGGCGGGCCCAGGCTAACTGTAACTGTAACTTAAGTTCACACTGTGAATTTACTTGTTTGACAATAATGTGTTACCAGGCACTTAGCTGAAACTCCATGCAGTATTTTTCTGTCATCTGAACTCTGGAACTGAAATATTCCAACACAGACTTTAATCTAGCTAAGCAGTATTACATACATATTAAACATTTAGTTCCAATAGCTGTCACATGTGGTGTAGCTGTTATTTGAAAATCTAAAGATCTTTACATTCAATATGTGCAAAAGGAGCTCAGCTTTAGTTATGATGTAGCCGCTGTCAGACAACAGAGCAGCCAGACAGCTTTCTGATACCGAAAATGCATTATTAAAGCAAGCCTAGCTATAGGTAGACAGATTTTCATACTATGAAGGCATAGGTGCCACTCTGGGCAGAAACAAATCATTTACTCTAAAATAGAAGTAAGTTTGGTAACTACAGTATAAAAAATATGTCACATTATGAAGTTCTAAATGTCACTAACTGAAATTACATAATATTTGTGCCATTACTCCCAATATTTGCTATAGCTCAACCAAATAATCTATTCGAGCATGTTTTTACTACACATAAACCCATGTGTTCTGTATGCATATAAGAATTAACATGATCTACTTTCTCTTTAGTTCATTCAGTTTAACAAGATGCTGTAGCACAAATAGCACGTCTTGTGGACATCGTACAGCCAGACAGAGTTGTCAGTTACTGCAGACAACCGCAACATCCTGTGTCACTGAACTGTGCCGCGAGACAAGTTCTGTTTTTCAGTCTTGTTTTTTTTCCCTATTTCTTATTCTGGCAGGCACTGCAGTCCCGGCTGACAGAAGAGATGACTCTCATGCGTACATACATCACAGGTCAAAAGTCACAGTCTGAACACAGTCCTGCCAACATAGAGGTGATAGCCTATGTCAATTTATCAATTAACAAATCAATGTTATTGTTTAAAGTGTAATATCACTGAATGTGTTGTCTCAGAACCCATGTGTATGTAAATGATCCATTTCTCTGACCCAGGGGCAAAGAGGAATTACACCACATTACATTATGTTTAGCTGATGCACTTATCCAGAGCGACTTTTAGTGAATTAGGTACAGGGACAGTCCCCCTGTCTTGCTCAAGGGCACCTCAGCCATGGATGAGGTTGCAGAACAGCGCTAGTTATTCACTTTATTCACCATCCATAGTTGTTTGAACCTGATCTCAAAATCCCAAGACCAACTGCCTAACCATTAGGCCACAGCTGCACAACAATTCCTGCTGAAGATCTAGGGGCAATACTGATGCATACATAGGGAAGAGAAATTCACTAAAAAAGTTTTGTTTCCTTATTTTCCTGAGCCTGGGCTTCAAAACAGTCTGTACAGACACAAAATATGACTGCTACATGGACAGTCCATGCACAATGTGTGGATGATGATATTTGCACATTGCGTGGCGCAAACCATGGCCGCATGAATATAGTTTGGCCTTAAATGTAGAGGTAGACACCTTCCTGAAACAAGCTTACTTGAAATTTAGTACTATACAGTTTTTTTTTTTTTTCGTTTTTTTTATTATGTTTTTTTCTGTGTTGCTGCTTGTTTCTTTTGTGTGTGTCCTACATTCATTTTGACCAAAATGACCAAAGTCTAAGATAGGTATTCATGTAGAGTGAATATTTTTTCAGGTGCTACTACATGCAAAAGAAAACGAGATCACGTACCTGAAGAAGGAGATCGCCTGTCTGCGAAATGAAGTGGCGGCTCTGGTGAAGGTACAGTATGTGCTTTGTGTAATGGCAGAGTGTGCTTTGTGTAATGGCACAGTGTGCTTTGTGTAACGGCAGAGTGTGAACAACAGACCTGCTTTCTGCACAAATTAGAGCAATGTTTTTAACTGTCGACAAAAGGAGAGAAAAGTTTGTTAAGCCAAGGCACTCCTTAATTAAAATGTCTTTATTGAAAATGACATGGCCTAAAAGGACTAAGTAAAATGCCAACACACAGCGGCATGAGGCCTTCTTCAGGGCAAGGCAGGGCCTTTTTTTAACTAGTCCTTTCAGGACGTGTCATTTTGGCCTGAGAAATTTCTCTTTATTTTTGGGACGTGTTGTGACCTTGATCCAAAGAGCACCCAACCCAAGAAACTTCGAGACTGTGCACGACATGATCTTTGGATTGATTCTTTTTTATCAATTCTTTGTGCTGTAGGAAAAGGAGTCCATGTGTGAACGCTTTAAAGAACTGTACGTGGAGCTGAGCAGGGTGAAGGGCATCAGCGAGAGAGAGATGGACTGTCTGAGGGAGCACCTGAGTCTCACCAACGCGGCACTGCAGGAGCAACAGCTCCTGACCACCAGAACATAAGACTGAACACCAGTCTCCTGACCACCAGCACACAGGACTGAACACCAGTCTCCTGACCACCAGCACACAGGACTGAACACCAGTCTCCTGACTAGCAGCACACAGGACTGAACACCAGTCTCCTGACTAGCAGCACACAGGACTGAACACCAGCATCCATATGCAGCAGCACATAGCAATGAACAGCAGCTAATTAGCAGCAGGACATAGCACTGGAAACCATGTTATTTAGCAGGAGCACATAGCACGGAACACCAGCTAATTAGCAGGAGCACATAGCACTGGAAACCATGTTAATTAGCAGGAGCACATAGCACTGGACACTAGCTAACAACCAGCACATTGCACTGAACACCAGCCTCCTGATATTGTTATTATACAGTAATACAAATAATAATAATAATAATAATAATTATAATGTGCATTTGTATAGCACACTCTCAGAAATATGGGGACAGTAGGGGTACAAATCTGTATCTTAAGGTAAAATAAATATTAATGTACCCCAAAGGCTAATATTTGGACCTTAAGGTACTGATGTGTGACCTATTCAGCTCTGGAGAAGGTACAAAGTAGTTGTAAAACAATAGTTAAAAGGTACAATTATGTGCCTTTGAGGGTACTGCTGGTGTGACAAGCTTTGTACCCCTAAAAGTACAATTCTGTACCTTCTTTTCTGAGAGTGCACATTTCATACAAAGGATGTAGCTTAATGTGCTTCACAGTTTGACAAGGGAACACAGAACAGAGATACACATGGCAAGCTTGGTTACAGTCCTGCAGCAATCAGTCAGCGCAATGACTGTACAGCTGACCACCGGTCTTCTGATGCAGAAGTACTAGCACTGGACAGCAGCCTTTGTATGCTACCACCATGGGCTACTATCCATGCAGTGCCCATTTTTTTGTCTTCAAAGTTTTTTTGTCAGTTGTTTTGAAGTGTGTGAGTTTAATGCGTGAAAGTGAATACTGTGAAAGTGAATAAAAGTGGTACGAGGAGGCAGGATATTTAAATTGTACTGCACACAAAGTAGTAAGTTGAAGGTGTTTTATTTTACAAATGGACTGACACATTTTCATAATCACCTTCTTAAAAAAAAAAGAAAAAATATATATGTGATTTTAAAGATGTTCATGCAAACAAGAGTGAGGATACGACAGGCCACCTCACATGATACGCTTTGTCAACAGTAAACATTTATGTACTCCTCTGAAAGTGGAAGACTAGAGGAATGTAAACAGCACAGATCCGGTTTTATGGCTTCGATGGCATCATCGTGTCCCTCGCCGCGATGAGAAGATGACGAGAGTGCTCCTGACGATTAAAAAAACAATGTATGTTAATATTAGTCAAGAACCGCTCGTGTTTTAAAGCACAGACTGCTGGTGTGTACCCCTGTTGGTCTCATAATTTACTACTTGCATAGCCCCATTCAATCAGTTAGGTTTCTCAAATTGCACTGTGCAAAACACACATCCACACTGTCTTACATAAGAACCCAACAACACACACACACACACACAGAACTTTAATTTTTAATATCTCACAGACCCCCACAAAGCATTAAAAATGTGGTCAGGTTTGTTGTATATGCTGTTTATTTCTCCTAATATAAGAAATGGTGGAAAGATTGGATGGAAGCTCTTAACATAGCCGCTATGGAGTTTGGGTTGGTGCCTTTATTAAAAGCAATTACTACAGTGGTCAAACATATCTATGCCAATTCTTCATGAAGTAGGGCAAGCAAGCACAGGTTTTAAATGACATCCATCAGTGGTTTTGATTCTGGCTGGCCAACTGTACAGAGGATTTGTTAATTTGTTCATTTTAACAAATGTGACACCTTGCCTTTCTATTTGTTGGTATTTGGCTGCTGTGACAGTAAGCATGTCGTAACAAAAAAAAGTTGCTTTGCAATGAAACCAACTGTAGTGTTTACTGAAATACGGTGTGTGATGATTACAACACAAACCTCTAGTCGAGGTAACTTTAAAAAGCAATGTGGATAAACCTACATAAAATAAATTCAGTGGGGTGCAACATGACTTTGTTGTGTCTTTGTGTCAGCAGGTTCAAAGACTCATTGAAATGCAGCATAAAGACGGTTGAATTTCAAAGCGAATTGTGAACTGTATTAACAATTTGTAATTGAATTGCAGTGATTATATCTAAAGGCACAGAACCCTCCCCATACAGGATATTTCAGATGAAAATCTCTCTCTCTCTCTCTCTCTCTCTCTCTCTCACTGTCTGTCTCTCTCTCATATCTCAGACCATAGAAAAAGAGAAAACATGGACTTTTTTAAACAAGCTCATCTTGTTTAATTTACCGAGAGATTGTATTATCACATAGCTACAACAAACACACGTGCAAAATACATGAACACACAAACTGAGAAGTTAAAATTTTCCAGCAATAATTTTGTTTAAAGTGTGGATGAGTGAAATATCAGTAAAAGGAGTAGACTATAGGCTAAAGATGTATCATTTACATCCTCCTTGAAGGATGATTGATTGACTGATTGAGGATGCCTATCATCGTGTGCCTTAATGTGATGGCAGTAAGGACAGCAAATTGTGTCTTAGACTGATAGTCATGTGGAGGATTCAGATTTAATAACTATGTGAGCAAGTTAATGTGAATGGCTTTATTTCAATTCTTATAGATGGAAAGGATGCTTCGTGAAACAACTTATTCAATGTATTTATAATGATAGGCTGCTGTTCACAGAGATAGTTTTTTTGTAGAGACTGAATGATTCTTGTGTGCACCAGATACATTAAACACAAGTGTAGTAATTACTTAAGTTAAGTCATAATAAATGAAAACGACATGGATAAGCCATTTGGGCGAATATACCCAATCATGTTACACCAGTATCAACATGCGACTGCAGCGAGTCAGATAGGGGTCGCCACAGCAGTGTGGGGGGCTACATTTACAGAGGACTGTCAACATGCTGTGTGCAAATTAGGCGATTAATGATATATCAAACCCACTTACCACGTAAGCTATTAGTCGTCGTCATCGTCATCTGAAGGGACGAAAATATCGTGCTCTTCCAAAAGAGCAGCGAAATTTTTGCTTATCAGTGTACCCACGTATAGGAAAGGGATAACCACAGCCGTCATGCGGATCAAACCAAAGGGAACCTAAAACAAACAATTGGTGTATATTAGGCAGAATGCGGTTTGTTGTAATAACTCTGTTGTTACAAACGATATTATTGTTACCGAGCGACAGCCCTATACATTTCATTTCCGCAATTAACATTTGTGTAGGCCTGGCACTATGCGCATAGCACATAGGCTACTGTACTACCCGTAAAGGCACTCCAAGAACACTCTCGTTTTTGATTAGAAGGCACCCTCTATCGTTTTTAAGACGAAAACCCTTTCGCTTTGTAGGCGTTTTAAAAAAACACGACCCCTGCCTACTTACCTTCACCGGTTTGGGTAAAATGCCCCCTGACGTTGAGGAAACGGCATTTCGCGATAAAATTACTCTCGTAGATCCCTCACACTTTAGTCCAGTCCTGTAAGTTTGAAACCAATTGTTTTTGGCAAGGAAGAGGCGATTGAATCGACTGGCAGTAGACGCCATATTTGGAGTTATGAGACTGTCCGTTGACAAGCCCGACAAACCCTAAACAAACAGACTCTCCTAAAGGGCTTGGCTTGCTCCACCTAACCGGTAGAGAGAACTCCAAGCTCCAAGGAAGACTGAACAGAGGCAGCTATGACGAAACATGCAAGGAGAGTGTTACGGGGGAGGAGTCAAAATCCGGATCGGAGTAGCCCCCTTCACTAGATCATGAAAAACCATAAACAATCATCTAACCTACATGCAAAGGGGGAGGTCCTGCCTTGTGCCGGTAGGCTATTCCTTCTGCCTTGAAAGCCTACAGGTGATTTCATTAATTATCTAATCTACCTGTTTTATGATTTTGCACATTTTGGGATCAGCAGATTTAGAAAATGGTTCGGCCAACATAAAAAGCCTGGATCTCCACCTCTTTGTACATGTTAAATCATACACATTTACAATGAATCTATCTGAATTAAAAACAAGTTTTTAAACTAAGTAGCCTACATAAAAAGGCTATAGTTATACGGTCATTAAAATTTTATTGGTGGTGAGTATATTCAATTAAACTAAAACCAATCCTACTGAGAGAGCAAAAGAGAGACAAAAGAAGTTTGAGACAAAAAACGTTCAGGTCAAGCTAAGTTTCAAACATTTAAATATTAATAATGTATTATGCTTAACATTCAACTTAAGGCCTAGTTAAAGTCACCCATTTCTGTCATTGTGATCACACGGCACAGCACAGCACACAGTGCACACAACGAAATTCAACCTCTGCATTTAACCCATCACACATGTGAGCAGGGGGCAGCCATGACAACGGCGCCCGGGGAGCAGTGAGTGGGGACGGTACCATGCTCAGGGTACCTCAGTGGCACTACTGGCGACTTGGGATTCGAACCTGCGATCCTTGCGGTCACAGGTCCGATGCCTTAGCCGCTAGGCCACCACTGCCCTTAGTGCTGCTTAAAGATTGGTGCCATAATACATAACCCCTTCCATTTCTGACTGTGTGACCTCTGTCTTAACGTCTTGCTGGTTCAACCCCAATTATATTCATAGGATCAGACAATCACGTTATTGCAGCTCTGTTTCAGCGGCTTGTCTGCACGAGATCACTTGAAATAATCTGTAATTCTCTGTCTATCTACTCAGACAAAAGAAAGATGTAGATTAGCTAGAGAGTGACCCTTTTCTGTCTTAGCTTTGAGGCTAAAAGTTTAATCTACCTTACATAGCTACTGAATCAGCATCATAGCCCATTCTGCTGTTCAGCTTTAACCTTCATGTGGCCACTCTACCCTTGCTCTACTCCTGACATTTGATAACGAATACAACAAAGGTAGAAGATAACTAGGATATATTATAACTAGGCCTCTCCCTGTGTGTGTGTGTGTGTGTGTGTGTGTGTGTGTGTGTGTGTGTGTGTGTGTGTGTCTGAAGTGTCCCAGCTCCAGGAAACTTGCTCAAGGCACATCTATCTATTTGTGTGTTCCCTCTTCCACTGTTCCACTGTAATTTCACACGGTATTATCCGCTTACTATGAATCCTCGAATACTTGAATCCCTGCTGTTGAGGATTATACTACTCCGTGCAATGTGACTCTATCCTGCAATTACATTAGACTCTATGCCATATGACTCTGTTGTGCACACCACTTTTGCTGATGGCATATTCTGCACCTTATTTATTTATCCACAGCTTGGTATTGTAAAATGTAGGCTATTGTTTTATATTGTTTAACAGTCTTACTTGTATATATCGCTGTACATGTGAACCTAGATTTTAATTGCACCTAGCTATTCTCATCTATTTCTATTTTTATTCTTAACTACTGCTTCTTTTTGTGCATCTGTGGGCTGTTCCGGACAACATCTCACTATACTTTGTATAGCGACAATAAAGACTACTACTAGGCTACTACTTATTAACATCTATGACAATATATTGTTGCTCTGGTGGTTCTCATTATTGTTGTGAAAATCCCATTCATTTATGAAAAAATGCATGTACGCCTTTTAAAAATGATAGGTTTTTTTTTTCAGCAACTTTAGTGCTGTTTTTCGTATGCTAATTTGAAGCGTCTGTTAACGGTAGGTGGCATTGTGAGCTTTTTAATGGTCTCATCCGGGGTTTCCAACGTCGTGACGAAAGCAACGTGCCTTCGCATATTTGAAACAAGCAGAAGAAAACCGCGCTTGGGAGCGCTGCAGTGAAAGAAACACACGGAAGTATGTGAAGTGGCCGACAAGGGTTAAGAGGACAAGAATGCTCAAACCTTTTAGGAAAGTCCCAGTGCTGAACACGGCGAATTTGCTCGTAAGTTATGCCCTTACTCTATTCTCATGATAGAATGCATTTATGTTTTGAACTAGGGTGCTAACACATTGTTACTATCGTTACGTTAATGTTAGCTGGTGGAAAACGAGGAACAGCTTCAATCCAGGTTGGGTGAGATCATCCTGCAAATTGAAAAGGATGTCAAAATCAACGTGTACGTATACAGTTTAAAATTATTCTGTAGTACATAAACTGCAACATTTCCGTTTGCAACAAGAGAGTTGTCGTGTCAGAAGCATTTTGTTTTCATCTTGACAGACGGCTGGCTCGAAAGCTCCCCTTGCCTATGGATACCCAGGACAGCCGTCCACGGATTGATCTTGTTGTGTTCATTGTGAACCTAATGTCTGAGCGCAGGTAACCTGTCATTGCGTGTGTCTACAGTGTTTTCTTTTTTTAGATTGACAGATAGCGTTGTGTGTTCAAACTAAAGAACATGTTTTGTGTCATTGGTTTGCGAGCAAGAATCTGAGTTATCGATCTTTGCATTTCCCCCAGTCTGCAGTGTGCTGAAAAGTCAATAAAGTGTCTTGACCCTGGATTCTTTTTGGGCAAGGTGTGCTTTGTGGTCACTGGAGGTATGCACCTATCTTTTCTGTTAACAAAGATGATTGTCACTAAGGCCTATTTATAATTTACCAAAGGTAATTGCAGTGGTTATAGCTTTTATAGTATTTGCAACCTATGTCCTTCTTGACCAGAAGATAATTGTCTTTCCAGCCCGCTGTTTGTCTGTCTCAACGAACCATCTGTTGACTGTCAGGAAGATGGCTGCATCACTCCACTGCCCATTACTGTTTGCAGAGGATCAGGTCTGTATCATCAGAGAAATGCTGTTGGACATATTGCTGAAAGAAAGACTGTAGCTTTTGACTTGATGTAGCCTTATCTGTGAAAGTATAGGTAGCCTATGTGGTCAGTGTAAAGGGAATATGGTTATAGCCTAAGTCAGGATGACCAGATGAAAACGGAGGACTTTTTCCTAAAAACTCAGGAACATTCCCAGTTCTGCAGCTAATGTCATTAAAATAAGTCACATGTCGGCAACACAATCTGGGAAACAGAGTGGGTTTTTACACGTTTTACCAGGGACCGATCACCAAAAATCAGGGGGCTGTACTGTAAGACAGGGGACCTCTGGCCACCCTGTCTAAGCAGTGCAATGAGTATTTGTAAAGCAAACAAACTTTTGGACTGAAAACACCTGAACATGCAAATGCAGAATACAGCTTCATTGGTTTAAAATACCTCCACTCAGAACCCAGGCAGTATATTGTACATATATAGATGACTTGCAGTGGGAACACTGTGTAGGGAAGTGTTTTGACTTGATGTAGCCTCATTTGTGAAAAATATAGTTAATATAACATTATAGTACATTATATTCACTTTACACTGATCACATTATATTATATATGATAACATACTGGTCACATAACTGTATTCTATGATATAACGTAACGATAATGTTACTTTTCTCTAAGTGGTTGTAACCACAGAAGCAGCGCTGTGAATGACACTGATATTCCGTCATGGTGACCATGTGGCTGGTTCCTCTCTCCCTGTCTTTCTCCGTGTAGACGAGCGAAGGAGTGAGCACGGTCGCTGTGAGACTTCTGGGCATACTTAAAGTGGCGGCAGGTTTGGTGCCCCTGGCAACAGGGCTTTCTCTCAATAGCCTGGCTCATTGTGTGCTGCCCAGCGACCTGGACGAGCTAGACTCACTGACCTGACGCAGGAACTGCTTCATTCAAGAGTTCAACCTCTCATATTCATTGTGTTTCTGTGTGCATGCATGCAGGTGTCTGTTACTTGTGTTGTATGTATGTATGTATTTCGTTTGGACAATATATGTTTTTATACGTATGTTTTAATAATCTGTCTTTTTTTAAGGATGTACAAATCACTGAACTCATCTATCAAGAAACTGTGTTTACAAAATTACTTCTCGTATAAATTAAATGGATTTTGTGTCAAAAAATGAACTTTGGGCTTATTTTTATGGGATCCTCTGAATTCTAAGGTATTCAGTAAAGGATTCTGCTGGTATGCTTTTAGATCTAAGCAAATAACTGACCAAAGACAAGAAGTTTGAAGATTTTCTTGGTCTAATCAACTTATCTTAGTTTTTTTTACATAAACTTTGTTGGTGACAGAATAAAGATGATTTTTCTGAAACCGCTTCCCTTTGTTTGGGAATGTAATGGTTTTACAGAAATGTCATAATTGCCTCTGCCAGCAGAGGTCATGTAATCGCATGTGTTTGTTTGTTAGTTAGCAACATAACTCAAAAAGTTATGGATGGATTTTGATGAAATGTTCAGGGTAGGTCAAAAATGGACTAACTTAAAAGTGATTCGATTTTGGTGGTGATCTGAGCTGCCCTGGCGGAGGTCTGCACTTTCTGAGTGCTTTTTTAGTTTGTTTGTGTGCTACTCTTGGACCACATAACTTGTATTACAGTTGTTAGAATGTAGGTTTAGAATGCCGTGTACTTTATCATGTTGGCTGTGTCATAAGTCGAGTATAATTTTCCAAATAATGAAAATGAACTAAGTATGGATTCTTCAGCAACCTTCAACCTCGAGGTCTCATCTGTAGGTCTGGGCGATGGGGCAAAAAATGACCATGATATAATGTCCTATTTTGTACAATAAAGATTTTCTATCACATTTTTTTCTCCTGATATTGCCTGTTTGAGAGCATCTAAATTGAAACCTGTCTTTAAAGGAGAACTTTGGTGTAAAATGAAAATTGGCATGTTAAAACATCATACCGAGTTGGTATGTGTACGGAGGAGCAAAATTAATTTAGCCTGTTGCATTCAGAGTTTAACTATTTTTTATCGTTTATCCCAGAAGGCTAACAATGGAAGTGGTAGGTGCCCTTAGACAAAGCATGACAGCTACGCTATTTTTAAACCATTAAAACAGCTCGAAGAAACTCCACACTCCATCGGTAGTACAACAAAGGCCCTGACATTAAAATCGAGGCACGGAGAACTTTGTAAGTGTACACAACATTTATTTATAAAACAGTTTTGACAAGCAGTACCTTGCTGTAGTTTCTCTTTGCCGCCATGATGAAAGTCTGCACAGGTCGATTGACGAACACGAACCAGCAGGAAGAATAGGAGGAGAGGTAGTACAATCAACTTGTTTGGACTTTCATCATGGCGGCAACGAGAAACAACTGCAAACGACTGCATGTAAGAACAGCTTTTTAAATAAACGTGTACATTTACAATATTCTCAGTGGTTTGTTTTGAATGCCAGAGCCTTTGTTGTACTACCAATGGAATGTGGAGTTTCTTCGAGCTGTTTTAATGGTTTAAAAATAGCGTAGTCGTCATGCTTCGTCTAAGGGCACCTACCACTTCTATTGTTAGCCTTCTGGGTCAAACTATAAAAAATAGTTAAACTCTGAATGCAACAGGCTAAATCAATTTTGCTCCTCCGTACACATACCAACTCGGTATGCTGTTTTAACATGCCAATTTTCATTTTACACCGAATTCTCCTTTAAAGGCACTGACATATCTCACATACCAGCTTTATTTGCTCATAATCAAACCATCTGAGCACAACTGTCATTGTGTAACCTTTTTTTTGTCAACAATTATATCCCCTTCTGGTCAAACTTCAAGTCATGTCCAACACTCCATCACTTTCCCTGCCCGGGCGGACTGTCGTTTCAAAATCTTTTTTAAATGTGAACACATTTGAAAGGAAAATGTATTGGCAGAATGGAGAGGGTGTATCGTGTCTGTGAACACGTATGCAGTCATAGATAGTTCTATTCTAAGGCACAGGCTTTTACAGCTTGTACGGCCAAGTAAGTAAGTAATGTCAAAGATTTAAAAAAAAAATGCAAAGTCACTGCTGCCGTCATTAAAGGTCTGGCAAAAGGCTTTATGTGGAAGAACTGGACCAGAGGTGACTGGAGCTGTGCCACAGAAGCTGAGCGAGAGAAGTGCAGTGTGCAGTCACTCACGCCCCACTCTGATGAGCAGGAAGTAATCTGGGATGTCCACAGGAAGTGGGGAAGAGTGCATTTGAGGACAGCAAACGCCATCATTTTCTTAAAAATAAATAACCATCATGTGCATCGGGATTTAAATTTCATTGTTTGGTTAGACATTAAAAAATGTTCTTGCTTATGGGAGAAATTCTCCAGTTGATTATGATACAAAAATGGCTAGCCTGCCACCATGATTTAACCCATAATCATGCATACTTTGCATGCTTCCAAAGGTTAAGTGCACCTGCTGACATTGTTCACTTCTATTTTTTTAAACTATAACAAAATGCCTTAGTGCTCCTGTTTCAGGCAGTCTTATAGTTTGGTGGAGGTACAGGTCCTGGGCTATGTCAGTCACAGGCTACCATCATTCAAATCCCATTTGGTTATAGCACACCAAATAGAAGATTTAAATGTTCTAAACAAACACACATACTTACCTGTATTTTGCTAGGTAAATGTGTGCTGCAAACAGACTCCTCCAGACTTTGTTTGCCTTTTTCACGTTTGCTTGTTTTTCTGCCTATTTCTTTTCATTGACTAATGGAGGCAATTGGGGTAAAAGAACATTTTCAAGTACAGCATGCATATGCAACTTGGAGTGACCTATCATATTTTAAAAACACCTATCATATTTTTTAAAGTACTGAACGGTTTCTACGGGAATGACACCTTTAAGAAATGGATATCACAATGGGCATAAAAGGACTCCAGTCTGACTGATAGTGAGACCCGCTCTTCAGAGTATAACAGTAGGAGGACTTCCATCTAAGGGAGGTGGTGATAGACCAGAATAGCTTCCTGCTTCACAAATGAGACATGCAAAAGTGGCCAGTTACTGACCAGTGGTGCTGACAGAGATAAAAACTGTCTGCAAAGGACAAATGAAACCTCAACCAATCACTGACCTCAACAGACTGGACCCATATCCACAACACAAGACTCTTTCTATGCCCAGAAATGGTGAAACCTCGAAAGGCTGAACAGAAATGAAATCTAATGGGAAATCTAATCTAAACCTGTGATATTATTATTATTATATTATTTTATTGTGCTTTTCTAAAACCAAGTTACAAAGTGTTTCAAAAAAGAGTAAGTAAAGCAAACAAAAAAAGAACTTTAAAACTAAAAGTAATGAATCTTAAAGTCAGTTCCACAACATACTGGGAGCAAGAGTAGAGAGGTTTAACCAGTGATGGGCTCACAAAGTCTCCCTTTGAGGAAGGAAAGGAAGATAGCTGTGGTCCAGCAGGATAAAAAGGAGGCCAAGGCATTATTACGATCTAGGTGCCATTATTACTGCAAAGATCAGATGGGACAAATGCAATTAGGTTGTCTGGTCTTGCAAAAGAAGGGTTGTCTTGAGAGTGACAGTGGTCCCCGGCCAGTGTCCTTATTTAAGTCACAGAGAATAGCACTATGCTAGTCACATCAGTTGGTCCTGGTCCACTTTTTAAGGATTGTGTGTCTCAGGGCTCTGTAACAGTGGCTAAAGAAAAGGGAGCAGAAAGGTGACTGTAGCCATTTTGAGAGACACAGGCGCTGCATAGTCTCTCTTGTTGGCAGGAGTTCTGGAACTTTCTGAGAGCACCTCTCTTAAGATATCTGTGTTAGTTGAAGGGCTGAGTAGCCTTTGCCAGTCTGTCTCTCTTATCTTCTCTTATCCACGTAAGTTATTATCTCTTCTTCTCTTCCATCATTTTTTAGTTGAATTTTACTTGTGTCTTTGTAATTTAACAAACATTAGACAATACAAGACATTGTTTTAGATTCACAATTATTTATATATGTATAAATAATTTATATATTTATTTCTGTACTTTAGCCTGGTAAACCCGTCCCTCTTACTTCATTTCATTTTGTACAGAGGGTCTGGACTATAGATTGTATATGGTCTGGACCGGAATCTGTTGAGGAGCATGTAAGAGGACCGTGCAACTCCTATCCAATCAGCGAACAGAGGGTATGTTCATGAGCCATGGCGTTGACTGTGTGCTACATTTGAATTGTAGTGCGTAGGTAGGCTAATTGCATACGTGACAACCAGGCGTTAGCGATTGGGTAAAGGCAGAAGCACTTGTTTTAAACTTCATCAGAGTCCACACCTCCAGGAAGAAATCATTTTTCACGGCCTCCGCTCCAGACCCTCTGTACAAAATAAAAATTAAGTACGAGCGGGCTGGTTTACCAGGCTAGTTTTACTTACTCCTCCATTTGTTCCCTGACACATCCTCTTAAATACCATTTTTTAGAAGACATTAACCAAGGTGATTATAAAAGAAAAAACAGACTTTCTCATGGATGCTAAATAGATGTTTATTTGGAAAAGATAAACACAACATTTTTCAGACATTCTTTCATCTTTCAGACAATCATGTCAGACATTACAACCGGTACACTGCAAAAAGTATTGTCAGATCTGATTGAACAAATTAATATTGAAATTCCATATTATGTTTTTTTTTTTTTTTGTATTTCAAAATCTCCTAGTCACAGAGTTGTTACTAATGTTTATAATTACCAGCAGTAATGCTAATGAATCTCTGAAATCATCTCTCTGGCATATTATTTCTTTGGCTACATTGCATATGCGTATATACCCCTAAGAGTACAGAGCTGGTATTTTGTGCTGGGGTGGTGGAGTTCTGGTTTGATGATTTCACCCAGAGAAATTCAGTTCTTTGTAATAGGCATCGATGTCGCTGATGACGGCGGCCATGATCTTTCTTAGTGCATCTTGACCAGCGGCATCCAAGCCCGCCTTCTCAGCCATCACCTTCACAATGACCTCAGTGATCAGCTAGAAGAACGCACAAACACACACACACACACACACACACACACACACACACACACACACACACACACACACACAGAGAGAGAGAGAGAGAGAGAGAGAGAGAGAGAGAGAGAGCGAGAGACAGACATATTATTCTCAGTTATGACAAATACGCATTCTGTGGAATTGGTAGTATTTAGGAGCACTCACAAAGGCATGGGAGGATAATCTGCTAAAACAAGCAGCCTCGATATTTATACTGTGTGCATTGTTAACATTTTTTGGATTTGCAGGTTTCTTACCGTGAAGTTCGCCAGACCGATTTTGTGTTTCTGAGCATGAGTGGTGGCCATGGGTTTGAGGATGTCAGCATGGCCGCCTTTGGCCTTCAGAAGCTCCCCCAGTTTCCTGAGGACGGTGGCTCCGTGAGCGGCCACAGCAGCGTTGCCGGCCAGGTCCCCCTGGCTGATGCCAGCGAACTTGGGGAACAGCTGCTGGGTGGCGGGGTACTCCTTGAATAAACTGAGATTAGGACAAACCGAGATTAATACTTCATTTCACGGTTCCTTTTTTAGTGTGTCTATATGTAACAACATGTAATATTATATAGCTAGTTATAGCTAACACTAACCCTAACCATATGGTACAGTGTAAGTACATAGTGTTACATATTGTTTTGTTACATTGTACCTAATTGATGTAACACGGATTGTAAAATAAAGTGTAACCAGACAAACAATGTTACTGACATGGTGACACCTGACACTTACGCTTGTTAGTTACAAGATAAACATTACCTCAGAAATAGATTAGGTACCATTTTTTTTCTCTTTGAGTATGTAACTAAGCCTTGTTCCTCCAGCACTGTAAAAAGTTAAGAAATCCAGCTTTTCTCCTTAAAGACGACCCCACTGTATCCTTAATGACAAGGTTTGAGACCTCTGACATATAACAGACTTAACATTTGAAAAAACAGAATTTATTCAAACGTACGTCACACCACATTTTGTTAAACCAACATAAAAAGATCCATGCATCTTGTTGCCTCAGATTTTTGAAGTATGTTTCCAGGCAGCACTTTTTTACAATATTTTAAGGAGACAAGTTTTCTCAATTGTGATACAGAGACAACCTTTCTCAAAACAAAATCAGAGACAAGCTTTCCCAAAGCAGACATGATGGTCTGGGTTGAGGCTGAGAGACATGATGGTGTGTTTACCGTGTCAGGACCTCCCCTCCGTTTGTGTTATAGTCGGACTCCACTGCTCCCCAGCACTTCAGAACCAGGTCATAGTCAGCCATGTTCTACCGAGTGATATAAAATGATTTGGTATTAGATGATAATAATAATAAAAGTGTCTTTAATAATGATAAATAATGATGTCTTTTTACTGCTATAGTGTCTTTTTACTGCTGTTAGTTAAGTGCTGCTTTTCTTGCCCAATGTTCAACTTGCAAAAAAAAAAATACAGTCTCAATGTGTATACCTTGGTAAAAACAAAGGATGAATAAAATAAATACACAAAAATAATAAGTTATATTTAATACTTCACTTTTGTGCCAGTTTTGTTTATGACCTTTGTCCCTTGTTTTTTATGTCAATGTTCCCAAAGGTGGCCCCATCATGACGGCTCACTTCTAAAATTAAAGGTGTCAGCTTTGGAGGATTTGAGTAGCTACACTTTCAAAACACTTAAGCTGGTGACATTTTATGCAAACAAAGTTTTCTCAAATGAACGTGGAACAAAATAATCAAAGGTGAGGCGATCAATTCAAAGATTGATATCACTCTGGGTTTTTTTTTTACCTGGGGAGCGTGAGGTTTTTTTTTCAGTTAGTAACACAACACTTATGTCATACTTATCCTTTGAGAACTGAGCAACACAAAAGATGCCTTGGAAAACACTCATTAGAGTGCCTACCAGAAGCCAAACTGCATTTTAGTACAGTAGCCCCGTTGTGAGACTGCTGGCGTGGCCGTGTGGAGCTCGGGGAGAAAAGTCTTCGGGGAGAAGATGGATACCCCCCAGATACCCCACACAAATGGCCGCCAACACAGAGAAGGGACAGACAGTGCAGCCAGTGGCCAGGTCACTCAGGAGATTACAGTGAGAGAGACACAGAAAGAGGCTGAGAGAGGGCAGCTGAGGACAGCGACGTGACTGAGTGCCACTGGAGGTCCCTCGGGGCCCCCCAACGCTGAGTGCCTTACAGGAGGGCAGGGGAGGTAAACGGCACAAGGCAAATGGCTTTTTTGCCCCAAAACAAAACTCCTCTGTACTTAACTATAACACCTCCATGCAGAAGATGGCGCATTCAAACTCTGACATATA
>CM050198.1:20179761-20334761 GCA_027475355.1 Coilia nasus
TCAGAGGACAGAGGGGTGTGATTGGTTGAAGCTTCGTCCAGTAGCAAACAGGCATTTGAAAGCCCGCCAGTTGCAATTTTAGCCCAGTTACAGAGTCCTGTTACAAGTTCATGAACCATTGAAACAATTTTGGAAACATTACTTTAAGGATAAGAAAGTACTTAGTGTTGCTTTAAAACGGCTCAAAGTGCTTCTTACACAAATGGGGACAGTCCAAACCATAGTATTTATCAAAAATAGCATTTTATTGTAAATATAGAAAAAACTCAGTGAAAGAATAAAAGAACTTCTGTAGCAGACCAACTCCAAGAGACCCAAGAGCGAAAAAGAGAGCGAGGGAGAGGGAGAGAGAGAAGCCAGCCTTCTTATCCAAGTGCCAATTAGGAGCCACACCTGCACCTAGGGAAAAGCACCAGCACACTGCGCTCTGCTGGACAGACACAGGAACACACACAAATAGGCAGAGACTTTTGACTACCCCAATGTTGTCGTAGCAATGGTGTCCTCAAAGAGCCCGTCAATGCTGTGCCCTAAGAACCTTCCTAACCCCAACAGCCAGTATTGTTACTTGGGTTTTTAATCTTTGACTCTGTCCACAATGTCCACTCACTCACAACATAGTGCATTATGGGTGTGAGTTATGTTGTTTTGTACCTTATATACTGCATATTTTTGATTCTGCCTTTTTCATGTTTTCCAAATACTGCCTTGATACCTGTCAGATTCCTATAGTTGTCACCATAAGGCTTGAGTTTGGAGGAGGAATTTAAAGCAGCACTATGCAACTTTTTCGAGTTAATCAATCACCTTCACAAGTAGGTAGATGCTTAAATGAGTCATTACCAGGCGGGACCCTCTGTCACACAAAGTCTCGAATAGTGCGAGAAGCAGGATCACTTTAACTTTGGAGGAAATTCTGCCTTTACTTACCTCGGTGGACATGACAACTTTCGTATTCACCAGTTACTTGGATCAGTTGAGTTGAAAACACATGCACAGGGTGAGGGGAAGGGAAAACAGTCCATTTTTACAAGAGTGTGCATACAGTTGGACACACTAAGGGGAGAAATTGTACAGTGCTGCTTTAAAGACAATGATGTCAATATGCAATTACTGGGGCATTGTGATTGGTCCACTCACCCCGAGTGAAAAAAGGCATAACTCTTAAAAACCCAACCTTAAATCTCTCTGAACAACCTTTCATGAGTCCCAGGTGCTGATGATGTGCAGCCATCAAATGAGTATCCAGGCATCAAATTGTTGTTTTTCATTGGGATCGTTCATCATTCTTATTCCTCCTTCTTCCTCCTCTCCACTCCCTCATTTCACTAGTGGATCAACTCTCACACTCGCCTTATTGTATGGGGAGCAAGCGGACCTCACTATCCTACAGTCTCTCCTTAAGGCATACCAAGCCAAACATACATTACTATATAACAAAATAACAACAGCCTATCAGCATCGAGTTTACCACAAGCTACAAGCTGAACTTTTCAGGGCCGAACGGAGTACTCACTCAAATGTTCGGGGAGCTCGTCCATTCCAGAACTGATCGATAATGAAGACACACAAAAACCACGAAAGGGATGAAAAATGACCCGAAACCGTCCTCAGTAAAAACGAGCCTACTGATAACAAGCAGCACACCTACTGTGAACCATTGAACGTGATAATAATCGCTAAATGCTGGTATTAATTTTTTAGTGGTTCACACAAATAAAATAATCAGCTAAATGATTAATGCTAGTGTGTGGTGATTGCTATCACTTTTAAGGGCTACAAAACATAACCTTTTATGTAAAAGTGAATTAGGGATATTACTTTTAATAATATTATATCTAATGTTACTGCTTTTTACAATTCTCAACACAGCCATGTTGACACGTTATCTTGGGTATTGAGAAGGAAAGGAATTAGGTGACATATTTTGGGATATTTATCCTTGCTCCGGTTTACACAGGATCCTGAAAGAAAATGTGTCTTAATGTGTCAGGGTTTTAAATGTATATATGGAAGTGACTAATTATTCATTGTTACTAAGGTGTCCACTACCATGTCCCACCAAGGGCTTACTCGTTTTTGCCAGAAAATGTCATTAGATAGATAAAATATAGGAAACATTGGGTAACTTATAACATCAATTTTGCAATTTTAGTTCTTTTAAAAGGTGCAAAATGTACTTTTTTACGCACTTATCCCATACAACCCATATGCTACCACAAGAGCAGTAAAGTTAAGTATATGCAGGAAAGTGTCAAAGAAGTAGAAATTTACGCCGTGTCATAATCTTTTTTTTTTAAGCCGTAAGCAGTGCCTGAGCAAACCTTTGCCATAAATTACACATATTGGCAGATACTATTCACAATGATGCCCTTGGATGTCCTAAAGAGAGAGAGAGAGAACATCTGCTGGCACTAACAGCTCACAGAGAGAGAGAGAGAGAGAGAGGGAGAGAGAGAGAGAGAGAGAGGGAGAGAGAGAGGGAGAGAAAGAGGGAGCGAGAGAGAGAGAGAGGGAGGGAGAGAGAGAGAGAGAGAGAGAGGGAGCGAGAGAGAGAGAGGGAGCGAGAGAGAGAGAGAAAGGGAGGGAGAGAGAGAGGGAGGGAGACTGCTGTGCAGCGAGCACAAAGGACCAGGTGTCATGGCCTGCAATCGGGGGAGGTGTGAGAGGGGTCATGGACAATGGGGTTGGGGGGGTTGGGGGGGCCCAGGGTCTCTATTCTGTCTTGCTTTATTTACTGCTGGGTTGGGGAAGGGAGGGGGGGGGTGTTAGAGCATGTGACAGCTGCTTAAAAAGGTGTAGAGCTTTGTTCTCTGTTGAAGAGTCCCCCGAGACTTAGGACAGACACTGGGAAAGCATCCCTCAAGTTCGCCCTCACCCTAAAGGGAGTTTTTTTAGTTCATGGATAACTCAGTTTTCTACACTTTGTTTGCGGTGCTTTTGAGCGGTTTTTCCACACAAAAACATGTCCATTAAAATTCATGTAAAACTACACAAAAGAAGAAATAAGTCTGTGGCTATAAAAATATGTTACACCTATTATGCACTTCTTAGTTATGTTGTACTAATCTAATCTGTTTTTTATATACATATTTCACAATCATTCTGGACCATCTGGTCATTGGGGTTTGAACATTTCCATCTCATGTTTTGTACCTTTTTAATTCCAAATCAGAGTTTATGTTTGAAACTAAAGCATACCCTACCAAGTATTTTAAACAGATTTTCCCGTTGAACATAGAAAACCATCAAGCATCACCATACAATCTGTAATTGCGACAAAGTATGAATTCCGTATTCAGTGGATAAACAAATCTCTTTAGATATCCCACATGCAAAACCAGGCAATATACAGATGGAAAAGGCAGTCATGGTCAAAAAATGTAAAATGCTGATACGAGGTGCCTTGTATCTACGTTTCAGCAAGCAAGAAGCAAAGATGATATGAGGAGAGGAAAGATAGAAGGCATGGGAATGTTTTTATAAACATTTCTCACTATTTCACATGTACTCTTAATCTTTCCTCTATGCTTCTTGCTTCATTTATATTTTAACACAATCAGAAAAATGACACCATTCTCACAATTTTAAACAAAAAGATACTAACACATATCTTATTTAAAAATTCCATAAAACTGGACTCCATTTGCAGGGTGGAGACCACTGATTTTGTAAGAGCCATTCATGACTGAGCATTTATGGACATTGCTTTAGAGAGAGATTTCAACGGGCACTAAGAAACATTTAGAAATAAAAGGACAATTCATGTAAATAACTTCTCAAGGAAGGAAGAGGTTTTGACCATAGGAGAATTAGCCAAAGTTGTTCCAATGGAGAAAAAGAACATTCCAGAATGGCTCACTCAAAACCTAGATGAAAAGATGAAATGTGAAAAGATGAAAAGTCTGATAAGAACTAAATCAAAGCTGCCATCTAAACTCTGCATGATCCATAATGTTTCTACTGTTGTTGTAATCTTCCTGTTCTGTTTCAGTCATTTAACTTTATTTATTCTGCCCATCAATCTGCCAAGTTACACAAAATAGAAGTAAGCCTATATGGCTATTTACATTTTAATGTTAATTAATATATGCTGCCTGTGATTTGAATCAATACACTTTTAACAGCAATATACAGCACAAGAGTGCAGGGCTCTTATGTATCAAGAGAAATGCTATATGAATTCTACATAGATGTTTGGAAGTGGGGTGGGGCCTAAAGAAATATATCACAGAATAAATGTTTGCAACTGTTTGAAAGTAGGCATCTTTCAAAAATGAACTTTAACATGTCAACATAACATCCAAAAAACAAAAAAGAAAACACTGGCAAATTTTACTCTTAAATTACATATTTTTATTTGTTGTGTACACTAAAAGTAAATTTACACACTTATAATCTGAAAAGAATCCCGGCATGCACATCCGTCCGACTGTACAGGCTCTACAAGTGACTGGTTTTCCATAGGAACGTCCCCAATACATTTTTTTACAGGCCCGTAGTGTCGTCCGTCCTTCTCAGCGCGGTCACAGAGAACTATGACGGTACATCCACTTTAATCATTATTACAATGTGCAAAAATCCCCCAGGAGACAGGTCAACAGTGGTACTGACAGAAATGACGAAGGGAAAGAAAAAAAAAACGGGAAATTAAAGAGTGAGAACAATGGTGAGAGCGGATGACAAAAGAAAGACAGAGAGAGAGAAAGAAAGAAAAAAAGACAAAGAAAAGCACTTTTAAACGACAGTGTACACACACACACACACACACAAAAACAAAATCAGAAGCAGAAATTGGTCCCTTGTTCCTTAATGAGCCAACTCCTTCATTCTTTTATATTTCCGTTTCTTCAAAAGAAATATTTGCCAGTGGTTTGGACTAAAATTAAACAAATCTAAGAACAAAAAGTAACAGAAAGGTGCATGATGTCTGACACAAATACCCCAGACTACAGCAGGTGCAACAGATTTTCTCTCGTCACTCACGCACAGACATACATACAACAACCGCACATGTACGCACACATCCACAACCACAACCACATTCACACATACCACAACACACACCACCACACACATACATCCACAACCACATTCACACATACTACAACACACACCACCGCACACATACATACACAACCACACACGTACACACTTATTCACAACCACATTCACACGTACCACAACACACACCAGCACACACATACATACACAACCGCACGCATACGCACACATTCACACATACCACAACACACACCACCGCACACATACATACACAACCACACACGTACACACTTATCCACAACCACATTCACACATACTACAACACACACCACCACCCACACACACGCACATCCACACGCATACGCACACACACACGTACACACACAATTCAACCATTTATGCCTGGTCATGGTTGTGACTTAAGATGTGTTTTCCTCAAGGGTGAAACATGATCAAAGTACAAACCACGTCACCAGCAGGGTGGACCAATGGCAATAGGGAATATTATTATGTGCCACGCCACCAGCAGAGTGGACCAATGGCAATGGGACATATTATTATGTGCCACGCCACCAGCAGAGTGGACCAATGGCAATGGGACATATTATTATGTGCCACGCCACCAGCAGAGTGGACCAATGGCAATGGGACATATTATTATGTGCCGGGAAACTTAAGTCTGAGTACAAGTAGAGGTGTCTTCAGAACTCAAACAGACTTCAAAAAAATAAAAAATAAAATAAAAATGAGCAAGAGCAGGAACATGGCAGGTGGGTCTTGCAGGCAGTGCGGTATTCAAGTTATGTCATATTCCACTTCATTTGCACCTTGCCAAAAAATAATTAAACCAGTGTTTTCTCATTTAAGACAGACATATTATACAGCTCACCCATCACCACTGCTTAAAATAATCTTCAAATAATAATAATACAAAAAAATCATCCCTGATTATATACAGATTGATTCCTCTGACAGATTCTCATACACTTCATCTTAACTCAACTCTCAACTTGATCTATAAACCAAAGCCTATGCTTGTACTTGTAACTTTAACAGTGAGCAGCACATCTTGATCTGTAGCCTCCATAATCTTCCCGCTCCGATTCCACCAGCTCCTCCTCCCCTATTTGCTATTACTTATCAACACTAAAATGATTTAAAACTAATAAAATAACAAGAAACAAAAAAAATGTTGGAGGGAAAAACTAACATGAGAACCTAGAAACAGCAGGTGCCTTCGACATGATTGGACAGCAGGGGTGAAGGGAGGAAGTTCTTCAGGCCGAGGATGAAGCACGGCGAAAGCAGCGGATCAGAAAAGGCCCCCCGTGATTGGACCAGAGAGCCGTCAGTCAGGCCTGATGATTGGACCAGAGAGCCGTCAGTCTGCTATGGAGACGGAGGCTGTGGCCAGGGGCGTGAGGGAGGTGGGGAACATCAGTACTTTGGCCTGCATGAAGGACAGGTCTGGCAGGCTGGTGATGACCTTTAGGGCCTCCTCACTCAGATTCTCTTCCTTGCGGGGCTTTCTGTGGAGAGGGGGGGACACACAAAGATGGTCAGTGGTAAATGGGTGGCATTTATATAGAGCTTTCATATACTCAGCAAAGTACCCAAAGAGCTTTACAAAGAAATGCTTCACATTCACCCACTCACACCCCATGGAAAAGGCTGCCATGCAAGACAGCAACCAGCACAAAACCAGTGTCTTGCTCAAGGCCCTAGACACACAAAACACTTCAACCTAGAAAGGAGAAGGTGGAGTCAAAGCAGCGACCCTTCTCAGCCACCATCACCCCCACAAAGACACTGTAGTGTAGGCAGTCACCCCACCTTTACATTACATTACACTTAGCTGACACTCTTAACCAGAGTGACTTACAGTTATTTTAGGTACAGGGTTTTAGTTAGGGCTGGGTATCATCTAGGGCATGGCGATTCAATACGATTTTCGATACAGGGCTGACGATGCGATACGATTTTCGATACAGTGCAATTCAATTTGATTCAATTCCGATATCGATACATATTACTTTATAATTATTACTCAATGTCATTAACTCAACAAAACCAGACAAATATTATTTTTATGCTCAATTTATTGAACAACAAAATAAAGTGCATTTTTTTCAATGCTTTTTACTGAACATGTCACAGAAAAGGTGCCCAGTCTCACTATGTACTTGTAGTCAACTTATAAAAACTATTTGTGCAAAAGAATACAATATGGCTAATGCACATATAGGAGCCAAATGTAACTTTGGACATTTGATTATTATTTATTTCATTATTTAGTCTTATAAATGCTCTGGACTGAATTTTGTGTTATATATATATTAGGCTACACGTAGTTTAGTTCATGTGTTTATATTAGTGTACTGTCTCTTTAAGAGTTGGACAGTGCGGACGGGGTTGTAAAAAAAAAGGAAAGAGCTAAGTTTTTAGTTCGCGTTGTTTTGAGATAGGAAGCATACAGTTTTTCTTACGGTAGTCTCAGGTACACATATACAGCTTTTTTGTGTGTAAAAGATCGCTTTGTAACCACTCCCGTAAAAACAAAGAATAAATGTTTTTGTTGTTCTTTTACGTCGGAGTACCTTGGAGATTTTTATGCAAACGTACACGGACACCAGTAAGTGGCTAAGATGCTTGGCTAACACACTAAAACATCGATAGCTCTCAGATTAGTAAGAAAAACTAGCTCCAAGTGGAAAGAGGATTCATCAAAGAACGAACTCAAGTAAGGAAGGAAATAAAGGACTGCTGTAACCATTGAAGTGGATAAAGGTAGGGGAACTCCACAAATTAATAATATCAACATGGAAGAGGAGGAATACACAGCCCTACCTGAGCGCAGGCAAGTTAAAGTAACCGAAAAGGCTTTTGATGAAAAGGTGCGTCATGTCATTGGCAAAAGGAAGGCTAAGCTAGGACAGCTAACTGCTAAGATGAACCAACTGAATACTTTAATTGATGACGGTGATGATGGCCACTTAGAAACTGTGCAGACTACATTGATGGAAGAGTTTAACAAGTTGTTTGGAGAGTTTTGTGAGCTGAATACCTCAGTTACTGTGTTGTTAAAGGAAATATCTGATGAAGAGATGAATAATGATCAGGATGGATGGTTTACGCCCAAGGCCGACATGTTTAAAAGCTTCACTATGAAAGTGGAAACATGGATGAGGGAAGTTAATCAGCGTATAGCAGAAGCTATGAAGCATGACAAGGAAGTAGCACCTGAAGATAGTGCATCTATCACGGCTACTGGTAAAGGAAAAAGGTCTATTGCTCCATCCTCAACATTTTCTAGAGCATCCTCCACATCCGCTGCACGTCTGAAAGTTGAGTTAGAGAGAGCTGAGTTACGGACCCAAGCTGCTGCTCTAAAACAAAAACGGCTACTCGAGGAACAGGAGGCCAAGATAAAGGCAGAAAAGGAGGAGCTAAAAATACAAACAGCACTAGCCGCCTCTGATGCCAAGTTCAAAGTACTAGATGAGTTTGAAGGACTTCGAGCTTCGTCTAGGTTATCTAACGAGGATGGCATGAACTCCTATTTGAAGAGAGCAGAGCCCTTGAACTCTTCAGTGCACAGGAAAGCTAGGTCTATCACTCAAGCGGCTACACTTGGGAACAGGGAACCGGATAACATCAGCGAGCACAGTGAATTCACTATTCGTACACAGACAAAGCAAGATACCCTGCCACAGGAGTCCACACGCACCATCATGGATCTTCTAGTGAAACAACAATACCTCACCACTCTGCCTCCACAAAAGATCCCAATATTCAAAGGAGAGCCTATGGAGTACAAGTTATTCATCAGAGCCTTCGAGCATGGAGTGGAGGATAAGACTGATAGTAACAGGGACCGGCTGTACTTCTTAGAGCAGTACACAGATGGACAGCCAAGGGAACTGATAAGAAGTTGTCTTCACATGGAACCTCCAGAGCGTGGCTATCAGGAGGCAAAGAGGCTCTTGGAAGAGCACTTCGGGAATGGATACAAGATCTCAATGGCATACATTGACAAGGCACTGAACTGGCCGGTTCTCAAGCCCGACGATGGAGAGGCGCTTCATTCTTTTGGTCTTTATCTAACTGGATGCCTTAACGTAATGACAGGTATGGACTATATGGAGGAGCTGGATAGTGTGTCCAACTTGAAGGCTATCACAGCAAAGCTTCCGTATAAGCTTAGAGAAAGGTGGAGAAGTAGAGCCTTTAGTCTCCTTGATAAGGAGAAGCGCCGCGCGAAATTCAGCGACCTTGCAGATTTTGTAAACCTCCAAGCCAAGGAAGCCATGCACCCTTTGTTTGGAAATATTACGGACTGTGACAAGAGCAGAGCCAAGACTCACCAGGAGGAGAAGACATTTAGAAAGAATTTTCCTAAAAGAAGTTTCGCTACAGCTGCTATAACAGTTGAGAGCCACACAGAAACAAAGCCCAAGACAGATACAGGCCCTGCCTTTTCAAAACCTTGTCTTTTCTGTCAAGGAGAACAACACACCTTGGAACACTGCAGGAGGATGAAGAAGTCTCTTCACAAGGAGAAGATAGATTTTCTCAAGTCCAAGGGCATGTGCTTCAGCTGTCTAAAACCAGGGCATATGAGTAAGGACTGTAAGGAGAAGATGAGCTGCCAAGTTTGCCAGCTTACGCATCCTACAGTTCTGCATCTGAAGAAAAAAGAGAAATCAGAGGTATCAAAGCCTGAGAATGAGTCAAAGGTAGAAGGCGAAGCTAATTCTGTGGTCAGTGGATGCATCAACGCACAAAGAAGATTGTGCAGTGCTACTGAGGCCGAGAGTGTTGATAGCATCTTGGCTATCGTTCCTGTCCATGTTAAGGCTAAGAAAGGCAACAAGGTCGTGGCTACTTATGCATTCCTCGACCCAGGTAGCAACGCTACTTTTTGCACTGACAAGCTAATAGCAGCACTTAACATCACTGGGAGAAAGACGAGTATCCTGTTGAGAACCATGGGTGGGGAACGAGTCGTGAGCAGCCAAGTAGTATCAGGCTTGGAAGTCTGTGGTTTAGATAGTAACAACTTCTTGGAACTACCCAACCTGTTCTCTCAGAAAGCTATCCCAGCACACAAGAAGAACATCCCACTACAAGAGGAAGTGAATAAGTGGCCCCATCTCAATCAGGTGCAGATCCCAGAGATACAGGCAGAGATTGGCCTGCTCATCGGGACTGACGTGCCTAAGGCCATGGAGCCTTGGCAGGTTGTGCCCAGCGTGGGAGATGGACCATATGCTGTGAAGACGCGGCTGGGCTGGATCATCAATGGCCCTCTCCGTGGACACAACGGCCATGAAACCACGAGTGGACTCATACAGGTTACAGCTAACCGCACATCAGTGGTCACTCTAGACGAACTTTGGAGTCACCAGTTCAAGAATGACTTTCCAGAGTGTCAGGACGATCAACAGATGTCAAGAGAGGACATTCGTTTTCTGGAAATGGTCTCACAGTCTGTAAAGAAGACTAATGGACACTACAGTATCGGCCTACCACTGAGGGACACAGTCTTCAAGATGCCGAACAACCGGAGAGTAGCAGAACAGCGTGCTCTCAACTTAAGGAGAAAGTTCACGAAGAATCCTCAGTACCATGCTGACTACTCAGTTTTTGTGGATGACTGGATCGCCAAGGGCTATGCAGTCATTGTTCCCAGTGAAGAGCTCAGCCGTAGTGACGGGAAGGTGTGGTACTTACCCCACCACGGTGTGTACCACTCCAAAAAGATGAAAATCCGTGTGGTGTTTGATTGTGGAGCGTCTTTCCAAGGCACCACACTGAACAAACAGCTGCTGCAGGGGCCGGATCTGACCAGTACTCTACTGGGTGTCATCACCAGGTTCAGACAAGAGAAGGTGGCCGTCATGGCAGACATAGAGGCCATGTTTCACCAGGTGCGTGTTCCAGATGAGGATGCCGATCTCCTTCGGTTTCTCTGGTGGCCCTCTGGTGACATCAGTCAAGACTTGGTTGAGTACAGGATGACGGTGCACATATTCGGTGCCACCTCATCGCCTAGTTGCGCCACGTACGCGCTACAAGAGTGTGCCAAAGACAACAGAGGACATTACAGTGACGCAGCGGTTGACACAATACTGCGTAACTTCTACGTAGATGATTGTCTTAAGTCAGTCAGCTCAGAAGAGGAAGCACTGTCCCTGCATAACGACTTAAGAGCCATCCTTGCTTCAGGAGGATTTCGGTTAACTAAGTGGGTGAGCAACAGCCGAAATGTGCTGGCAGCCATCCCAGCAGTGGAGAGGGCAGAGGAACTACGGAACTTGGATATGGATCTGGACATGCTCCCTGTCGAGCGAGCTTTAGGGGTCCAGTGGTGCACAGAGAGTGACAGCTTCAGGTTCAAGATTGTCATCCCTGACAAACCACTTACCAGAAGAGGCATCCTCTCTGTAGTCGGTTCAATTTACGATCCCTTGGGTATTCTGGCTCCGGTGGTTTTGACAGCGAAGAAGATCCTTCAAGAACTTTGCAGACTTAAACTTGGATGGGACGATGACATTCCCAAGCAACTCGCGCAGCAATGGATCGACTGGATGGAGAACCTCCTACAGTTGGAGGACTTAGGAGTAGCAAGGTGTTTCAAGGCAGAAGGCCTTGGCAAGGTGAAACTCAACCAGCTACATCACTTTGCAGACGCTAGCCAAGACGGCTACGGAACTGTGAGCTATCTTCTACAGAAGAGCAATGACAACAAACATCACGTCGCCTTCGTCATGGCAAAGGCACGAGTTGCTCCGCTCAAGCACATCACTATTCCACGGATGGAATTAGTAGCGGCCACCATGGCAGCGCGCTTGGACAGGACCTTGAGATCGGAGCTGGAGATTGACCTGGAAGAGTCGGCGTTCTGGTCAGACAGCACCACAGTGCTTAAATACATCAGAAACACAAGCAGCAGGTTCCGCACTTTCGTTGCGAATCGAGTGGAAACAATACTGAAGTTTTCTAAAGAAGAGCAGTGGAGGTATGTGGATACAGCAAGGAATCCTGCGGACTGTGCGTCAAGAGGACAAAGCGTAAAATCTTTCCTACGCAATGAAGCATGGATAAAGGGGCCGGACTTTCTGAGTAGGCCTGAGGAAGAATGGCCGCAAAATTTGGACAATCCTGGGGATCTAACCACGGAGGACCCAGAGGTAAGGAACGCCGTGGTCAACGCTACCGTAGCTGAAGAACAATTGGACACAGTTCAGAAGTTCCTGGAATACTTTTCTACCTGGAATCGACTTAAAAAGGCAGTTGGTTGGATGCTAAAGCTGAAAGGCACTCTGCAGATGTTAAGTCTTAAGAGAAAAGCTATGACTGCAGCTCTTTCACAGTCTGAGGTACAGACACGGATGAATAACTTAAAGAGAGGCCTGGAGAAGAGCAGCCTCACAGTGGAGAACCTACGAGAAGCAGAACTTGAGATCATTCGTTTCAGTCAGCAGAGGAAATACTCAGAAGAGATCTCTGCACTACAGAAAGGTGACAGCGTCAAGATGAGCAGTCATATCTACAAGCTCAAGCCTGTGTTGCAGGAAGGAATTCTCAGGGTAGGCGGAAGACTCAGCAGATCGGCTCTGCCGGAAGAAATGAAACATCCTGCCATTCTACCTAAGGACTTTCATGTGACAGAGCTTATTCTCAGAGATATCCACCAAAACATAGCACACGGTGGTCGCAACCATGTATTGTCCCAGCTGCGACAAAGATTTTGGGTCCCAGGAGCCCAAGCAGCCATAAGGAGAGTCCTTTCAAGGTGTTTAACATGCCGACGCTCACACGGACCTGCAGGTCAACAGCAGATGGCGGACTTGCCACAAGACAGGGTCCTCCCTGATGAGCCCCCTTTCACGAACACTGGGGTTGACTACTTTGGCCCATTTGAGGTTAAACGCGGCAGAAGCATTGTGAAGAAATGGGGGGTCATCTTTACCTGCTTAGCCATTCGAGCTGTCCATATTGAAGTGGCATCGTCTTTGGACACGGACTCATTTCTCAATGCTCTGCGACGCTTCCTAGCCAGAAGAGGACAGGTTAAGATAATTCGTTCTGACAATGGGACCAACTTTGTTGGAGGGGAACGTGAGTTAAGGAGAGCTCTAGAACAATGGAACAACTCCCATATCGAGGAAACGCTTCGGCAGAGAGGAGTCCAGTGGATATTTAATCCCCCGACCGGTTCACGCCACGGCGGAGTTTGGGAACGAATGATTAGGTCAGTCAGAAAAGTTCTCAGCTCTACCGTAAAACTCCAAACTCTGGATGAAGAAGGCCTTCACACCGTGCTGTGTGAAGCAGAGGCTATAATTAATAGTCGACCGATCACAAAGGCTTCTATTGACCCTGACGACTTGGAAGCGCTTACCCCCAATCACCTGCTGCTTCTCCGCTCCAAGGCTGCCTTGCCTCCAGGCATCTTCGTGAAGGAAGACCTCTACTCTCGCCGGAGGTGGAAACAAGTCCAGTATATCGCAGATATATTCTGGAAGCGATGGACAAAGGAGTATCTACCACAGTTGCAGGAGCGGCAGAAGTGGACTCGCGTATCTCGCAACTTTGCTATTGGAGACATCGTGCTGATTGTAGATGACTCTGCACCCCGCAACTCCTGGGTCCTCGGCAAGATCATTGAGGTGGTACCCGATGAGCACGGTCTCGTGCGTCGGGTCCGCATCCAGACAAAGGCAACCACCTTGGATAGACCTATCACCAAGGTCTGTCTTCTACAAGAGGCTGCATGAGGCGGTGGTAAAGACCGTCCTCCAACGGTGTGCTATGTGCTTGCAACCTCTGGCACCAGGACGGTTGTTGAAGAACAGACTTTAAGAGACTTTAAGTTAGTATAGTATTTTAGTTGGCTCCCTGTTTTGGTAAAAGGTAATTGTCTCTAGTTTTAAGAGGACAATTAGGGGCCGGTATATAGGAGCCAAATGTAACTTTGGACATTTGATTATTATTTATTTCATTATTTAGTCTTATAAATGCTCTGGACTGAATTTTGTGTTATATATATATTAGGCTACACGTAGTTTAGTTCATGTGTTTATATTAGTGTACTGTCTCTTTAAGAGTTGGACAGTGCGGACGGGGTTGTAAAAAAAAAGGAAAGAGCTAAGTTTTTAGTTCGCGTTGTTTTGAGATAGGAAGCATACAGTTTTTCTTACGGTAGTCTCAGGTACACATATACAGCTTTTTTGTGTGTAAAAGATCGCTTTGTAACCACTCCCGTAAAAACAAAGAATAAATGTTTTTGTTGTTCTTTTACGTCGGAGTACCTTGGAGATTTTTATGCAAACGTACACGGACACCAGTAAGTGGCTAAGATGCTTGGCTAACACACTAAAACATCGATAGCTCTCACAGCACATTTGTACTGAACAAAGTACATTCACTACATTTTGGTTTAGAATCAATAGTGCATTTCTCTGTGCAGTAGCTACTGGGGGGTGTATCGATATTAATAGCCAGAATATCGATATTATATCGTTTTTAAAAACATCGATATATATAATCGCTGTATCGATTTTTTTTGCACAGCAGTAGTTTTAGTTACAGTCCCTGGAGCAATGTGGAGTTAGATGCCCTTGCTCTTGGATGAGGGTCCATCCCCATTCTTCCTACTGGAAGCGGGATTCGAACCTGCAACTGTCCGATCCCAAGACCAACTCCCTAACCACCAGGCTACAGCTGCCCACCTGGCGTAGAACCATCCTGGTCTCTGTTGTACCAAACATGCACCTTGCTGGCTACGCCAAAGACCCAGGCTCGCTGCAGAACAGCGCATCCTCAACTGCAGTGCTGGCACTCCATTACAGCCACACATAAAGATCAACATGGGCACCATTTTATGTTAGCGGTGCTCTCCAGGCAGAATAAAGCACAGGAGGAGCTTGGCCCACGCACCTGGTGGATGTGCTGGTTTTCTCCATGGTGGACATAAGGCGAGCGAAGGCATCAGCGACCCGGCTGCCCGTGGCACTCTGCTCCAGCTTGGCCGTGCTCAGCTCATACAGCTCCGGATCCACACCTGAGCACAAACATGGCCGCTTGACACAGGGAAGAGCAGGCAGTACAGAATAACCAGGACTGGGTTTCCAATTTTTAATTTGGATAAATTTTGCCTTGTTTACCACTTGTATTGTAATGTACTGTATGTACATATGTGTCCAAGAGTGTATGTGTGTGAATGTGTGTATGTAGTATGTGTGAGTGAATCTGTGTAGTCCCTCATGACTGCGTGTATGCACTATGTGCGTCTGGTCGTAATAGTGTATGTAGGCACCATTACGTATCTGTCTTGCCTAAACTGTGTTTTTAACAGTTGCGTGTATCACCAATTGTTCCGGTGAAACGTTGTCTCGTCTCACTATGTAACTGTGTATATGGCTGAAATGCACTGAATGCATTAATTTAAAATGGAAGCTGTAAGCAGAAAAAATATTGTTTGGCAGTACTTGAAGATAATGGGAGTAGGATTCAGCATTCAGTTTTAAATTCAGCTGATTCTTAAACAGTGAGTTCAGTATTCAGCAGAAACTCAAAACTCAGGATTCCCTAATGAAAATAAACAATAGTGCCACCAGTGCTCAAAACGTCACCTCTTGGTGGGAATCTGAATAAAAGATAAGTTACTAAGGGAGCTTTAGGGCTCATTTCCACCGCCTTGACCGTGTTCAGCGCGTAGCCGTGTTCAGCGCGTGGGCGTATTCTGAGCGTATGACCATTTCCACCGGCCATCTCTGCGTATTCAGCGCGGGAGCGGGAAGCCCCGTCTTTAAATGCACTTGGCCAATGTCTTTAGGTGCACATAGCCATGTTTCCCTATCTCTCACTTTAGTAAACACAATATGTGTTTCTCTGGTTTTATTTCCTTTAAACGTTGTTTATAGCAGCACTGCACCTATAGTGGAACTTGACACTTTGATAAGGCCAGTGGAATATTTGATATCGTTCTAAATCATGTAGGCTGATCATTGTCAAAGCCTTCATTCACTCCCGGTACAAGAAAAGCGAACGCGTTTTAACCCCTTCCATAAAGTTATGATAAACTCTACCTCTTTGCCAACAGTCACTTTGCCTACATCGGGTAAATAAATTATTAAATGTAGTGACTTATGGACCTCAGTTTTGCCTAGTGGCTTGTTGACTAGATTTATCAAACCAAGTAGGAAACACTGAATGATAAGAACGAGGTGGCTATTTTTTATAGCTCGAGTGGCCGACTAGCGATTGATGCTTTTCTTGTATTGAGAATACTCCGAAGAAGAAATCTTCAGCAAAATCTTTCTTCTTCCTATTAAGAACATAAAAGCTAAACCACTATTATACCTACAACATGTTTGACTGGACAGCGTGACAACTTCACAGGTATTTCAGTTTCTGTGTTTATGTAGGCTAGCCAATGCCCTTGTAGTGCAGATCTGATATGATGCCAATATTGATAGCTTTCCAGCGTTTGTTTCATGCAGTTATAAGCGAATGGTAATATTTTGCAGACAGTCGCGAGGTTTTTGAGGTATTCCCTGTGTCAATACATGCATTGATAGCACAGTTGACATGAATTGTATAGCTGTGCCTATAGCTTTCAATGGGATTTTGGCTGAATATGCGCAGAACACGGGCAGAAAAATAGACTCGGTTTCTATTTTCTAGCTGCAGTCCGTATTCTGAGCGTAGTCCACGCTCAGAATACGCTCAGAACACGCTTGCGGTGGGAATGGTCTCAGGGCCCATTTCCACCGCACTCTCTGCGTGTTCAGCGCGTGGCCGTATTCTGTCCGTATTCATTTAGAATGCACGTTAGCAGATGAGACCATTCCCACCGCAAGCGTGTTCTGAGCGTATTCTGTCCCTATACAAACCTATTGTACACACCCACGCGCTGAACACGGCTACGCGCTGAACAAGGCGGTGGAAATGGGCCCTTAGTGTGCAGACCTCTTCTTCCTCGTTTTGTCTTACCATGTACTGTGTATATGGCTGAAACCACAATAGAAACCTACTTGACTTGATTTATACACAAACATTAAAACAGCAATCCTCGATACTGCAATGAACTACAGAACTATAGAGAAGAAAAACATTCCTGAAAGCAAAATACTATCTCTCCTAAAAGTAGAAAAGTAGAAAACTATCACAACGGCGAGAGGGAAAGCTGTTAAATGAGAGTAAGGGCAGAGGCGTGAGAGCTGGGGGCCCAGAGGTGTGAGAGTGGGGGCCCAGAGGTGTGAGAGTGGGGCCCCAGAGGTGTGAGAGTGGGGGCCCAGAGGTGTGAGAGTGGGGCCCCAGAGGTGTGAGAGTGGGGCCCCAGAGGTGTGAGAGCTGGGGGCCCAGAGGTGTGAGAGTGGGGCCCCAGAGGTGTGAGAGCTGGGGGCCCAGAGGCGTGAGAGCTGGGGGCCCAGAGGTGTGAGAGCTGGGGGCCCCGGAGGTGTGAGAGCTGGGGGCCCAGAGGTGTGAGAGTGGGGGCCCAGTGTGGTGGTGGTGGAGGAGGGTAGCTGACCTGGGATGGAGGCGCCACTGCTGGGGACCAGCTCCTCCACCGGCCCAAAGAAGTCCAGGTTGAGCAGAGAGGAGCCTCCACTTGCTACAGGCCACACACACACACAGGTGGAAGAGACACGGAATGGAAGAGCAGCCACACACAGACGTGGAAGAGACGAACAGTGGAATGAAGGAACAGCCACACACACGCGCACACGCACGGACGCGCACAGACACACGTGAATGACATGGCCAGCGGTACAGAGCAGCAGAGGTATGGAGAGAAAAGTGTTGACATAAATGTGGAAGACATTTATATGTTATGGCACATACAGGGCAGGAAAAGGAGGAAAGACAAACAGAGAATGAGAGAGAGAGAGAGAGAGAGAGAGAGAGAGAGAGAGAGAGAGAAAGAGAAAGAGATGAAATGAGAGGTTAGACATATTAGTGAGACAGGAAACAGGTTATGTAGATATAGTTTTTACAACATGCTTTGCTATTGCTATGGCATGATTAAAAGTCAGACGTTTTAATATCTCTGAGAGAGAGAGAGAGAAAGAGAGAGCTGGAGAATGAGCAGGAGAGTGGAGAGGATAAAGGGACTTGCCATCCAGAGGGTTCGTAAGGCCGCTGCTGCTCCAATCAAACTGGACAGGCGGGAGCGCCTCCTGGTGGGGAGAGAGGAAAGTGTCAATCAACGAGCCTTTTACTAAGGCTGTAAAACTTGGCTCTTTTTAGCACATGGCTCCCTCCGAGTCACTCACTAAACTGATCTGGGTTTATGAGTCACTTGAGTCAGCAACCGACCGATTAACTCATGCCGGTATAGAATAGAAGGCACATATGCACACTCTCTAAGTATGCAGACAGACAACAGGTAACACAGACTTGAGTTCAATACAAGGCTGACGGTACAAAAAAAATCCTGAGCCTAAACTTTAGCTACACGCGGTCTAGCTAACTACTTTTTGGAATATGATTTGATAAACCTAACTAACACCCTTACTGAAGTGTAATGTTAGTATGATGTTAGCCTAATGTTTCTTTGGTTGAGAGTAAAAGCTGGGTTCCTCTTATTAGACCTCTCTGGGCAACTGAAATGTGACAACAACCCAGCAAGCTTTTCCCAATAAATATTCTTGGTGTGGACCTTTCTTTGTTTTCTCCCAGACAAACACCACCTAACACTGCCTATATAATATAATATCATATCATATATCAGCTCTGTGTGGATGCTCAGATGAGCGCCAACCTGCTCTTGGGAGCGATGTAAGATTTGGTGGCATTTTTCCAGCTGTTAAGGAGGCTAACAGGCGCTGGGTTGACTCATTACTGTATGTGCTGCAGGAAGCACAAGCCCCCGTGTGTGAGCGACTCAGAGTAGTCAGCACTACACGAGTTAATGGATGGAATGGATCCGGGTTAATGGAGACTAGAGGTCAGCGCGGGACAGAATTTTCAGTCCCGCTCCCGCATTGTGCAGCCCCGCTCACGCCCGCGCCTGCAAAGAATTGTAATTTTCATGCCCGCTCCCGCCCGCATCTGCAATATTTTGTCCCGTTCCCACCCGCAAATCCCGCAAGATGGAGACGTTCGCTTTCTTTGTCACGAAAGGTCTTTTCATTGGCTTGGAAAAAACACTCGCGCACATAATTCCTTAAGTGGTAACTTGGTGACATATTTATTACTCAGCCATACAGGGCTCAGTAACTGACATTTACAAGATTTGTAAAACTATCAAACACGGAGAACCGGAAAGGCATTGTCTAAAATGTCCGCGAGATTAGACCACATCTGCAAATGTAGGCTACTTAAAATGTTTTTATTAATAACAAATCAAATATCCAGCACAAATATGCATAAATTATTTTAAATGCTATTTTACACTCATATTTAGTTCGTGGGACTGCAGTTTATCATCCCACTCGCCCGCTCCCGCATTGTGCAGTCCCGCTCCCGCCCGTGCCCGCAATGAGCTTTCAAAATGTGTCCCCGCGCCACACTGTTGTGCGTCGGGGACTCCCGCGGGAGTGCAGGGCTCTAATGGAGACCATAGATTCGGCACTCACAAGTTATTTCATAAATCCGGGTGATCAAGCCCAGGTCTCCCTTCACTTATCCTGGTAAACCAGCCCCTCGTACTTCATTTCATTTTGTACAGAGGGTCTGGCCTTGCTGCATTGAGAAACGATTTCTTCCTGGAGGTGTGGACTCTGCTGAAGTTTAAAACAAGTGGCTCTGCCTTTACCCAAACGGTAACGTCTGGTCGTCATGTATGCAATTAGCCTACCTACGCACTACAATTCAAATGTAGCACACAAAGTCAACGTCATGGGTCACGAACACTCTCTCTGTTCGCTGACTGGCTCGGATTCGCTTGGTCCGAACACACGAATGTCAACGGCAGCAAGGCCAGACCCCCAGTACAAAATGAAATGAAGTACGAGGGGCTGGTTTACCAGGCTACCTTTCACTGACTTTTAGTCTGACCCCGAAGGGTGTGCTGTGTCCTACCTGGCCTGTGTCTGTACAAGTGCTACTGATGTCAGCATGCTGTGTCCTACCTGGCCTGTGTCCTACCTGGCCTGTGTCCTACCTGGCCTGTGTCCTACCTGGCCTGTGTCCTACCTGGCCTGTGTCCTACCTGGCCTGTGTCTGTAGTGCTACTGATGTTGGCATGCTGTGTCCTACCTGGCCTGTATCTGTAGAGGTGCTACTGATATCGGTGGCCACTGCTGGCATCTGTGCTATGGAGGCGATCATCTCCGCTGCTGAGATGGGTTTGACTGGCTCTTTGGTTGGCTCCAGCATCCCCTGCACGCAAACAAGCACATGTGAGAGAGAGACACAGAGACAGAAAGACAGACGGTGTGAAGTGGCCACTGCAAAGATTGTTATAACAGATTTATACTATAGGGCTACATGCCCACTAAAGGGCTACACTTTCCCAATAGAGGGAAGGAGGGTAGTCTACAAGCCTCGCCAACGCCATTAATGTACCATCTATGGAAACATGCAATACACACACACATGCAATCACACACACACACATGCAATCACACACACATGCAATCATGCAATTACACACACGCGCACACACACCCACGCACATGCAAACCCACACACACACATGCAATCACACACACATGCAATCATGCAATTACACACACGCACACACACAAACCCACGCACACACACGCACATGCAAACCCACACACACACACACACATGCAAACACACCCACACCCACACCCACACACACACACAAACAGAAACACACAAGCTTATTATTTGTGCAGACAAATAATAAGCTGGGCAGTCAGTCACTGGCTTTACTTTATCAATAGATACAACAAGGGAAAGAAGGCAGTAGTGTACAAGCCATCAATCAATCAATGTACCATTTATGTAAACAACATGCAAGACACACACACACACACACACACACACACTTATTATTTGTGGAGACAAATAGTAAGCTGCACACAGTCTCTGGCTTTAACACCACATGTCTCAGGCGCAACAACTTTACACTAAATGTGACATCAGTTATGTCACACAACTCCAAAATACACACTCATTGCAGCTAAAACTTTTGGTCTCATACTGAATGAGCGCTCTTGGAAATCACTCATGAAGTCTCATAGCCAGGATTTGCGTGCAGAGTTATCAATCATCTGGTACCTTCTAAATTGCAAATAATAATACCTGCAAATATCAAAAAGCCTAAAATCTCTGCTGTTACTCAGAAGCGCATGTCCTGCCACAATAAACCTTTTGGTCAAAAACAACCGCAGCAGCAATAAAAAGGGTATCAGGTATGAATAATTCTGGTCTTCGCCACAAATGCATGTAGCCACATTTTGACACAGGACTAAAAACAAATACTGACTAGAACTGTGAAAACACACAATGGACTTAAATCATGGGATCGTAGTAAATGAAAGTATTCTTCACATTTCTTCTACTTAAGTGACGAGCGACTGGCACATGGACTCACCAGGCTGGCAGCGTACATGGGAACGATGACCGGCTGCTTCTTCTGCCCAGTGAACAGCTGTTAAACACATGTGAGAGAGAGAATGCAGCAAAACTGAACATGCTTTGTAATTAGGCAAGGTTGATTCCCTATTTTTAAGAAGCTTGCCATTTGTGACAATGGATGAATTCTCTGATTTCTCACCAATTAGTTCACAATTACATTACATTTCACTTGGCTAATGTTCTTATCCAGGGCAACTAACAGTGAATTGGATACAGGGAGAGTCCCCCTGGAGCAATGTGGGGTTAGATGCCTTACTTAAGGGCACTTCAGCCATGGATGAGGGTGCAAGAGAGCGCTGGTTATTTACTGCCCCACCCACATTTTTCCTACTGGTACGGGAATCAAACCTTCGACTCTCTGGTCCCAAGAGCAACTCCCTAACCATTAGGCCACAGTGTTACAATGACACATTAAGTCATTCCAACAAATTCTAAGTACCAGCAACAGGATATCCCCATAAGGTTTTTTAATGTTTCCTTTGAAAGACCACTGTAAAACTCAACCCAAACAAACAGTGTTTCTTAAAGTTCCAGTGGAAGACAACCATAAAATCTAAACATAGATTTTTTTTAAAGTTTCCATGAAAGATTATGTTAAAACCTCAAACTTACAATGTTTCTTAAAGTTTCCATACAAAAAGTAAACCTCAAACTTACAATGTTTCTTGTGTCAATTCCTAGGGAGCACAACAGCATCTTGTTGCTATGGGAACCCCCCCACTGGTGCTGGAGGCCAAAGGCGTTGTGAATGTCCTGCAGCTGCCTCCACACGTCCCGTACACCACTACAACACAAACACAGCGCACACATACAAAATATACACATGTTGTTTATTACAGTCAGATGCATGGACACCTCTTAAAATAAAAGGAACCAACGAACCTTTAGTGTATTTACAGTATTTCCTCACAGCGTCAAATCCAAGGCAATCTTCTGTCACCAATGCGATAGACAATAAAGCTTTTTGAACCTCGAGTCCTCTTAGTGGAGACACACTCACTATGTGCACATGGTAGGATCGAATTGGATTGGGATTGGATTGGGTGTTGCTACCCAACGGGTGGTCTGTCCCAAAATCCAAGTGCACATGGAGTTTGTGTAATTGGATAATGGTCAGACATCTGGCCGTTTCCGCTACGCTAGGTGGCGATGTATTCCTTTCAACAAGTGGTGTTAGAACTACTTCTGGTTGACGGCTGCTAAAAAGAAAATAAACAAACTATCTGGCGGCATACAAACAAACATAGCGTTGGAGGAGGTTGACAGAGCAGCATCTGCATACATGTTGTGCATTCTCGTTTGTTTGGAAGTCCGTATGAACGAACAAACAGCGTTTTTGGTTTCCTTGATATGACATGAACTGTGCCGTCTGCGTTTGATATTACAAGCAGTGCATTCCAGTTCATGCGCAGTACGCAAATCCGATCCGATGACGTGCACAAGGCGGCACCAAGCGGATTAACATCGGCTTAAGCCAGGGTTTGCAATCAGATTCGCGGAACCAATCCCTATACGATCTTTAGCCTGTGCACATGAATTCGATACCATCCCAATCCCTTTCCAATCGGATTCAACTCGTCCATGTGCACGCAGTGATTGTGAAACTCGAAACGCACTCTGAGAGCGCAGACCTCCGCTAGGGCAGCTCAGATCGCCACCAAAATCTAACCACTTTTAAGTTAGGCCATTTTTGACCTACCCAGAAAATTTCACCATCCATAACTTTTTGAGTCATGTTGCTAACTAACAAACAGACAAACAAACAAAGAAACACAGATGATTACACAACATCCGCTGGCGGAGATAATTACAGTCCCACTCACCTGCTCGCTGCTGCCCCCTCCATGCCCTCTGCTGGGCTCTGCTCTGCTGGCTTGAGGAAGCTGTACAGGTGAAACACTTGTTCTTCTACAGGTGTCATGGGCGCCTCAGGAAAACTCGCCTGGAACAGCCTCTGCACCCGACACAACAGCGCCGCCTTCACCGCCAGAAAAAAAACGTTATCAACAAAAGAACAAACACAGAGCAATGCCAAGAATGGAAGTATGTTTGGATCTATGAATGGATGTCATGTATGTTTGTATCTATGTATGGATGGTTTGATGGCTAATTTTGCTGGTACTTGTGACTAGTGACAATTAAGGGGTTATTATTACTACTCCACATCTAAAGTCTTCATATGCACTATGTGCTGCATATGAAGACTTCAGATGTGGAAACCCTCTATATCTTCCTGCCTTCTGCCTTCTCTGCCTCATCTCTTTTAAAACTACATTACTGCTGAAGAACAGCTGAGAGACACAGAAAGGTTCATAGTTTCACATCACTGAAATGGTTTAAATGAGAAGTGCACTAACACCACTGTACAGTATGTCAGGTGAAACCACATCAGCCTTCAGATGTCATGGGACAGTGCAGACAGTATTTACAATCCCGTCATGGGCAACCTGCCTTCAGCAGCTACAGACCAGTACCACATATTTCCTCCAGTCATTCAAAAATCTTGTCAGTGAACATAATTAACTGTGAAGTGTCCTCCGTTGTTTTTTCTTTAGTCTTACTCAACTTTTCCTGCCTTTTACTGACACTGTCCCCAACTTTTTTTGAGACATGTTGCTGGCCTCAAATTTGAAATGACCACATGTATCCCATACAACAATAAAAGAGTCCTTGGACTATTCTGAAATAAATATATTGCTTGTATGACTTTAGAATTATAGCATTTATATTTTATTTACATTTAACACGACCTCCCAACTCTTATGGAATTGGGGTTGTAATTAGCACAACTCTTCAGCCAGGTAGAGGAGTTCATTAATGAAATCCCCTGTATTAGACACACATAAATAACCAGCTGGAATATGTGGAACTAGATTACAGCTTGTGAATCCATGTTGCCCATCACTGGTAAAATCAGATAGATTCACAGGTAAACACACAGAATCACAAAGTGTTTTCAAACTTGACTAATGCAAACTATCCATCAAAAATAGAACATAATGCAGGTCTTGCTACAGTACAGGCACATCTGTGTAAAGAGCCAATATACTATACGAGTTTCACTTTTTAATTAAATAAATGAACTTTTCCATGACATTCTAATTTATATGCCCCCCTGTATAGGTGTAGGCTATAGATCTGCAACAGTTAGTTCCTGGAGAACAAACACACTCACTGTTGGCCCGTCTGTCCTGCTGCGGTCAGTGCTACAGCTGGGAGGCACTGTGTGTGGCTGCTGCTGCTGCTGGCCTTCTCGCCAGTCCTCCTCCGAGGTCTCCTCCGAAAGTGCTGCTGCTGCTGCTGTGGTCTGCTGCGGCCCCCAGGACGCCCAGGACTCTTCCCCGGCACCCGTGTCCTCTCTGGGCTCCTCGTCCTCCTCCCCGAAGGCAGTCCAGTCCTCAGTGCTCCCGCCTGCGTCGCCCTCTACTGGTGCGGCGTGGAAGTCTGCAAAACTGTCACTCACGGGCAAGTTCCCCGCTTCGTCCTCCGAGCGCTCCTCCTTGTCTGCTTTACATTCAGACTGAGTCGGGTCCCTGGACGAAGTGGAGCAGGGCTCTCTTGTATCCGATATCGAGTCTTCTCTAAAACCTCTGTGTATTGCATCTGATGTAATCGCACTGGCGACCGTGCCCGGTCTCTGCGGATAGGCGAAGCTGGTGAATTCCTGCCCGCTAACAAAGCCTCCCGACGTCGACGAAAAGTCTCCGAAGTCGCCAAACTCTTCCTCCTCCTTCTCCTCCTCGCCGTCGTCGTCCTCGGCCATCTGGCTGTCGTCGGCCGGCGTGGCCATCTCCTCCTGCAGGGGCGGGGACGGGACGGAGCCCGTGGTGCTGAAGTCCCCGAACTCCTCCAGGGCGTCGTTGGAGAGCGGCCGGCCAAACGACGTCTCCGTTTCCGTCTCTGGCTCGCTGTCGTTGCCCGAGCCGTCCTTTCGCCCCTCCGAGTGTTCGTCTGGGCACCGCTGTGCGCTGGCCGAGGTCAAGCTGTGAGGCTGGACTCCTTCATCACCTTCCTCCTCATCCTCCTCTGAGCCATCTTGCACCTCTCCGTTTAGAGTAACCTCTGTCTGGTGTGTGCACTGGGAAAGCGCAGTGTGTGGTGTGGTGTCAAGGTCCATGTCTGTTGTTTGTGTTGTGTCAGGCTCGGACCACGAGTAGCCCCCCCGATCCCCGTTCCTCAATCCCTCTGAGGCAGTGACGGGAAGAGACTCCAGGTCTATCCTAGTGCCACAAGGGTCCCTGGTCAGGGTCTCCTCCACACTAGACGTACCCCATTTTCCATCAGAGTTCAGAGGAAGGATGTCGTTCGTCGCTTGCCATTCTGCAACAAACGGGTTTCCCCAACTAGGCTGTTGGTTTGATAAGTCATTGTTATGATCGTGGCTGTTAGTGTTGGAAAACGCAGCGAAATCCGCAAAGTCGTCTTCGTTTTCGACGGCGCCCGAGTCGGTGGCCTCCGAGTCCTCCGGGCCTCTCGATTTGACGGGCGCGTGAGACTGGAGAGGAGGGGTTCCTGGCTGATCGAACGCCGCGAACCCGTTGGTGAGTCTGCCCGCATCCTCAGGCCCACCATTGCACCCCACACAGTCTACCTCAGTCCTTTTTCTCCCTGTGATCAACTTGGAGTCTGTGTAGGTGGTGGTGGGGCTTTGCGAATGATGCTCTGCTGCTGACTGTTTGAGCTCCTCCGTGCTGACCGTCCTGCCCGGGGTGCCATCCCCCTGACCCGGGACGACGCCGTTGGCTTTGGCGGGCCCCCTGTGGTCGGAGAGGCTGCCGTTGTTGAGGATCTCCGGGGGGGAGGTAGCGGCGGTGAGGGCCTGCGACTGCGACTGGCCGTACGTGACTGACGGCGTGTCCAGCTCGGACAGGCTGATGCTGTTGGGCACTCCGGAGAAGTCGCCAAACTCGTCCTCCTCCTCCTCCGCGCCGTCCTCCATCGGAGGGGGAGAGGAAGAGTACATGTGGATGACATCGGGCTCCATCGTCCCTTGTCCAGTCCAAACAGAACTGCAAGGTCACACCTGTGTTAAACAAAAAACACACACAAATTACAGAGTGACTTTCAAAACATAATTTTTCATTAAAAACTGTCAGATGTTAAAACATCCACAGTAATAGGTAACCTGGATTCAGAAGCTGCAAACCAGTATATAATACCAATATATATTCCAAAGCACTTGGCACTACCTGTCTGCTTAATACAGTTGAGTTCATTAATTAAGTCTTCTACCTGACTGAAAAGCTGTGCTAATTAGAGTAAGCTGATTTAGTGAATGGCAGGTAGATACATGGTACTGAATTGTTGCCTCTTAAGCTAGGTTGCCCATTGTCAGACGTTCTTAAATCCCTACAACATATTTGAGACTAGCTGCTACACCGTTAAGTGATTCATACTTTAAACAAAGACTTGAATTAAACAAAGACGAATGAATTTATAAAAACGAACAAAAAAGAACCAAAAAATGAATGTCTAACAAACTTAAGCTAACTCCATTTAAAAAAGCATGCACGCCAGTGCAATTATAGAATTAAACTGGAACTCAACGCATAGCAATCAAAGAGACTATATTAAGTCATTGTATTCACTCGTCCATGCAATACGTGGAAGACTTTTCAGAGTGGAGCTGAAGGTATTTACCTTCTGCTGATCAACTAGTGTAAACATGACCTAATCGCACAGTCGACACTGTTTATTGAACAACTCTGGAATAGGGGTCACAGTTCTGATATGGATTGACGTTTAGCTACCAGACGAGATGTCAATTCTGCTACACATATCACACGTAGGCCGCTATCAATCTCCATACATCGTAGAATAACTTCTGTAACAGCTGTTAAGCACGTCAAGACCACGAAGCTAACGTGTCACATGACTCATACAAATATGCAGCATGAAATCTGTCATGCCTTTGAGGTGACAATGAAGGCTTTTAACGTTAGTTAATACTGTTGATACCCCGCAGCTACCGGTAAATTAAACTCTGTAGAGAACTAGAACATCAGAACTAGCTAACCACGATGCGTTAGGGTGGTGCAAAAGCAACTGTCTTAACAAAGGTCTAACACATAGCTTGTTGACGAATAAGTTGCCGTTTGACTTAGCCTTGCCAACAATAAAACAATTTGATCCAACCTGTAGCTAATGTGTCCTGTCCAAACTGCGATTACTTTATGGTGTCTGTGGCATCTAGAACACGTACGGAGGCCTGTGTTTACATTTGCGACTGACAGCTTGCTAACAGCTGGCTAGCAAGCAGGCCATCACTAAGCTAACTGAATCTGACCTCACATTAAGTTAATGTTATCATTCCCACCAGTACCATGAAGTTATCAACACTCCCTGCCTCTTTTCCGATATTATCCAATACGACATACCCAATAAATGAATACAATTTCCTGCTAACATTTAATTTAACATTTAAGTCAGCACTGACGAGCAACAAGCCTGGTCTGACAAGCGTTAGCTTGCTAGTTGGTCAATAGAAAGGCTAGGGGCGTTAGCTAACACGCTCGCAACCACATTAAGCTTACCAACATTGCTAAGACAAATAATGACGTAGCTAGCTAACTACTAATCTTGGAGACAATCACCACACGTATTTCTTTTTAACTTAAATAACGTTGAGACCAGAAGCTGTCTCGCTGGTCACTGCCATTTCTATGACCGTTAAACGGATTCCTTCGTCACTGTCAAGATTATTCCTCAATGCTGCTAAATGTACCCAACGTCACATTAGCCTCAATCCATTAGTGCTTCATCTTCGCGTCCGAATCTTTAACCTGTATTTGCTAAGAGCCTCGCCAGCAAAAAAAAACATGCAATTAACGTTAACGTTACCTCAGGGACCTTGACCATTCGACCACATGTTTCAGATCAAGACAAACACATGCGGTACAATACTGACGAAACCGGGCATTTATGGCCAGGAAAGAGCATACACATTCATTCAGGATAGACTCTGCCCGTGATGATACCCAGCTTTGCCTCTCTCTCCGAACATTACCCAGCATGCAACAAGATGTTTCGGATGGCAGGTGAATCTGTCCAGGGTCAAACCGAACCCGGCCTGTCTAATGCAAGCATCATGCCTTTCATGTAAGCTTTATCTAGTAGTTGAATATCATTTAAAAAGCTCATAATTTCAAGATTATCTGAACTTTTCTCATACTTACACTATCTCCTGAACAAACAAATCCTGCCCCACCAATATAGCAACCACACCACTGCCCCAGCATCTTTGTGTGAATTTAAAGAAAATATGTTCCTTTAAAACTATTCAAAAAACTATTGAAGTTATATTGCTATTATATATATCTCAAAATCTATCTGCATGTGAGATTCATTAGCCTATCAAGTCATTTGAGAGAGGTGGGTGTTAGATCAGTATTTTTTGCATAAGCATGACAATATTACCCTGGAAAACCAGCCCCTCATACTACACTGCATTATGTACAGAGGATCTGGCTGTGCTTCCATTGACATGGTTTTCTCATGCATAATCTTACGTGATTGGTCAGGCAAGATTATGCCTGACCAATCAGTGAGCAATTCTTCCTGGGGTTGTAGACTCTGCTGAAGTTTAAATTGCCTTTGTCCAATTGCTGACGTCTGGTCGTGACACATGCAATTATCTTGGCTATAAGCCTGTCTACACACTACAATTCAAATGTAGCCGAATATAGCACACAAAGTTGATGTCATCACTCACAAGCACCGCCCCCCAACCCCACCCCCCTTACCGCTGATTGGTCAGGCAAGATGCTGCCTGAGACAACGATGTCAGTGGAAGCACAGCCAGACCCTCTGTATGAAATGCAGTGTGTTACGAGGGACTGGTTTACCAGGCTATGACAATATGCCTTGACACACCTTTTTTTTAGTTATGCCAACCACTTTTGTCAGTGGATTATGGAAATCATTGGTACTTTGCTGAGATATGCTGTATGCAAAGACCCAATAGCAATATGTGCTCACTGGCATCACACAATGTGGATTCTGAATCATATTTTAGTAAGTGTAAAGCATAGAACAATGTAAGTGCACCTTTGCAAATCCTGTATGATCTGTCTATAGTCCCAACTATTTTATTGGCTGCGACAGAAGGGTTTGGTTTAAACTTACTGGCTTAACTCCTGCCTACCCGATTGTGATACGCAGCTGTCTGTCTTCTTGGTAATCTTTTTTTTTAAATTTTTTTATTGTTGTGTTGCATCAACACCTGGCTGAGTCAAACAGGTAGCCTACAACACAAATGTTTTTTTCAGTAAGCAAACATGTATTTTCCAAGAACAAACAAGAGTGATGCTTTAACAAGCATTCACAAGTGACATTAAAAGTGAACACAAGAATCTCTTACTGGCTCCAGCCACAGATTAGGCCTGCAACTAATGTAATTAATTTACATTGACCAATAGGTGGGGCTATTAGTACACATCCTATTTAAGTCTTACCAGAACAAAACTTATAGGAACCTTACAGTATTTTGGGACAACATATTATATGAAACTTATAGGCTTGCAACACTATATTATAGAATTTGTAGTATTTTGGGACATATATGACTGTACAATAGGAACACTGTAGAGAGGGAAAATATTAGGCTCCAAAGTCAAAATGACATCGATTACAGGCCTACAACTTTAGACACGTCCAGTATTCCCATCATTTTACAGTAAACTCTTTTAGTGTGGATTTAAATGTTGTGATGAAGACATATAAGTGGCCATATGCATGAAATTAGGATTAATGCATACTTCCACAGTGGTCAGAAATTGTTAAATCTGATCAATGTCCTATACACCCTGCCTGTCATCGTTTACTGTTTAAACATAGGCTAATCTCTCATTCACACACACACACGCACACACGCGCACACACACAGGAATCCAGCCAAGTCTTTTGTTCCCTCCCAAGTCCTGGATATTTAAACACACTGTAAATATAGCCGTGTGCATGGTTACTGTTGTCATGACGCCATGACAACAGCCCGCAGCCTGCCTCTCAGGCACTTGGCAGCCGGGGAAACTTAATATTTGCTTAGCGTTAGCATAACATTTTTATTATGTAATGCTGTGGCAGTAGAGCGTGTAGACTGCACAAGCTTTTTGCATTCTCACTGAAGTCAGGAACTCTTAGCCCGAGCTTGTTGCTATGTTGATGTGTTGGAGAGCGACGTTACCAACAAACGCGAGTTCAAGCGCTTCCTTCGGGGAACATCTGGAGCGAGAAAAATGCCTCAGGCTTGACCTGGTAGAGTGTGGCAATGACTTTGGAACTGAGTGATTATATTACAACCAGAGACACTTTTGTGTAGTAGTAGTTTTGGTAGACTATTATTGTAGAACAAACGTTGTTTATCTGTTGTTTACAGCATTAAACTGTTGAGCGAGGAACTATGCGTCTGTTGTAGTACGCTCCACTTTTGACAGAATTTAAATTTTGTAATTTAGTGGCACTGGTGACATTAGGTTAATGATAGGTTGTGCCAAGTTGGTGGGATATTTAATCATACAGTTTATTTAAGCTATATAAAAATATGTATTAGCCAGACCAAGCGCAATGGTAATTGGGCTGGTGACACGTGACGCAATGTTGCTGCTAAGAGGGAGACACAAAAATTACCCCTTCATTACGCGTGTGCCCCGGTTATCAACGGTTCATCTGAGCTGGAACACCCTGTGAAGATACAGACGTGGCTATTAACCTCCCCCTGAATTTTAAACGTTTACCCGGGATCCTTTTTTTTTAAATATGAAACGTATCACATCAACTTGGAAACAATCGCCTCACTTTTAAACTCAACTTGCATCGACCGTCCCACAGTCAGAGGACCACAGAGGTTCATTCAGTCGGTAAGACTCGTTTTTATCAGTGGCCTATTTATTGCCTGTTAGCTTTTCTAATGGCGTGTCAAATATTAGTCTATTTATGTATTTGTCTTTAATTAATATATGATGATGACGGGCTACTGCTCGGACAAATATCCTTCTGGTGATGAAGATAATTGTTTCACCACTGCAGAGGCATTTACAAATTCTCACCAATCTACAAAAAAAAAGGAACCTAGCAGCTACTCTGGGATGTCACTGTAAAATAGAATTCATAACAAGATATTCCATTATTTTCCATTAAGATGAACTTACTTTAGATTTGTATTCTAGAAGTGTAGCTTAGGCTATTCGATAGTGTCTAGAATGCAAATGTCAAATCGATTTCTAAAAAAAAGAGAGATTTACAGATGCAAGTTAATTGTGTCTGTTTGCCCTTCTGAACCCGAATCCACTGTCTTCTTCAGGTTGTTCAACACTGGCTCAACATTTTGTTTCTAGTTTCTGGCAATTCATCAGCCCCATTGGTAGCCTAAATTCTGTCAGTAAGTGAGTGCACACGCTGTAATTGACCCAGAGCTCCGAAGAGACGAGTCTTTCATTGCCTTCTGTGCAGTAACCCCGGTCTGCATCCGCCTAGATGCTTTACTTGGTTTATAAATAACCGCATCATGTTACTGTTGCACGAGTCGTTCCAGTCCTCAAAAGGCTTGGGTCACTTCTTCAAGTTAATGTTGCTGTTGTTAATCCAGTGGGTTTAAGATCTGCAGGGCTGTGATAGATATGCACTCAGAGGTGACAACACCTGGCATTCAGTCCTGCATGGTCATCAGATTATGGGCTGTCAGGGAAAAATCAGGATAAATAAAAAGTGGTGATGTCTCCAAATAAGATGCAGCTTTTATGATTGTGTTTCAGTGAAGCACTTCTTTTACATAAGTATTGCTGTTGTAGATGCATGAGTTGTCCTTTCTACTACTGAATTTGCCTCTACATACCAATACTGACTGCATTTTTAAAAAATGCAATAGTGTGCAATTTTAAAATTGTAGTGATTGGTACCATACTTTTTTACCAGTACCCAGCTTTATCACAGTGGATGTACTAGGAAGTAACTTTGATTCCTAAAGCTTCAATCTAACACCATAGAGCCCAAGAGAGGTTTGAGCTTTAGAGCAGTCTGTGCGTTATCTAACTTGACTGCTAAAGTACCTATGTTTTTGTTTTAGATTCAAAAACTTTGAATCTAAAACAATCTTAAATTTCTTTCCACGTAGAAGGGATAGATATGTCCAAGAAGGTGCAAATTAAGTATACACAAGCACGTGTTCCACTGATAAGGAAGTTGTAAAAGCTAACCCATAGTCATCTTTTGTGTGTGTGTGGCTTAGAAAAAGATATGATAAGTGATCCTGTTACCTGGTTGCTCTGTGTGAATAAGGCCCTTTGATACAAACTGAGTTTATTACGTATGCACCAGAAGAAGGAACACAAATGTGATGGGGTGAGTGATTAAGTTGAGTTTCCTTCATACAAAAAAAAGAAATTTTCTAAATACAATTTCTCTTCATTTCAGATAGGCTAATCATGGTGAGTTTTTTTTCATGGGTCATCGGGTCAATAGCTTTCCTTGTATGTGTAACACTGTGTCCTCTTTGTGTGTTGTGTGTGTGTGTGTTTGTGCACTGGGCTTGTGAGATTTCACCACTGTTTTTAGTATGCACGTTACCATGGAAACAAACCAGTTTATTTTGCTCTATGCCTCTGCCAACCCTTGACTGGCGCAATTTCAGAAACAGTGTGTGTGTGTGTGTGTGTGTGTGTTTTTATGGGTGTATGCATGGGACACCAACTTAACGGAAAAGAGGAAAAGGGAAATGGTATATGTTCAGGGGTTATGTGTGTTTTCTGTGAATAGACTATGTTGTGGTGGAGTTGCTGGTTCACACACTGAGTGGTGGGTGTGTGTGTGTGTGTGTGTGTGTGAGAGAGACCTTCTCTCCAGGGTGGTGTTGGTGTGTGTGTGTGTGTGTGTGTGTTTGTGTGTGTGTGTGTGTGTGTGTGTGTGTGTGTGTGTGTGTGTGTGTGTGTGTGTGTGTGTGTAAGACCTTATCCTCGGGACACTGCCTGCATTATCTGCTCCTGAGCGGTGTCGCTTGTTCTGCCCGGCCCCCAGTTTAGGATTAGAATGGGAATCATTTATAATGTGCCAATGCCCTTGCCCTTCACAAGGCTAGGCCACCATGGTTCATTATCATAATTGATTCACTTGCCCATTTTAAAGCTAATGTGTCAGTAGAGTACCTTACTTTTGCTCTCTTAGCTATCTCCTTTCGTGTGCTTTATTCTGGAACAGTGTTTTATTTTTGCGGTGTGGCGTATTCAGTGTTTGCAGGATTTGAACGATTTTTCCACAGAAGAGAAACCCTTGCGGTTTTATTGATTTTGCTGGTAGCCGGTAGCTTTGCAGTAAGTAGTAAACCTCAGTCTCCTCCTGTGGAATACTCTGCCAACTAAGGTCCTAGTAGTCCAGCTTTAAGCTCACTTGCTAGTGTGCCAGGATGTAAATTTGCACCATCTACCAGCTAAATGCTGGCAGAATCTGAAAGTGTCTGGGAGATTTCAGACACAACATAATAATTTACTGTTGAGTGGCTTGTGAATTTTACCATTATTTTTTTCAGTGGTAAAGGTTCCCATTTTGTGACGTTATTTTCACCTCTGGTAGTGTGTCCTTCTCCCAGTATATGGTGTGGCAGAGTTGCAGGTTTAAATTCAGGCTAAAGCACAAATGCAGAGGGGACTGGCATTTTGAAATCAACCTTTTGGCTACAATTGAGCACACTTACATTTTATTTTTATGTTCATTAATGTACTTTGTCCCTCTACAACAAATACAAACCATGTGGGAAATCCAGAGCAGGTAACACTGGTGTCATGTGGCCAAGATGGGAGTGTGGTTTAGAGAGCGTGAGCTCAAACATAGCTAGCTGGTATGTAACTGTGCAGAACTGTGCAATAGACACAACACATGTTACACGCATACGTTTTTACATAACTTCTACTTTACAAAATTTAAAGGAATCAAATAAACTTTGAAGCTAAATTTTGCCAGATTTTGTCTTTATGGAAAACAACTGATAATTACTGCAGTATGTCAAGAATCATTCAAAATGTGAAATTTGTTGCAGCTTTTGTGCACATTACATGTGCAGCTGGTTCACAAGAAATGGCACAAGCTAATTCTTACTGTGACATAGAAACCGTGTTCCAAAAAAGAGGACTGACACACGAAACACTCTGACAAGCTGTTTTCACCAAATATGGCCTAGTTGAACTCGCTCCCCCAACCACCATTTTTGGGTAATTCAGTTTTCACCAAGCTGTGATTGCACTAGACACCAGGCAACACGTGCCATTTTCCAACTCATTTTAGCCTACACATGTGTGTCGCACATAGGTTGATTTGCAGCAGCTCCGTCCCTGACAGAATGTGTTGAAGTAAGACTGATTCATTGAGACATTTCAGGTTTCAAGTTACGAGCGTTTTGGAAAAGGTCTTAACTACCCTGGAAGCATTGTCTGGTGCTCTCACAGATGTATTGTAGCCTAGTTTATTAAGAGCCCCTCATTCTACAACATTCGTAACGTAACATTGTTTCATCTGCTAATATTTCAGAAATTACATTACATTACTTTTTTTAGATTACATTATTTTTTCATGACATTATTTTTGGGAGAGTGATTTGAGAGTGTTTGGGAGAGCATTGCAGCCATATTTTGTATCAATTTTTGTTGCTTACTTCCAAATATTAACTAAGTTTGATAAAAGAGAAAAGGTGTTTCAATGAATAGAGAAAATGTTAGTAAAAACAGCAAGGGTTCTTAGAGTTGGTGTCATTTTTGATTTTGTTTGTTCTGTGATAAGTGATTTTAACTGACCAATGTATGAGGACAAAAATCCATCTGTGAAATCTATATGCCTATATTTGATGACAAACAGAAGGGATTTAGATGAGTCCTCAGCTATAGCCTACAGTGACAATCATTTTGGTGTTTTGTTAACTTTTCCTGTTTTGGAGAAACTCTGCACTCCACATCCTCTTCATATGTGTAAATCATTTTAACAACAGCCCTTCTCTGGGCAATGTTGGGATAGGGAATCTTGTACTTGAATTGATTTTATTCAAAGACTGATCAGATTCACTTACCTAGCTGTTGTTCTCTAAAAAAAACCCTCTCTTACCACCACCAACAATCCCAATTTTGCAAAGCAAAAATGACTGTGAAAAAGTGTGAAAAAGATTAAATGTTTGCCTTCTTTCTGACACAGGTAGCTGTGGTTGTGGCATGCGTTGGGTGCATGCATTTATACTAAAACACATAGAATACATTCTTTACTTTTTGTTCCTTTGTTAGGTTGGTCTAAAAACACATCTGTGAGAAGTAATTGATGTTAAAAAGAAGATTGCAGAAGACGAGGGCTGAGGAGGAGAAGCCTAAGAACTAACAAGAAGAAACCGGTCCATTCTGGGTTAGCTGAGATAGGCGTACCAATGTTCTCTGTGGACCAGGACATCTCCAGCTGCACTACGCCTAGCAAGCCACCTACCAAGTACGGGGAGCTCATTATTTTGGGGTAAGAGATACGAGCATCCCCAATTTCATTTGTGACTAAATGGTGTTTCGAAGATAATCAAAAAACGTTTGGTGTGGTTCTCCTGTAAATGAGTGCTAAAATGATACAAAATTGGTTTAACAGCTGCTGCTTTGATGCAACTCTTAGAAAATTAAGTCACCTGTTAAAGTGGACATTACAGGCTTATTTTCACAGTTCATAATATATATATTTTTTTGGAGTAGACCAAGATGTATGGACATGCTTACATAATCCAAAACACAAAGTCTTTTTCACCCTTTTCAGCCTCGGTCTGAACGAGACTATAGTCTTCTTTAAAACTTTTCAAAATCTTCTCAGAGTCTTCTGGTGTATGGACAACATAGCTATACTGAATGTGCATTGATGAACATACTCTTGGGCAATAGTAATCGCCTCATTCTTAATTGGCAGCGTTCGAAATTATTTTAAAATAACTTAAGACTTTTCTGAAACTAACTGGTGATATTTTTTCTTTCTGTCCACATACAGTAAATACCCAGTATCCTGACACACATTTGTTCCTATGGTTATTATATGTACCATATATTATATATAAAGCATATATTACATGACGTGTATTATATAGTAGTTATTATATAACGCCCATGTACGTTTCCCACTTCTCCTCATGCTGTGACCTTGTCGAGGTGGAGAGGCTTGAGTGCCTCTAAGACCCTGAAAGCTATGCCGGAGGGGACGAGTCCCCGGTAGGTCCAACCATACCGGATTGGTTTCAGGCGAGCGGCCAGACTAACGACAGCATTAGTTTGTGTCTGTGTTGTTTTAGTCTGTGTTGTTTTAGTCTGTGTTAAAGGAGAACTTCGGTGTAAAATGAAAATTGGCATGTTAAAACATCATGTCGAGTTGGTATGTGTACGGAGGGGCAAAATTGATTTAGCCTGTTGCATTCAGAGTTTAACTATTTTTTATCGTTTGTCCCAGAAGGCTAACAATGGAAGTGGTAGGTGCCCTCAGACAAAGCATGACAGCTACGCTATTTTTAAACCATTAAAACAGCTCGAAGAAACTCCACACTCCATCGGTAGTACAACAAAGGCCCTGACATTAAAAACGAGGCACTGAGAACTTTGTAAGTGTACACAACATTTATTAATAAAACAGTTTTGACAAGCAGTACCTTGCTGTAGTTTCTCGTCGCCGCCATGATGAAAGTCTGCACAGGTCGATTGATGAACACGAACCAGCAGGAAGAATAGGAGGAGAGGTAGTACAATCAACTTGTTTGGACTTTCATCATGGCGGCAACGAGAAACAACTGCAAACGACTGCATGTAAGAACAGCTTTTTAAATAAACGTTGTGTACATTTACAATATTCTCAGTGGTTCGTTTTGAATGCCAGAGCCTTTGTTGTACTACCAATGGAATGTGGAGTTTCTTCGAGCTGTTTTAATGGTTTAAAAATAGCGTAGTCGTCATGCTTCGTCTAAGGGCACCTACCACTTCCATTGTTAGCCTTCTGGGTCAAACTATAAAAACTCTGAATGCAACAGGCTAAATCAATTTTGCTCCTCAGTACACATACCAACTCGGTATGATGTTTTAACATGCCAATTTTCATTTTACACCGAAGTTCTCCTTTAACAGTGTTTCTATGTGGAACGTGATTTTATTGCTCTTTCCAATTTGCTGCCATCTTGGCCAGCGCTCCTTGGCAGCAGAGATGCTATATCTGAAAGGGACCTTCCTGGTGATATAAAGGACAAACAAACAAACAAACAAACAAACAAACAAACAAACAAACAAACAAATAAACAGGCAAATGTATACACACATATATAAACACATAAATAAATATATAAATAAAGGTTCTCATTGTTAGTGAATATGTAGCATAGTGTGTTAACTGCACCCCTTACAGAAAACTTTCATCTGTCACCAAAAACTGGAAGGTCAGCGTTGTCACAACACTGCCACTGTTGCCATAACAATGTCATGAAGTTGTCATCAACCATAAAACAGGTAGGCATATGGCTGAGCTAGGAGCAAGGCTCTTAGCAGCGACTTGGTACAACTTTTTACAGCCCCAGTCAAGGTCAGCCCTGCATCTTTAAGCTGTTACCTTGACGTTATGCTACATTTCACAGGTACAATGGCTCGCTTCCAAACGGTGACCGAGGCCGAAGGAAGAGCCACTTCTCCCTCTTCAAGAGAGCCAGGGCCAATGGCGTCAGGCCCAGCACAGTTCACGCTGTCTGCTCCCCGCAGGCTGCCAAGGTACGCTTCTCAACCAACAGTTACACAACTCTTACGCCCACAGCTAGACCTGACAGCCTATGAGCTCTTACTGTAAGCCTTTTTAAACAAAGATTACGTATCATTTAGACTACTGCATATATGTGACAATGGAAATGTGTGAAATGGCTGCACTCTGCTTTATCTCCCATACTTTTTTTTTTTATTGCGCAACGGGTCAAAACGTTACATAATAAAAATCGTGTAGGAGTTAGGGTTGTGTTCAGCCCCTTTGCCCTGCACCTCAGCAGTGTTGATGTGCACACTACTGCTACTGTTTTAGTATGCAAATGCGCCTCAGAGTGTGAATTCTGCCAATGTTACGGGTGGATTTAATGCTATAGATTCTATTATGTCAAGAGTAACACTGCCTTCTTCATTCTGATGCACTTTTATAAAACTATGTCATATGGAATGCTGTGGGCTGTAGTGAGAGGCAGCCCTCGGCAGCTTGTGCTGGCCTCTATGTCCACCATCAGCAATGCTGTCTAATCCACCACTCCCCTCCCCTCCCCTCCCCAACCCAGGCCATCAGTAATAAAGACCAGCACAGCATCTCCTACACTCTGTCGCGTGCTCAGACCGTCGTGGTGGAGTACACTCATGACAGCACCACAGACATGTTTCAGGTATTACACACTCATCACACAAAAGTACATGTCTGAAAAAAATCTGATTGCTTAAGACCAAAAACAAAAAAACTTTAACAAAACCTTTTGACTGTCTAAGGCAAAATGGTTGCAAATAGGAAATGTGTATAAAATTAGAAAAATCTTACATAAATACCTGACAATTTAAATTGAGTATTTACATTGCACATTATATTCACTAAAACAGTGGTAACTGACTGTGTATTAATTAAGCCTGTACAAACTGTTCATATATGCTCTGGTGTATATTAGGACCATATCATAATAAATTGTTAGAAGCAATCTTAGTAATTGTGTGATTTAGGTCATCTCAGAGATGAACACCCCCATTAAAATGGCATAAAACATTTTTTCAATGTCAATTTATTTATAAAGCACTTTATAAACAACAGCAGTTGACCAAAGTGCTGTAAAACAAAACAAAATCAAAAACAGAGCAAAATAGAGCAAAACAATACAATATACAAAAAAGAATATATAATTGATAATACTTAATTCGTAATACTTAATTAATATACTTTAACCTAAAACTTAATCATATTTTTTTTGTATGTGCAAGGATGAGAAAGGGAGAACATCAGTTTCTAAAATCTGCATACACTTACATGTAAACCACCACTAACTGGTCTCTTACGGGTGCTCTGACAGATTGGCCGCTCTACCGAGAGCCCGATTGACTTCGTGGTGACGGACACGGTGCCCTGCCGACTGAGCCCCGCCTACCGGGACAGCAGCACGCTGTTCTCGCAGAGCACCATCTCCCGCTTCGCCTGCCGCATCATCTGCCAGCGCCACCCGCCCTACACCGCGCGCATCTACGCCGCCGGCTTCGACTCCTCCAAGAACATCTTTCTCGGGGTACGTACCGTATGCACTAGGGGTGGGTATTGGCAAGGACTTCACGATACGACACGTATCACGATACATATACCACGATACGATTCTATCACAATACATTGCGATACTGGGTATATTGCGATATATTGCGATATTCTACATTGTTCAGTGAAAATGTCAAAATAGAGCTAAATTATCAGTTGCTATTTACAATCTAGATAGTCTCACATCTTATCAAAACTTAATTAAATCAACATAACTCAGAGTTACTGAACCCAATATAACAGAAACACATAAAGTGCATAGGATTGGAGTCAGAAATTGATATAGTATATTGTGAAAATAAGTATCACGATATTGATGTTTAAAACGATGCAGTGTATTGCGATACAATATATTGCGATACGATATATCACGATATTTTTTGCACACCCCTAGTATGCACACATCAAAAGTGGAGGGTGTGGATTGAGTGGGGAGATGTAGCTAGCCAACAGGCAACACAGGCAACTGGCTTGCAGCCCCCAAGCCACTAAAAGGGTCTTGGAGAGCTGACAACCTTTAAAGCAACACTAAGTAGTTTTTGTCTTCGGTCACCCTACAGGTTGGAAGTGGAATTGTCTCTCATTTGAACTACAGAGAGACAGCCTGGCCCTCCAAACTTACTTAGTGCAGTTATAGCCCATGGAGGGCGGCAAAGCAAATTCATCAGTGCTTTTCACCCAGTTACAAGTTGATGAACCACTGAAATGATTTTGGAAACATTATTTTAAGGTTGAAAAAAACTACTTAGTGTTGCTTTAACATGCAATGGTGGTAATGCAGTATTTCATGAAAGTTGTCGCTTTTTGTCTGGGGCCCCAACTGACTAAAAAAAGCCTCTGATGTACAATGCAGAGGTGTCAATCACTGCGCCAGAAAGCAAAACTCCTGCCACATATTCAATCCAACATTTTTCTGAAGCAGCTGAATAAGCACAGAAATTATCAGACAGGCTAACTGGTGAAAGCACCTGTGTGCATGCAGGCAGAGGAATTACATGGTAGGGGTTGTATTTTTTAAAGCCACAATTGACACCTCTGCTAAAGTGGGCTAATGCAAAAATGGCAAAGAAAGATTTACACACACGCACACACACACACACACACACACACACACACACACACACACACACACACACACACACACACACACACACACACACACACACACACACACACACACACACACAGTTTTTGACTCAAGTTTTTTTCTTTCTTATTGCCAATGTGTATTTTCTTAACACACACACACACACACACACACACACACACACACACACACACACACACACACACACACACACACACACACACACACACACACACACAGTTTTTGACTCAGTAAAGGTTTTTTTTTCCTTCGTATTGCTTATTATGTGTATTTTCTTAACACACACACAAACACACACCACACACACACACACACACACACACACACAAACGTAACCAAATATGTAAAAGGCTCCTTCTCTGGTAAATCCTAAAGGAGAAAGCTGCCAAGTGGAAGACGCCGGATGGCCTGATGGACGGCCTGACCACCAACGGCGTGCTGGTGATGCACCCCCGCCACGGCTTCACCCAGGACTCCAGAGCCAGCGCCTGGAGGGAGATCTCCGTCTGCGGCAACGTCTTCAGCCTGCGAGAGACCCGCTCCGCACAGCAGCGCGGCAAGATGGTGAGCACGCTACATATTTACCCATGCAGTCGTGTAGGAAAGAGTTTGACACAGAGGCGGAGTGCTGAACTTTATGAAGGGAGAGACTTTTAATAGTTATAAGACTTCAAGACTTCAAGACTTTTACTGTCATTGAACAGCTGCCTGTACAACGAAATTAAGCAGCAAGTCCACTAAGGTGTGAGATGAAAGTATGAAAGTGTCAAGTACGAAAGGTATAAAAAGTACAAAGTGTCCAGGAGCAAGAGAACGGAGGGCTTAATATACAAGGGCATAATAAATAATAATTACACTACATTGACATTTATTACAAATAAATGTAATACACTTCCTACAAATGTATTACAAATATTTTACATTTATAATAATAACATTTACAATTAATTACAATAATTACAGCTTACAGTTAACAACAAATGCATGAAACCCACAGCTGTAGCAGGAAAAACACAAGTGGCCTGTGAGAAGGGGGTCACCCCTCATCGAAAACGCATACGAGAACAGTGTACTGTATGAAATAAACACTTTTCAGGAATTTCGAAACCAAATGTACCATGTGCGAACCTGACTGTGAGAAATCCATAGCACAGATGCAAGTCTAGGCACGGAGTAAAGCCACTGGCCCAGAGCAAGATGAGCCACATCAGACAGGAGATGGACAGATTTGGCGAGGTGCTCCACTCACTGGCTTAGAAACAAAGAGAGCGGAGATGAAAAAAAAAGCTACATTTTTACCCAGTCATAAAAGATATCAAGCTGAACTTAAAACAAAATGCCAATGTAAAAATGGATAGGGTAAAGACTATGGCTTCAGCAGCTACATAAAAGCCATCATTTCTATATCATCATGTCTATTTACGTATCTAATGGCAGAATACGATCTTAAAAGAACAATTATGAAACAGCCTGCTTATTTACTGAATTCTGTTGACACATTTAAACCATTTGTGTCATTATTTCGGAATAAAATCACAATCATGGCAAATTATTTGAATAATAAGCTGTGATAGCCCCCCAACAAATTCAATAAGTAAAGTTGCCATAGTTTTAATTTTTTCTCATGTTGTCATGCATGCATGTCTGGTAAGATCTAACAGTACTTGACTACTTTAAACAAATTAGGATTAAATACAGGAGTGCCTCTGTGCCAATCTTTTTGAACACATATAAGCGAGTAATTAAAAGTGATTAATTAAAAGCGATTAATCAATAGCGATTAATTGCTGTAACTGTGGTCATTATAAGTGATTTCCACTGTGTAACCACTGCATGTAGATCATCTCCATGTTTCTCTGACGATCCAGATGAGATTTTCCAAGACACTGCTGAGGACGTGCTAAAGGCTTCTGAGGGTGGTGCAGATTATTAGTATTATTCGTGTTGCTCTCTCGCTATTTGTTTGGTAGTACAGACAGCAGGAAGGAAGCAAAAGGAATTTGTGACTCACATTTAACAACACAGTGTTTTAGGAGATGCCCTTCATATGTTGTGGATTTGTTTGTTTTGCGAGAGGGAGTTGAGAGGGAGTACACGTCCGACCGCCTGACCACCCCGTTTCCTACGCCTGTGCCCCTGCACGCACACGCTTTTACTCACTCACTCCCTTACTCACTCACTCACACACACACGCAAACACTTGTGTGCTCTTTCACACACACTCTCAATCTCTCTCAATCTCTCTCTCTCTCTCTTTCTCTCTCTCTCACACACTCTCTCTCTCTCTCTCTCTCTTTCTCGCGGTGTGTCCTTCACACACACACACACACTCTCTCTCTCTCTCTCTCTCTTTCTCTCTCACACACACACACTCTCTCTCTCTCTCTCTTCCTCCCGGTGTCTCTTTCACACACACACACACACACACTCTCTCTCTCTCTCTCTCTCTCTATCTTTCTCTCTCTTTCCCTCTCTCTCTCTCTCTCTCTCTCTCTCTCTCTCTCTCTCTCTCTCTCACACACACACACACACACACACACACACACACACACACACTCCCTCATTCACACACCCTGTCCCTGAACCGGTGCCAAAAAATTGGACTGGCAGATGCAGCGTGTAAAACAAACTAGCCCGTTTCCACGGTGACATATACACACAGCCATAACACACATTCCCACACTTAGTCAATCCCGCTGGGTCTCATGACCCCTCTCCACACAGACCCACTCGTCAGCAGCACCATGTGCAGCTTTTGGTGTGTTTCTGTGTATTTGCTTTGTGTAAGAGACACGTTAATTTAGAAATGATTTAATAAATGACAAAGTTTATATTTGCCCCGTTGTCATAGCTTCTCTTATCTATCTTTGCCCATGACAACGCACGATAACATGCTGTTTGTTGTCAACCGTGTTGCCGGGCCACATGCTGACAGTGTGGGTCTGCTCTGTGTGAGTTTTGCAATTTTTTTTTTTTTCAAAACCTGCTTTCTCTGGTTAGCGTCGTCCCTCAGAGATTAAACCCCATAGAGGGAGAATGTTCTAATGTTCTTGTCTTTTTTAACCAAACGGATCACTGACCCGTATCCCGTTTCTCTGATGTCTTTACTGCAACTGAAGTCATAGCAACAGGAGGAAAGTGGCGGCGGTCCAAATGGATGTGCTGTTTGGTTGTTAGTGAGATAGCTATGAATGGCCATTTGTTAGATCTGTCCTCTAAGCCAAGTCACTGATATATAGCACACTAACTGCATTCATCAAGTGAATATAAGCTCAGACATTTTGAAGCCATCTTCGATGATTTGCTAGTTGATGAACTGCTACACTGCTAAACAGCACAGATGTTTAAAAAAGAATTTAAGTTAAAACAAACACCAAGTAGTTTTTTCAACATTAAAATAATGTTTCAAAATAGTTTCAGTGCTTCATCAACTTGTAACAGGGTGAAAGACACTTTGCTTTGCCGCTGTCCATGGGCTATAACCGCACTAAGTATGTTTGGAGGAGCGGGCTATCTCTCTGTAGTTTTCTGTGAGAGACAATTCCACTTCCAACCTGTAGGGCGACCCAAGATGAAAACTGCTTAGTATTGCTTTAATATCTATGTGTTCAGTGGTTTCCTAGAGATTAGACAAAACATAATGTACAAAACCTACCTCATAGTGCAATATTATTATTCAGAGTCTCTGTACATAGCCCATTTACCTTTAACTATTTATTATTTTTACAGTGCTTCCTCGTTTGACACTTTGACACTTTTACCCTGCACCTTTGTGGCCTTGCTGTCTAATTTTGTTGTACAGGCAAATGTTTAATGACAATAAAGGTCTTAAAGTCTTGTAGTCTTGAATTATAAATCAATGGCTCCCTTTTACAGTAAAAGCATGACCCAGTAGTAGGGCTCCCCCTAGTGTGGGCCCAATGAAATTGCAGGAAACATGACTCGTTGCATTCATTGCCTAGCTGTATAAAATGTGCTGTATGTAAGGGACAGTGTTCTGCGAGGCAGTCATTCTCATGGAATAAGCTATGACAGAGTGATGCAGGACCCTGAGGGATCTGGAGGGATCTTGAATCACCCTGAAGGGGCTTATTGCACGAGAACGACCAACTCACTGAACATTATCCTGCTTATTATACGGCTCCTCGCCAAAAATAATAATAGAGGCTTAGACGCTTAGACACTTCTAATAATGTTAGTTAGACGCTTCTAATAATGTTTTATTTTAAATATTTTGTTGCTGCTCCATGGCCTCCGCTGCTAAAAATACTTCATCGAGGAAATAAAATGTGTAAGTGTTGCATAGCAGCTTGTCCAGGTGCTAAATAACTTGTTGAAGCTTATTGCTGATATTCCGTTATGATAAGTCAACGGACTATGGATCTGAAAGAAGCACAAAATCTATTGCCATTGACAGCGGTCATTATACAAAAACATTTGACCTCCAAACGTTGGAGTGGCCCATTCAAAGTCAATGGGATGTTCGTCAGCATTCCAAAATGCTGTATAATAATAATAAGCATTGCCTTGCCTTGCCTAATGAAAGAAAGACTAATCCATCTATCCATGTTTTCCCCTCCAGGTGGAGAAGGAGAGCCACGAGCTGCGCGACGGCTCCCTGATCGACCTGTGCGGCGTCACCCTGCTGTGGCGCACCGCCGAGGGCCTGGCCCGCACGCCCTCCACCAAGCACCTGGAGGTGCTGAGGCAGGAGCTGAACGCGGCGCGGCCCCAGTGCCCCGTGGGCCTCAACACGCTGGCCTTCCCCAGCCTGCGCGGCAGCGGGGGCAGCGGGGGCAGCAGCGGCAGCAGCAGCAGCGGAAACAGGGACGTGGTCCTGGACTCCAAGCAGCCCTGGGTGTACCTGAAGTGCGGACACGTCCACGGCTACCACGGCTGGTCGGGGCAGTCCCGGCGCTCGCAGGAGGACGAAGACGAGGAAGACCAGGAGGACCAGGAGATGGCGTCGGTGCACGAGGACGCGCAGGAGCCCGGGAGCTCCAGGGAGCGGCAGTGCCCCATGTGCCGCACACGAGGGCCCTACGTGCCCCTCTGGTTGGGATGCGAGTCGGCCTTCTACCTGGACGCGGCGCCCCCCACCCACGCCTTCGTCCCCTGCGGACACGTGTGCTCGGAGAAGACGGCCGCCTTCTGGAGTCAGATCCCGCTGCCTCACGGGACTCACACCTTCCACGTGGCCTGCCCCTTCTGCATGCAGCCGCTACGCCGCGAGAGGTGCTTCATCAGGCTGATCTTTCAGGGGCCCCTAGACTAACTAACTAACTAACAGCCAGCGCTCTGTCTTAGCCAACACAGGGGACTCTAGACTAATAGCCAGCGCTCTGTCTTAGCCAACAGGCAACTTTCATGGACCCCTAGACTAATAGCCAGCACTGTATCTTAGCCAACAGGCAACTTTCATGGACCCCTAGACTAATAGCCAGCACTGTATCTTAGCCAACAGGCAACACGGACCCCTAGACTAATAGCCAGCGCTCTGTCTTAGCCAACACAGTGACCCCTAGACTAATAGCCAGCACTGTGTCTTCTCCAACAGTCAACTTTCATGGACCCCTAGACTAATATCCAGAGCTGCGTCTTAGCCAACACAGGGGCCCCTAGACTAATAGCCAGCACTGTATCTTAGCCAACAGGCAACACGGACCCCTAGACTAATAGCCAGCGCTCTGTCTTTGCCAACACAGGGGCCCCTAGACTAATAGCCAGCACTGTGTCTTCGCCAACAGGCAACACGGACCCCTAGACTAATAGCCAGTGCTGCGTCTTAGCCAACTTTCACGGACCCCTAGACTAATAGCCAGCGTAGGCAACACGAACGACTACTTGGGGCCCCCCCAGACCACTAAAAGGGCCTCATAGGGGCTGACAACCTTTAAACTGCAGCAGTGGCAATGCAGTTTTGTCAATGACATTGATGGGTTTTTCACTTGGGGCCCCAACACAGTCTAGAATTGCTTCTGCTAATATCCCTTTTACATTAAATAGTATAGTATCTCCCCTATCCCCTCACCCCATCATTTTTTACTGCTGGAGACCCATCCTGATAAACCCTGCGTGTTTGCACCGCACAATCCAACTCTGCTAAAATCTGCATTTGCAATCAGTGAAGTACTGCCATTATTTAGCCTAATTTAGCTTACTTACATTACATTGGTAACGCTAACTTCTTAATGCTCCTAACACCCTGATAGTCTAGTAGTTGATGTATTTTTAAAAACTCTGGACTTGTTTAGAACAAGGCAGTGATAATAGCAACTAAAATCAGTAACCTTCAACATCTGTCACCATGAAATGACTATATTTTAGACGATTAAGACTCATCTGTCACACTCTGCTTCAGCGCTGCTGGAACCTGGACCAGGTGCCGGTTGTGACCGGATATAAGCAATGACTAGAGGCTTCCCAATACAATACCGGTTTGGTGAAAAAAGCTATTAGTTGTTGCGGTATGTGTCTGTACAGCCTTCTGTATCACAGAGTGATGGACAAATGTCTTTCTTGTTCCACGTGACCTTTTTGGGATTTCAGAAACATTTTTGACTCATGGAATAAAGCAAGAAAGACTCTTTTATTTGTTTATGTTTTTTTTTTTTTTTTGGTTTTAGAGTGTACTACCGAAATGCCAAGACGATGTTGTTCAAACTAATTTTCTTGGACTGTAACTGATGTACTGCTGCAAACCGTAGATAATATCGGGCTTAAATTATTGGCCTATCTGATGGTTAAACTGTACGCAGGCTGTTTCATGTACTAATGCACTGCTGTGTGTGTGTGTGTGTGTGTCTGAGAGAGAGAGAGAGAGAGAGAGAGAGAGAGAGATAGAGAGAGAGAGAGAGAGAGAGAGAGAGAGAGAGAGAGAGAGAGAGAGAGAGAGAGAGAGAGAGAGAGAGAGAGAGAGAGAGAGAGGGAATACCTGTCTGTATGCATGCAGAATGGAGAGTGTTTGCACAAGTGTGTGCTTCTGTGTGGTTTCATCTCCCATACGTGCTGTCAGACTGTAGGTTGACATTTGAAACTGTTGCATCAATGAGGTCTGTGGACTTCCTTTTGCATTTGTGCTGCTTCTTTGAAGTCTTGCAGCCAAGCTGCTGAACTCCTTTTGTGATGTATTGATTATTACTTTACTTCCATTTGTTTTCTTATTTTTTTTTCTGGGTTGAAAGTATATGGGTAGCAAAAACTGGGAATGCATACAGTGTACAAATCTGATTTTGATCACAGATTCCACATTGTTCAAATGACATATTGTACAAAATGTAACAATGACATGTCTGCTATATTTACATTTTGACTGATATCTTAATAACTGTAACTTGTAGAACACAAATTATGCTCTGGTATTTTAAGAGCTCCCATATCTACTTGGACCCATTCTTGCTTATCCTCCCAATGAATTTTTCAACCATTCTTAAATTTTATTAAAAACCTACTTATACTTATTCAAGACCCTTCCTCTGATTTAATTTTGCTCAAAATCATATTTATTGTTGGGGAAAATAAGTTTTGTTTTAAGAGGCCGTTAACTTTTAAAGTTGTTGCGATTTCTGTCTACTACATGTTGTAGAGAGGTGTAATAAGAAATTATTTTAACTACAACTCTGAAATAACTGTTTTACAAAATATAGGACCTTGTTTAGAGGATCTGACAGCTTCTGCAGCTCTGTGGTTATACTGGCCCCAAATGCTTCTTGAACCCAATGATTGCATATTGCAGCATTCTGTTTCGCCTTTCCATTTATGTAATGTAATGAACTTTTTTTCATTACAACTTAAATGCTCCTACTACATCTGTACGTTTTTAGTTGTGAAACACAAAGGGTTGTATATGGTTTGGTATGATGAAGATAGTTTGGGTTACTTGATAAGACCTGACCTGATGAGAGAAGTACCTTTTTTACAGTGCATCAGATGCTGTGCGTCATCATTCCACTCTTCAAGCATGTAAAGAAAGGGTTTTTGATGTAAAGGATGGTTAACAATAGGGATCTCTGCCAATAGCCTGCTAAGTGACTGGCTACTCTCCATAGGCATATGTCTACTTCCTGCTTTCTGTACTTTCTTTTAAAACTATTGGGCCTGCCTTCAACCAATCACAATTGCCTGACTTAGGAATGGGAAGGTGACGTCACAGGAGCAGGAACCGCCCATGAGGTGCCACACTTTTTCCTGGATCGGTGTTGACTGGTTCAGTGAAAGAACCGGGTGCACTTTTTACTCTGCTAAATTATTTTTTATCTACGGCGAGGACTCACACAGGCACACCAGGCAGGCAATATTTTGGTTTTCTTACGAGGCCCCCCCTACAGGCCGGGAATGAAGGTTCACTGTCAGTAGCTTGATACTCTTTGCCATGGGTGCAAGCCGAGGACTCCTATACTGACGTGTGACTGAAGTGTGGTTTTTACCCTAAAGACCACTAGGGCGGTCGACATATCCTTCATGCACCCTGAAATGAATAATTTAACCATCTACCGACTATGAAGATGACTAATTAACTGGAAAACAATGCCTGGTGTGCCTTCAAGTAACCCTAAACCTTCAAGTTTTAGTTCAACATCATCGCTTTCAGCCCTCCCACTGAGCCACATAGCTGTCCCACTGTTTGCCACTGTTGGTAATCAAAACATTTCGTGGAGGCAAACCAAAGCCAAAGTGGAATTGCCTGACGGAGTGCTGTAGCAAAATACAACACTGAACTGAAACACTACGGTGGCAATAACCTGGCTACTTTGTGCCAAGGCATGAATGGTAAGTAATGTCCATGTGTATGAACTCTGTTGGTGGCTAGTGGTTCGCAATGATTCAGTGTGGAAGACTGAAGCTATGCTAATTAAAGCAGTTCACAAGGTAACAAGAAGGTCAATCTGAAATCAAGAAAAATCTATAGTAAAATAGGCACCAAAGATTTTTACCAAGAATTCCTCGACTGGCTAGTGCTATGCCATCAGAGAGCATGACAAGAGACCATGAATTGTTGCACTTTTAATTTAGCCTATAGGTCTTTAAAATCACTTAAGTGTAAGGTATTATAATGGTTGAAGTAGTTTTTACAATGCTTTTCAGCATACTGCTAACTAAACAGATTGACAAACATACATAGAATCATCGGTCAATTAAAAAACATTTGCAATAGGCTTCAGTCTGATAATTTGTGAAATCATTTACTGTGCCATGTAGGTTTTGTCAAAGTTCCCTGTTTTTTGAACCCCTGCCAGTTTGCATCAACAGTTTCCTAGGTATTGAAACACTGGGGAACGTGAAACATCTGTATGTATGTAGTCCCAACATGCTGATAGGGAACAGAATGTTTCCGACAGTCAGTAAATTACATCCATAAAACCATATGGCTTAAAACATCTCCCTTTCCAAACACCTTTTTTTTTTTTCAAATAATTACAACCCAGAAGGGGTTTCAAATATTCCCGAGGCTCAGCTGTTTATCGGTGATAAGGTTTTGACACTTGTTCCTGCCTGTTGTTGAGGTGTCTTTTTGATTAGCTGATGAATTTATGGGATTCATGGGACTTGTGTATCTTTCTTCCCTAAGGAATGGTCAGCAGAGGCAAGCATCACGGGTTGAGAAAGTAAAGGTCTTGCTGCATATTTGTTCCAGCCGATTCACTGAACCATCTGATCCTATAGCACAACTGTTCAGCCAGGTGGATGAGCTAATTACTTTAATCAGCTTAGAGGACAGGCAGAGGGAGTACATGGCAGGACTTTTACTTTCTCAAGCCAGTTTGTCTACGTCTGAGCATCAGATTAGTTGTAATCTTTGCTGCTGCTAAGACTCTTCTGTGTTTCAACTCTCAGCTCAACTCTCAACTTATGTCATGTTAAAAAAAAAGATATTCACTGCCTTATTTTCCTACATCACATATGTTTCAAAGAAGTAAATTAGGTTATGTAAGTTTTACATTACACAAACACAAATTAGAACATTCTACATAGTTTATTGTCACACATTTAACTTGCAGGTGTTAGATTAAACCATTAACATTGTATACAGTTTTCTACAGAGTTTTCCTTATGGGTGAGCAAAAAAAGACTATCTGCGAGGAATTTCTCAAATCTCTCCTTGCTCTTATGATGCTTTTGAGGGAAGGTAGCAAAAACTACTGGATTTAAATTGTGGGCTCAGACTTTAACCTTAAGCTGTTGCATTGTTATGTCAATCAAATGTACATCAAATAGGTTATGGGCTAGACCTGTACCAGTATTGCATGCTCACAGTAAGCTGGCATGGTATGACCCATGTTTGATAATATAGACAGGCTAATAATAATAATAATAATAATAATAATAATAACAGGAATAGCCAGTCATATACTGTAAGAGTTATATTCATATGCTTCTGTAAAGTCAGTAAAGTGACTCTCAGTTATGGTCCTGCAACAATAATCCATGGAAATGGCCTTATATCTTGAGAGAAACATAAAGTGTTTGCTATAGTTTATATTGGCTATTAGGCATAACATTGACGTTTCATTTTCAGCACATATTGATTTATATAAACTGACATATTCATAGCTGAATTTCAATTATGATAGTGGTGGTGACTGTGGGCCTACCCCTTCACTCGACACATGACGCGAGGAATGAAATCGCGCAATGCATTCTGGATCCCGTGCCGGTCGTTTGGTTTGTTGCACTGTTGGCTTCTTCTTGTGTATGAAATTGTGATGGTGGATGGAAGAAGAAGGAGCTGCTGTGTTACAGACAACAGGTACTTGTCGTGTTTTTTCCAAGCCTTGTCTCATGGCATAATGAACGTATCACTTGGTTGTTTTGTTTTCATGCAAATTTTGTGTCAACGTAGCAGTGAGTCCTTTCTATCTAGCGCATCAACCAGTTAGCAAGGGGCTGAGTCTTTCGTTCACTCTGTGGTCTAGCTATATGAAGGCCAGATGACGGCAATGCGATACGACTAAATCAGAGGCAGACAAATAATTTGCTTCGGCCATCTCACAAGTCTAACACGTTGTGTGTGTTTCACCACACAGGCTAACTAAATCGGTGCTAATTAGTGGTTAGCTAGATTAGCGAGCGAGCTAGCTATGTGAAAGTTAGCTTCTACTTGAGGTCGTTTATTCAGAAATGGTAGCAGTGGGTACCTTGTCACCCTCCTACGATTTAACGTTAGCTAAATTGCCCCTCGTTGTGTTATTAGGTATATTGCTGTCAATGCGTTTTGAATTCCGAAGTGGACCTTTTGACCTAGCAAACGACACGTCAACAGAACGTACCTAATTTAGCTGGCAGGCAAGGTTTGGTCTCTCTTCGTTAACGTGAAGCAGGACTGTGCTATGTTCCCCCTTATCATAAATGTACGAGGCTGTCACATGACATTCAGTGTTTATTTTATTGCTGACTAGGGAGCACAGCTGTTTATGTTGCTCGCCATGTCTTCGTTTTTACATGATGACAGAACGTTCCAGCAATCGTATATCAGTCCATACTGTAATGACTGACAGTATCTTCAAATGACATATTACTACATCGGTGATGGTTTTATCTGACATTCACGACTTTTAGGCAGTGCTACTTGGAGCTTGCCGCCAGCGAAGTGTTGCAGGTCATCTGTCACATTATCATGGCCAGTAGACTAGCGCCTTATGACAAGTATATTCCCGAGAATCTTTCATTTAGATGGACAGAAAATAAAGTCGGGCAGTCATTGACATCATTGACTACCGGGGAACAGTTCTGTTGTGTCACACCACCTGGCCATAATCTCGCCTCTCTAAACCGCAAGTGTTTGTTCTCGTTTCTTATTTGCTGAACTTTTAGTTTCGGTAGATTGTCTTGCAGAGAACTCTCAAAAGCTGCTATTCGTGCCTGTGTTTTTAGTTTCCAGTGTGTATGTTTTTACATCCACCTTTATACTTGTTAGCAGTACTAGATTGTATCAGCTTTCTAGCACAACCGCAGCAGTAATTATTATTATTATTATTATTATTATTATTATTATTATTATTATTGTAAGGTGAATTTAATACCTCGTGGTAAAACTTTTGCCTTAACATTTTTCCTACTTGTTTGTCTCGCTAGCTAGCCCCTTTTAGGAGGAGCTCCAATGCCATGGCCTCCAGCCACAGCTCCTCTCCGGCGCCCCACTCCAGCAGGGCCAGCAGCGATGGGCTCTACCGGAAGGGCTCAGAGCCCCCCTCTCGACACTACCGACCTGTCTGCTTACCCGATGTCTGCCCCAAAGAGCCCACAGGTAAGAGGCAAGGTGTGCAGTGCAGTCACAGAAAGATGTCACGGGACAGTACATCCGTACTGCTACACAAGCTGTACACTGACTATTCTAAAATATATCAAAGTTTCACGGCTATAGTATTGTCCGTTAAAGAAATCTAATAAAATGATTGCTGAAGTGTGAGGGGTTGTATTCACTTTTGTGACATCCCACTGCTTGGAACAAGAGTATAAGGCAGTCTGCTTAAGGCTGACTGTGTAATTTGTGTTAAAAGCCTGGGAGAAAGGTCTCTATAAGAGCACCATGATGCTACAAGAGTAAAACGGAAGGATTGGATTGATCAGACAGAACACTTTTGTGGAGTTTTACTGTCTTGTGGTAAAAATGTTTCCTACACTGTGTAAGGTGTGTATAAGGTGACATCTTCTTGTGCTGGAAGGGAAGTGATAGAAATAACTGTAATCGCAATAGTGTGTTTTTTGGCAAATGAGAAAAATGGCTTCTACAGAATATAGAACCTACCTCTGCAAGGTATTAAGCAGGTTTTGTAACTCAGTGTACGGCAGACTGCATACACAAAAGTACATTATACACTAAAGACGTGGGGAAACTCCAAAAGCTCACATGGTCCCCTTTAAGCAAATGCGGTTTATATAATGCTTGTCTCGCTGAATTCAGGTTGCCATTTTCTAGTTTTTGAAACATCTCCCCGTTTGTGATTCATGGTGCCCAACTGGAACACTGGAACATTTAAGTGAGAGACGGTTTTAACATGCGACATGTTTTTTAATGGGGGAAATACCGCTGTCTTATAGGGGAATCCCGCGAGCTCTGCGATGGCCCGTCTGTGGTGGCAGATCAGCATCGCTGGACCATCTATAGTTCAAAGGTCAACCTGCCCGCTGCATTAAACGACCCTCGTCTGGCCAAGAGAGAGTCGGATTTCTTCACCAAAACCTGGGGGCTCGATTTTGTGGAGACGGAAGTCATGCCCTCTTTCTACCTCCCCAACATCACCAAGGAGCACTTCGCCCCGTACCTAAAGGAGACGTCTCAGGTAACAGGCCAAGCCTGCCCCGCCATAAATGATTTAGTGCGTCTAAGCTCGCGTGACCAGACTCTCAGCCAATTGCAGTTGCAGTGTTCATCATTGCAAGAATGTTGGACTGTAAACTGTGGAAGAGTTGTTAATAAACAAACAAAGTAAAAGTATCATTATTATTATTATTATTGTTAGCATTATTATTATGCTTATTATTGTTGTTGTTGTTGTTGTTGTTGTTGTTGTTATTATTATACTGTGTTTTCATGTTGTGAAAAATGGAAATGCAGATGTGTTGTTTTGGTGAAAAACTACAAATTCTGTTTTGTTCCACATTAGAAAGAGAAAATCCATGAGCGCTGTAAAACAATTTGTCCCAACAAGGATGATCCGGATTCAGTCTCCAGCATAACACACAACCATGGTAGGAACACACTATTTATGTCTTCCTGTAAGCAATCCCACATAACTCTCAGCAGGTCAGACACTATGCAACCTATGCAAACTATGCAAACTATGTGGAAACAAAGTCAGAAAAGGTCCACACAGCATAGCATTCCCATTTAGAAATTTAATAGATATTACAAGCTGTTCAAGTCTAAGGAAGAGCCACAGATGTTTCAAGATGTTAGCTTGAAACCTCACTGTGGTGTGCTGATCTTTACCGATTCTTTTGATTTCACAGTTTTGTTCAGATCCCCCACCTACCTAAAATAGATGTGTGCGGTGTTTGCACTGCCGGTTATGTAAACATACATTAACATGGGCTGCATACATTAACATAGATTTTATGGGGTGTTATCTGTTGCTGATCATACGCGTGTGTTTCTCTCCACAGAAAAAGCAAGAGAAGAATTGGAGCAGGTACCGAAGGTGAGGGTTGCATGTCTTCCATAGAGCAACAAGCAGAAAAGATCCTATTATTACCATAGCGCCTATTATCAGCCGTTACCGTTGGTGGTCCACTTAAAACGCTGCTTTACACAGTAAAAATAAGTTTTCCCAGTGAGAAAAAGACTAATTCAGCTCCTATAAACCTTTGGTTTCAGTTATTGGACTTACAATGTGTATCTATAAACAGATTTCACATTCAGGTTTCTCCAACACCTGCCTGATAACAGGGACACTTACACTAATTGTCTTAGTTTTGTTATTTTTTATTATGCGGATTATTCCTTTTAATGATAGAAGGATACTGAGGAACAAGTGACTGTTTTACTTCCTGTGTTGCCTGTCTCTGACATTTAACTTCCTGTTGTTTGACAGATATTCATGAAGCCAGATTTTGTGTTGAACGACCCCGTGACGTTCAATGCTGTGTTACCGTGGTCCCACTTCAGTGGTGCCAGTGGCAAGAGTCGGGACGGGGCCTCATCCCGGTTACTGCAGGAAAAGGTGAGGGCTCATGGATTTGGATTTGGAGTGCTGGATATTTGTCTCTAGTGCAGCGCTCACTATTTGGAAGAGAACGCACGATCACTGGCTCGCACCCACAGTCCCCACACACTGCTCCCCGGGTGCTGTTGTCATGGCTGCCCACCTGCTCACGTGTGTGATGGGACAAATGCAGAGGTTACATTTCGTTCGTTATGTGTGCTGTGTAATCGTAATGACAAACGGGAATCACTTTTGCTTTCACTTTAACTGTCTTTAACTGTTCAGCAGATTACACAGTTGTGTAGCAGGGCAGCCTCAATACAGCTGATAAAGTGCAAGTTGTGTTGTAAAACAAGCAGCTGTCAATAATGTCAATGGTGATGTTATCTGTAGCTTTCATAATAGCAGTTGCCCAAGTTAACTCTTGAATGAGGAAGAGCTGTTCGAGGTCAATCTGAATTGTGTGTTTGTTATTGCATTTAAGGCGTTCTGACTCCAGTGTCTCAGTTCGGTTCGACCGATAAAAAAATGTTTGGTTATATATAAACATGTTTCATGGTTATATAAAACATGACAAACCGGTTCATGTTTTCTCCGAATTCTTTTATTTATTTTATTTCTCTTCCTCATTCTCTCTCTCATTCTAACGCACTTCTCTTTTAAATCTGTCAGCTGAGTCACTACCTGGACGTGGTGGAGGTGTGCATCGCCCGGCAGATCTCGCTACGCTCGGAGGCCTTCTTCCACGCCATGTCGTCCCAGCACGAGCTGCAGGACCGGCTGCAGGAGACGGCGCGCGCCGTGTCCAAGCTGCGCGGCCGCATGGCCTTCATGGAGCGCGTGATGTGCGAGGGCCCGCTCAGGGCCCTGCAGCAGACGCGCACGCGCAGCAACTGCGTGCGTCTGCACAGCAAGCTGAAGCTCATGGCGGCCGTGCACCAGGCGCAGCCCACCGTGCAGCTGCTGCTCTCCACCTCCGAGTTTGTGGGCGCGCTGGAGCTCATCGCCACCACCAAGGAGGTGCTGCAGCAGGAGCTACAGGGCATTCACAGCTTTAGGTGAATATCAGTACAAAAACACTCACTCATCAACTACAGGGCATACACAGCTTTAGGTGAATATCAGTACAAAAACACTCACTCATCAACTACAGGGCATACACAGCTTTAGGTGAATATCAGTACAAACCACTCACTCATCAACTACAGGGCATACACAGCTTTAGGTGAATATCAGTACAAAAACACTCACTCATCAACTACAGGGCATACACAGCTTTAGGTGAATATCAGTACAAACCACTCACTCATCAACTACAGGGCATACACAGCTTTAGGTGAATAGCAGTACAAACCACTCACTCATCAACTACAGGGCATACAGAGCTAGCTTTAGGTGAATATCAATACAATAATACAGGGCATACACAGCTTTAGGTGAATACAAAACACTATAGCTTCAAAACACTCACTCATCAACTACAGGGCGTACACAGCTTTAGGTGAATATCAGTACAAAAACACTCACTCAGAAACTACAGGGCTTACTCAGCTAGCTTTATGTGAATATCAATACAATACTACAGGGCATACACAGCTTTAGGTGAATACAAAACACTATAGCTACAAAACACTCAGTCATCAACTACAGGGCATACACAGCTTTAGGTGAATATCAATACAAAACACTCACTCACAAACTACAGGGCGTACTCAGCTAGCTTTAGGTGAATATCAATACAATACTACAGGCATACACAGCTTTAGTTGACTGTGAATACAAAACACTCACTCATCAGCTACAGGGAATACACGGCTTTAGGTGAATATCAATGCAAACACGGTCAACAAATACAGGGCATACACAGCTTTAGGTAAATACAAAATACAAGAACTACAGGGCAGACACATCTTTAGGTAAAGACAAAATACTCACAAGAACTACATGACATACAAAGTTTTAGCTGAATATTAAACATCACTGTAACTACAGGGCATACACAGTTTTAGGTGAATCCAAAACAGTCACTATAGCTTCAAGGTATGCACAGTTTTATGTGAATACAAAATACATAAAGCAGGCTATACAGACCTTTAGGTGAATACATAACAAGCATTCACAATAATTAGTGTATACAGTTTCAGGTGAATATAAACAGTCACAGGAGCTACATGGCACACACAGCTTTAGGTAAACACAAAACTGTTGGTTCCCATTGCAGGCACCTGGGCTCCCAGCTGTGTGAAATGGAACGGCTAATCGATAAGATGATGGTGGCAGACTTCACCACCTACGCCAAGAGTGACCTGAACCGTCCTTTCGAGGATGAGGGTCAGATACTGGAGAAGGTGTGGTCCCCCACAAGATATTTATATGTTTATGATATGCCATACATTTTTAATATGTTGAATTGGATTGTAGCTTCAGGTTGCTCATGGCATGCTTGTGCCTGTGGTTAACACAGCGTATTGGGAGACACGTGTGTGCTGGTTTGGTTTTGTCTGATGTGTGTGTGTGTGTGGTTTTGTTAGGTAGGTCAGGCTGGTGCACAGACTCAGTTTTTGTCACCCCTAAGAAACCACAGTTACTCAAGAGGCAAGGTTTGTGTGAGTGTCTCATACGGAACTGAGTCATTGTGGTACCAATGAACCTTTCAAATGAAATAACATTTAAAACAATAACATTTAAAAAAAACTTAGTGTGATGGGCAATCGGGAAATTACGGGTAAATTAGTAATTCGGAATCACCCTAATCATGACACAAATCATGTCAAACCGAAATCTAAAGAAATTATGATTAACAAGAGTTAATTTTGGAAATGAACAGGTGAATTGCTAATTCTTGGTAAGATTTTCCAGATTTATGTAATTTTTTCAAAAATGAACCAGTGACACAAAATCCACGTGTGCATGTGGTCGGTAATCACTCACTGAAAAAAATAATGAAGTTTGCTGTGTGTTCATGACTGTACAGAGAGCTGTGCAGTGAAATGTATGTACAGTGATCCCCTGCTATATTGCGGTTCGGCTTTCATGATTTTCATTAATGCATGCATGCTATGTCACTGTGCATGCTAACGGGAAGTTCATCAGAGCAATATTATAATTTATTATAAATATACTGTAACATATAAATTGATTGATTTAAAATGCAGTAATAATTCAATAATACATACAGTAAATGTAATAAAACAGCGGGTTCCAGAGCGCAACTACTGTACTACGATAGACGGGGATCACTGTATTGATTGTGTGGGTGCAGTCAGGCTAAAGATCAGCCTGATGTCATTTGATATGTGCTGCCAAACAGGACAGACTGCAGTCTCTTGTCTTTGGGCTCCTGAGGCAAAGGAAGCTGGACTTCCTGGATATCTACAGCGAAGAGATCATCCAAGCAGCCAAAGGGATCGTCAGACAGGTATGTCCAGTCTTATGACTGCAAGGAATGAAGGAAACCCGTTTCTATTGAGTCAGTACAAAGAGCTGTTGTGAATGGGGTGTTTATTTTTGTTAACCTTGTCCTTCTCTCTCTAACTCTAGTGTGTCCTCCAAACTGTGTCTCAGATTGATGAGATAGACCCAGACGTTGTGATGAAGTGAGTAAAAGCTGCTTCTTTAGCTGTAAATGAAACCAAGAAATGCAATTTGGGAACTGTTGATGCATGCGTGCGTACACAAAGTGATGTGCTATTATAAAACAGGATTTGAAATATTGTTGAATTGATTTTATAAATATTTTAACATATTTTTTCATCATTATACCTGTCACTGATTTTGAATTTATATTATAATCTCTGAATAATGCACATCTGTCTGTTAATGTTGGTTTGTATTGACCAAGCTTAAAGGAACACACCACTTTTTTGGGAAATAGGCTCATTTCCAACTGCCTTGAGTTTTATAGTTCTGCCAGTCTCCGTATCTGGTCATAGCACTTCAGCTATTAGCTTAGCATAAATCATTGATTTGGATTAGCCCTCTACTGACGTGGTGAAAAGTGGATGAAAGCTGAAACAGAGGAGTGTTGCTCCTCTGGCTTTCTCTGATCTTCACGCTGCTGTGTGTGTCACAGGGTGCCAGAGCAGATGCGCCTGATGGCCTTCAGTCAGTGGATGGACCTGCTCAAGTCCATATTCGAGAACTTCATCCTCTTCCTCAAGAGAATCAAGGTCAGCTGATGGACCAGCTGCTCCATGTGAACTGCTTGTCATATTCCTTTTACTCTCGTGTTGTTTCGTTGGTGTATCATACGTACAGAAACTTCATGTGTAGCTTTTGTTGTCTTTATTTGTAACTCAAACATTATCTTATCATGATATCCAGTGATGGGCAGCTTGGCTTTGGAAGCAAGTTACAGTCCAGTACCACATATGTGTTCCAGCCATTCACTAAATCACCTGATTCTAAGCACAACATTTCAGCCAGACAGAGTAGTAATTTAGTGAAATGACTTGTATTATTTGCAGAGTTAGATCCAGGTGATTTGGAATACATGTGGTACTAAATTGTAACTTCTGAATCCAGGTTGCCCATCAGTAACCGGGTTTTCATTGAACTTGAATGTGCATTCTAGTTAAGAAGTACTAACTTAGAAACATGTGAAATGTGCATTAATCTTTGTGATCTAAAACTGCCACTGATTGGCATCTTGTTAAGCTGAATTACTGTGAGTGCACATTACTGATGTGAGTAAGTTGAATGGAAACCAGTCTAATGAAGGAATTATTAAGGTATATTCAACCTTTCATGTGATTTCATCTCAGTGGTATGGTAATAATAATAATCTTGAATAGCACATTCATACAAAAGATGTAGCTCAAAGTTCTTCGATAGTTTGGCAAGAAAACACAAGACGAGATGTGTTGTAGTCCACTAGTGCCAGACCAAAAATCCATCAGGGTGCCGTTGAAAGCTCCACCTGTGTCCCCCCAGGAGCAAGCACCAGGCCAACGGGGTCGAGGGAGTAACTTGTCTCGTGTGTTATGTCCTCCCCCGTGCTGTAGGCCACCCTGAGCGTGATCAGGGGGGTGGTGCACCAGGGCGATAGGGTTGATGTTTAGTGTCTTGTGTCCTCCCCCGTGCTGTAGGCCACCCTGAGCGTGATCAGGGGGGTGGTGCACCAGGGCGATAGGGTTGATGTTTAGTGTCTTGTGTCCTCCCCCGTGCTGTAGGCCACTCTGAGCGTGATCAGGGGGGTGGTGCACCAGGGCGATAGGGTTGATGTTTAGTGTCTTGTGTCCTCCCCCGTGCTGTAGGCCACTCTGAGCGTGATCAGGGGGGTGGTGCTGGAGCTGTTGGACAGCAGCCAGAGGAGCCGCATGATGCTGGAGAGGGCGAGGGGGGGGCCCGGCGGAGACGAGAGAGGAGGAGGAAGAGGAGGAGGAGGAGCACACCTGGAGGAAGAGGAGGAGGACGAAGAGGAGGATGAACCTCGAGACCGCCATGCGGCCCGGGCAGGGGCGGAGGTGGCCTACCTCACGCACGAGGGGCTCTTCATCAGTGACGCCCTGAACGAGGCCGAGCAGCAGCAGCAGCAGCAGCAGGAGCGGAGCAGCACGGCCTCGCACACACAGTCGCAGGCGAAGAGGGACGCGTGCGGGAGTGACTCCGCCTCGGGCACCACCGAATCGTCCTCGAGCAGAGAGCACACGTCCAGCGCTGCGTCGGCCTTGCCCCGAGGCCTCGCCTCAAGCCTGTGAGTCAAAATGTCCTGCATGCTGAGATGATGTTTAGCTGCAACAGTTTGGTGTTATTTCATATATAAAAGCCTGTGATTTTGACATTGTCATGTTTTGGCACAAACACTTTGGGGTTAACAGCTGAGTGTATGTGGATATGTTGGCTATTTGTGGGCAGGATATTTGTCCTGTGCTACTGTTCTTAGTAACAGTCGCAGTGTTTTCCACAGATTTTCTGAGACTATGGTGCTAGGGTGGGGTGGAGGGCCGTCATACCGTTATCTTTATATTTATACCTATGTTATAGGCTGCTTTGGGTAGCCTATTTGGGTTTTTTTCCTGGTTATAATGCTCTCACACAGAAGTTTTGTTTGATTCTAACTCATGTACAGTCCTATTTTTTATTTGTTTCAAGGAAAGGAGTTTTCCAAGTGAGCACTTTAATACTGTAGCTAATTATCAAGCTAAATAAAGTAATGCAAACAAAAGAGACAGGCTGATACATCGGTATGCATTGGTTTGGCAAAAATCTTTTTCTCGCATTTCATATTTAGACTATGGCAGTGCAAATTATGCTGTGGTGGGCCGCCACACTGCAGTTGGAAGGCTAGATCCTGCAATCACGCAGAGATTGACGTGAACACAGTTTTCTCTTAGTATAAGAGTAGAGTAGATGTTGTAAAGTGTTCTGTGTTGTAAAGTGTTGTAAAGTGTTGTAAAGTGTTGTAAAGTGTTGTAAAGTGTTCATCTCTGCTCATGACTGCAGCAGTGAGGACATGATGCCGTCTGATCTGGAACTGGGCCGCGTGGCCAACAGTGTGCAGGAGCTGCTCTACACAGCCTCCGATGTCAGCCATGACCGCTGCGTCAAGGTGCTCATGGCCAGAGCCAAGGTACTCTCCTCAGGGCACGACATTTTATGACTGAGTGAATAAATTAACAAATGACTAAATGACTAAATCACTAAATTATTGAGTGGATAAATAAGTGAGTGAATAAAGGAGTGGATGCGTGAATGAATGACGTAGTGAATGAATGAAGACTTCATTGTCATTGCAAGGCAAACGAGATTGAAGTTGCAACTCCAATTGGTGGTTAAGGAGTGAAAAGTATACACACAAACACAATCACACACATTTCAGAAAACACAGGGCAGCAATGAACAGTGGCCTGATTACCATGGTTTGTGTTAGTCTTATTTGCTTCTCTCTCTGATGTTTTTTTCCCATATTTCAGGATGCTTCTCTGGAGCGCCTGAGCTCTGCCGAGTTTGTGCAGCTGTCGCGGGAGGTGGAGGCGTTTGTGGAGAGTACGGAGAAGATCTGTGGCAGACGCAGCGTGTCCCTCCGGGGGGCGCTGCAGAGCCAAGCCAACCGCTTCGTCCACAGGTTCCACGAGGAACGCAAGACCAAGCTCAGGTGAACGCAGTAAACATGTTAAAAGGAGCTATATGTAGGAATGTCACCGAACGTTCTACTGGCCAAACTTAAAACTCTGGGTAGCTGATCGCATGGACCCGCCAGTCCATATGGAATTTTGCATCCCGGAAGGTCCGATGGGCCTTTTGGTGCTTCAACTGTTAGGGGAAAGAATAAATTATCCTTTAGAGAACAGTTTACAAAGAACACAAAGTACTTGTGCATGTAGGAAGAGCACCTTAGGGAGAAACTATAGCTATTACACCTACCCCTACACTATCTATAATCAAGTAAATAGTTCAGGCTGTTAGTCCCTACTCCCAGGTGTAACACGCACAACTGGCCGCTGACTACAGCTATTCACGCAACCTCATGTGAGCTGTACAGGACAGAGCAGCTGAGGGGGTGGCCAACTGGAGCCGTACAGACAGATGCTCAACAAGGGTTAACCTGAACCAGCCGGCTACCGTTACAGTGACTGGGGCTGCTGGGGCCGTTTACATGATCCACTCAGCAGCACCTACCTATCGCTTTCCCCCATGGCTTTCACCATGCCAACAACATGCATCTCATCCAGGACCACTGGCAAGCCTTTGCAATTTCCTCCAACATTTCCTTAACAATTAAAATAACTAGATAAATACATAAAAATACAAGACACTTGCACATGTGGGGAGAGCACCCATTGTACCACACTTCAGGCTTTCCTAACTACAGCCATTACAATTATCCATACACTATGTGGGACACATCCTCAGCAGTGTACCTCAGGATCAACAGGTGTTTCGGGCCTTTATTCACTGTACACCCTCCCCTGAGGCGGCCCCACTAAAGGTGATCAATCCTTTAGTGTGTGTCCAGTTCAGCTACCTGCTACCCAAATTTCCAAAGTGTACTTCCTCAATTCACTTACAACCAAAGTTTACTTCCAAAATTTACTGCCTACTGTTCATTATCACCTGTTTGCACGACTTCCAAAGTTTTACTTACAAAATTAACTACCACCACAATTTACTTCCAAAATGACCTGCTTACTTACTAATTAGGACTTATTATCGAATATTTGCACTTTACCACCATTTTACCACAAATACTATCACTTTACTATCACTTTGCAGTCACTAACGCATATGCCATTACACAAACAACCCTGCCAATGCTAGTTCTAAAGACGATTCTACCCACTAACTTAACATTAAGTGTATACACCTCTTGAATCTAATGGTGACTAATGCTCAGTTATAGTAATACAGTAATAATCACATATTGATCCTTTTATGGGTGACTGTTGTATAATAATAATAAACTGGCTGTTGCCACTTACCAGTAGGAGAGAACCTCAGAGAACTGACCCGTATCTCTGGCTTAAAGTGGCGAGAGGTCCCAATTCTACCCGCTGACTTAACATTAAATGTATACACCTCTTGAATCTAATGGTGTCTAATGCTCAGCTATCCCGTGTTCCATACACCGCAAAACCCCGGGAAACTTGGCCACTCTGTATCCCAATACACCGCACGATCCCAGAGAGCCTGATTCTAAGCTGCCCATGTGTGTAATGGCTGCCATTTATAAGCCTCTTTCTTCTTCTGTGTTTCTATTGACCCACTAAACGCACTACTGCCATCTGCTGGTCTGGGGTACCCATCCTTCTCTGCACAAACAGCCCTAGGTTGCACTAATCTCCACCACCTTACTAATGTCCTGTGCTGAACCAGTACCCACGCTAACCACTCCCAGCCTCCACTGCCACATTAATAAAATACAATAATAATAATCCCAGCCTCCACTGCCACATTAATAAAATAAAATAATAATAATAATAATAATAATAATAATAATAATAATAATAATAATAATAATAATAATAATAATAATAATGACGCAATCACGCAATGCCCCGTTGCATGCGGGCTCTTGCGTGATGCAACAACGCAGTATCACTATCATAATAATAATAATGACGCAATCACGCAATGCCCCGTTGCATGCGGGCTCTTGCGTGATGCAACAACGCAGTATCACTATACACTATAATGACGTAATGACGCTTCACCGCCCCATTCGAACATGGCAACCCTACTGCTTACCCCAGGCAGAGACCGCCCTTCTCATCCAGATCCAATTACTAGTCCTAGCTGCTTCCTCTGACATCTCCCTAACAGTTTTACGTAGATTCTTACCACCAACCCCAAGCTCCCCTAGCAATGAAATGACTGACCTCCCTACAAACCCTCTACAACCCACTTCTACTGGAAATACTCTTGCCCTCCACCCTTTCTGCTCTGCTTCCAATCTCAACTCTTCATACTTAAGCTTTTTCCTTTCATATGCTTCCTCTAGGGAGCTTTCCCATGGGACAGTGAGTTCAATAAAATACACTACCTGTTGGCTGGTCGACCAATAGACTATGTCTGGCCTCAAGTTAGTGGTAACTATTTCTTGAGGGACCACCAACTTTCCACCCACATCTACCAGCATCTGCCAATCCTTTGCTTCCTGTGTAGTACTTCTTGACTTTACGGCTCTCTTACTTTTCTCACCCTCCCGCACAAACTGGATACCTTTTTTATGACTACCTTCTGCATTTACCTGCTGCCTCCTACTCTCAATTCCTGCTGCTAAGCATTTTAATACTTGGTTGTGACGCCACGTATAGCGACCCTGTGCCAAGCTAACTTTACAGCCAGATAGTATATGTCTCAATGTGGCTACACCTGAACAGAGTGTGCATGACGGATCCCCATCTGTCCAGATTCTCAGGTTATCTGGCGATGGGAGCACGTCGTACGTCGCTCCCAATAAAAACTTTAGCCTGTTAGACTCCATACTCCACAAATCCCTCCAAGTAACCTGTTTTCTCTCTACTCCCTCCCAATTCAACCACTGGCCCTGCTTTGCTAGTGACACAGCTTTTACCTGTCTACTAGCTTCTTCTTGCCTGCGTATCTGCTCCACAACCAATCTCCTTTTCTCCTTCTGATCTGCCTTTCTCCACATTGGCTTCCCTGATGTACGCCCCAAGCCTCCCCGCCCAATCTGGACATTTCCCATTATCTCTCCATGTCTAAGGGCTGCCTCTGCCTCCTGCACTGCTACCTTTGGTTTCCACTTTCTCCCTTTGCTCGGGTTAGGCGCCAGACCGCTGACTATCCTGTCCTTGCTCCCTGTTAACAACAGCTCTGTCCTAACCTTAGCACACTTAAATTCCTCTACCAGACTATTTATTGGCAGCTGCAGTATGCCCTTCCCATACAGAGCTACACTGCTTAGGCACCGTGGAACCCCTAACCACTTTTTAACGTACGAATTAACCACCTTTTCTAGCTTCTCTACTTTTGATAATGGTACTTCATACACTGACATGGGCCACATTACTCTAGGGAACAGTCCAAATTGCATGCACCACAATTTCAGCTTTCCTGGTAGCCCTGACCTGTCAATTTTTTCCAATCCCTCCACCACGTCTTTTCTAAGCTGCTCTACCTGCTCTCGATCACTCAGGTCTGCATTATACCACCTCCCCAGGCTTTTCACTGGTCTCACCCTGATGGATGGGATTTCCTCACCTTCCACCGTGAACTTCTGCTCTACCACTTTTCCCTTGGTGACTGAGATACTCCTTGACTTACTAGGCTTTATCCTCATCCTCGCCCACCTGAGATTTGTATTTATCCTTTCTAACAACCTCTTTGTACATGGCACCGTTGTTGTTAACAGAGTCATGTCATCCATGAAAGCTCTAATTGGCGGGAGACGCAGTCCCTCCCGACGCCTTTCCCCTCCCACCACCCACTTAGACGCTCTTATTACCATTTCCATTGCCATTGTAAAAGCAAGTGGTGAGATCGTACACCCCGCCATAATGCCTACTTCTAGCTTCTGCCAGTCTGATACAAACTCCCCTGTACCTATACACAATCTAATATCTTTAAAGTATTCCTTCATTATATTCACAATCTCAACTGGCACTCTAAAGTATTCACAAGCACTCCAAATCAGACTATGCGGCACCGAGCCAAAGGCATTAGCTAGGTCCAAAAAAACTACATGAAGCTCCCTACCCTCTTGCTTTGCTGTCTGAATTTGGTGCCAAATTACACTAGTGTGCTCAATGCATCCAGCAAAACCTGGGATTCCTGCCTTCTGCACTGTTGTGTCAATTAGCCCATTCTTTTCTAAATATTGCACAAGTCTCTTAGCCACTATACTGAAGAAGATTTTCCCCTCCACATTAAGCAAAGAGATCATTCTAAACTGGTCTATTCTAACAGACTCCTTTTCTTTTGGAATCAACACACCCCCTGCCCTGCACCATGCTGTTGGAATGCTCTGCTTATGCCACACAACCTTAAACAACTTCCACAGAAACCTAAGAACCCCTGGGGCATTCTTATATACCCGATATGGCACCCCATTAGGCCCTGGAGCTGATGAAGCCTTAGCTTTTCTCACCACAGCCTCTACCTCTTTCCACCTAGGTGGCACAACATCCATCTGACTTTCTATCTCCCCCAAAGGTGGCATGTCAGGTGGAAAACCTAATCCTCCCTCCCTCCCTGGATCTGAATGAGTTTTCCTCAAGTACTCCTCTACTTCCTCTTTTGAGGTTCTCAATATCCCTCCCTTTTCCTGGTTAAACAACCCTTTCACAAACTTAAAGGGGTCCTTATAAAACAGTGTTCTTACCCGCTCCTTCTCTTTTCTCTTCCTTCTAAGATTCTCAGCTCTCCTAAGAGTTGCTAACCTACATCGTAACTCTTCCTGCAGGGCATCTATACCTTCTTTCTCCTCAATTGTGGCCCTTTTCCACTGTTTTCTTAGCTGCCTCCTTCTTAACACCAATTCCCGAATGTCTTTCTGGCGTCTCGACTGACGATGTTGTGCTGGCTCCCTTTTCCTTCTATCACTACTTCCAAACCTATCTAAGCCATAACTATAGATCACTTCCCCCATCCTTTCCAACTTTGCCATGGCTGTCCCTTTTAATCCTTCTAACACCATTGCCAAGTCTCTGTCTACGGACTCCCAAGTCATCTTATCTTTCGCCTGTGGCCAACTAACCCTAGCTTTCTGCTCCCAGGCTTTCTCCCTTTTTGACTGGCTAGGCTCTCCTTCTCCCTCAGTCCCTCTGACCTCCTCCCTCTCTTCCAAGACTGGGTTTCTGATATCCTGCGAACTGTGGTTTTCTACCTGCCGCTGGACTTCAGCCGACTTACTCCGCAGACTTCTTAGAAAGTACTGCTCAATGCGGATCCCCTGTCCCACTTTTCTTCCGCACCCCTTCTTCCCCTGATGGATTTTAAGGCCTCTCACTGTTGTAATTTTCTGCCAGCCACAGGAACAAACCTGTACTTTCTTTTCTAATTGTTCTCTCATTACTCTTTCACTACTTACTTCTTCCCTTTCAATTCTACCGGATAACCCCACCTCCCCATCCTCCCTTAAGTCGCTCGACCTTCTCATAGTCATTTCCGTTCCAGTGTCTAAAGCCGTGAATCCTGCCTGTGAGTCATCTTCCACCCCTGCTCTCGCTGACTCTAGGGGTATATCTCGTGTATTAGACGTAGCAAAATGTGGGCATGGCTCAGTTCAATGAACTTGCCATTGCTTATCTGGGGAGCTAACCCATATAAGCTCCAGTGGGGTCTATTCCCTCCTGTCAGCTGTCTTTCCAGTCTGTCACAAAGTCTTTCCCTTGTTGTCAGCTGCCCTGTTCACAGCAGTCACTAGCTATGCTAGACCACAGTTTACAAAGAACACAAAGTACTTGTGCATGTAGGAAGAGCACCTTAGGGAGAAACTATAGCTATTACACCTACCCCTACACTATCTATAATCAAGTAAATAGTTCAGGCTGTTAGTCCCTACTCCCAGGTGTAACACGCACAACTGGCCGCTGACTACAGCTATTCACGCAACCTCATGTGAGCTGTACAGGACAGAGCAGCTGAGGGGGTGGCCAACTGGAGCCGTACAGACAGATGCTCAACAAGGGTTAACCTGAACCAGCCGGCTACCGTTACAGTGACTGGGGCTGCTGGGGCCGTTTACATGATCCACTCAGCAGCACCTACCTATCGCTTTCCCCCATGGCTTTCACCATGCCAACAACATGCATCTCATCCAGGACCACTGGCAAGCCTTTGCAATTTCCTCCAACATTTCCTTAACAATTAAAATAACTAGATAAATACATAAAAATACAAGACACTTGCACATGTGGGGAGAGCACCCATTGTACCACACTTCAGGCTTTCCTAACTACAGCCATTACAATTATCCATACACTATGTGGGACACATCCTCAGCAGTGTACCTCAGGATCAACAGGTGTTTCGGGCCTTTATTCACTGTACACCCTCCCCTGAGGCGGCCCCACTAAAGGTGATCAATCCTTTAGTGTGTGTCCAGTTCAGCTACCTGCTACCCAAATTTCCAAAGTGTACTTCCTCAATTCACTTACAACCAAAGTTTACTTCCAAAATTTACTACCTACTGTTCATTATCACCTGTTTGCACGACTTCCAAAGTTTTACTTACAAAATTAACTACCACCACAATTTACTTCCAAAATGACCTGCTTACTTACTAATTAGGACTTATTATCGAATATTTGCACTTTACCACCATTTTACCACAAATACTATCACTTTACTATCACTTTGCAGTCACTAACGCATATGCCATTACACAAACAACCCTGCCAATGCTAGTTCTAAAGACGATTCTACCCACTAACTTAACATTAAGACATATATACAGAAAAGGGAGCATTTCAAAAGAAATTTATGGAATTTAATGCACATGTAGGTGACATAGCTGTGGCCACTCTGGAGGGTAGCCTCCATCCCAGACACTATCATATATATATATTTAGACAATATTAGACAAAATATATATTTTCTTGTGAATTGCCAGGTTGGTTAACAATGCAGCTTAAAAAAAACAAACTCAATCAATCCTGCAAGACAAAAATATGAGGCCAGCGACGACATTGATCATGGCCAGCGATGTTTACCCTGGTAAACAGTAATGGGCTACAAGGAGGTGAAGCAGTAGTTACATATGTGTTCTTGACTCCTGATGTCGTTGTTTCTGTCTCTCTTCTCTCCGTCCCCTCCCTCGTTTAGTTTGCTGCTGGACAATGAGCGCTGGAAGCAGGCGGAGGTGCCCGCTGAGTTCCAGGACCTCGTCAACTCCATCGCCGACGGCAGGATCAGACTACTCAATCGCAAACCCTCAGGTACAGCTCCACCTTTGCACAAATATCCCGTTTCTCCACCGTTGTCTTCCGACAGGGTTTGTGCTGCCTTTCTCAGAACATCAGTCAGCCTGCTTAATCACTAGTTTCTTGTTTCTTCACAGGTTCAGAAGACTGCATACCAAGTGACTACTTAATTGTTGATGGACAAAGATATGCTGTTGTGGGGTATGCTATTTAAAGTTAATCTTTGCTTTCGTACAAACTTACGTACATTATTTTGTTTGTGAAATGGTTTTGTTATTTTTTAAGTTTTACCGACGTATTGTTGTTTGTAACTGTTTATTGTATGTGTATTTAAGCATTGTATGTGCTGTAGCTTAGCTTAGGATAAGTGTCTACAACAGTGTCTTTTTTCCTTCTCACCTACGTCTTTAGTCTTTATTATATATGATAGTCATTCAAGACAACTAGCGTCTTTTGTATTTTTGCTGTACAGTACCGTCCTGCTGCTGATCCGAATACTCCTGGAGTACTGCCAGTGTGTCAACGACATCCCCTCCATCGCCACAGATATGCTCACCCGTCTGTCAGACCTATTGAAGGTAGGGCCAGGGGTTTAAGGCCTCATTTCCATCGACTTAAACGTGTACAGTATATGTGACAGAATACGCTCTGAACACACGTGCAGTGGAAATGGTCTAATCTGTTAACTCGCATTCCAAATGAATACAGACAGAAAACGGACACTTGCTGTCTACGCGCCGTATTCACCTTATTCTGGAAGAGACCACGGGCGTCTAAACATTCTTCCGGTTGGTTCAGTATTTCCGGTTGAACAACTCTGTCTATTGCAGTCGATAACATTGGCACAGTAGTACAAAGATGTCGAGCTTGAATTGTTCGGTGAGGGGGCTACCATATGAACTACATAAAAAACATGACTGTACTTGGAACAACCCTGTTATTGTCCACGGGGACAGGGCATAATGTTGTTTGGCCGGTTTATAATCTGTTGTCCGCCATCCAGCGATGAGGAAGTTATTTTTATCCCCGGTGCGGGTCTATCTCCACTCATGCAACTCAACTGATGTTACTTGAAATCTAGCGATCTAAAACATCGGCACATATATCTAGTATTTAAGTAAGCTATGAAATCAGACTACTGTTCCACGCTTCTACATGTAATGTTTCTGAAGGTCGCCAAACACAATATTAAACATTGTAACATTTTCCTGTGGGAACTCGGCTTGAGCCAGAGCCAGAGTGGTAGGCAAACCAGGACCGAGCCGAATGTACAAGTGTTCAGAGCAGAATATCGTTCTATTTCATAGGATCTGCACACAAAACAATTATATTAACACGTGAGAATGATGGCACAAGAAATGTTGTGATGAGAGGAGGGTGCAACGAGTGGTGAATGGCTTGCTGTCAGCACAGACAGGTAGCAAGTGGTGTATGTGTATGAAATAGCACGGCAGACTCTTTTGTTGTTTAGCATCTCAATCAACGTTGCCAAAGGTGAAATTATTGTATTCATGGCTTGCAGAAGCTAAATGGAAAATGTTGCTGGAAAGCAGTAGCTTTCGGTCTGCATAGCTAGGGAAGTTACAAATACAATGTCCATTTCCATGAATGTGTCTTTTTTTCCGACAAATCGCCGCCTGTCTCAGCCCACCGCTACATCATCCAGTCACTCAGTGGAATTCATTAACCTCAGGTGACGAAGTACCATCTCTCCATCCGACCTTATAATCTTGTTTTTGTGTCTTTTTAAGTTAGCTTATCCATCTAAATTTGCAGGGTTTTCTGACGTAGCTGACTTGCTGTAGCTATAGACATCCTATACATATGTATAGGATGTCTATGGCTGTGGCAAGCCGGCCGGAAGTTGTAAACCAACGCGGAAGATTTTCACCTTTGAAAATGGGCGTGTCAGAATAAGGTGAATACGGAGAGTGTTTTGGTGGAAATGAACACTAAGGCATAGCTTCTAATGTTTGTTCTTCAATTTTACTTTTAATGTGATTGATTGCTTAAAAAGGCTGTCCGTTTATTCAGTAACTCCGACAGAAGCAGTGGCGGTTCTGGTAGCAGTGATGCTATACCTCTTTTGTAATACCCAGACACTGGTTGGAGAAGGTCAAAATTCTGCCATGTATTCCCTCTGCCTGTGCTCTTAACACAGGTGATTTCACAGATTAATTGCTTTACTTGGCTGCACCGTTGTGTTAATTGGGATTAACTGGTTCTGTAAATTGGCTGGAAGAAACATATGGCAGAAGTTTTACTGTCTGATCTGGGAATGTCCGCCTTTGGTAATAGTAAGTAGTAAGTATATAGTAAGTAAATAGTAAGTTGCTGCGGTTTGTCAAACATGTTTTTCTTGGTTAAGTATCGTCGTTCTTCGTTTCTGTGGTTACAGCACTTCAACTCGCGGAGCTGTCAGCTGGTGTTGGGAGCTGGAGCGCTACAGGTGGTCGGCCTCAAGACAATCACCACCAAGAACCTCGGTACACCAGCAGGGTCAACAGTAGCTCTTTTTTGTTGTAGTTCTTTATTTATTGGACAATGACAATATTTCACCAACATTCAGGATTTAGCTAAATGTGTAAAAATACTAGGGCAGTTAAAAGATTATGTAGGTTTGTAAATTAGAAAAAGCTATGCCACAGTTGTGATTACTGGAAAAGTTTTGTTGCAGCACACATTCACTTAGCGAAGTATAGGTAAGTATGTGTGTTTGTGTAGAACGTTTAGATCTTCTATTTGGTTCGCTATGACCGAATGGGCTTCGAATGATTGTAGCCTGTGACTAGCATAACCCAGAACCTGTCATTCTCCCTGCTCCATCTCCTCCACCAAACTAGACAAGCCTGAAACAGAAGCGCTAAAGCATTTTTTTCACCAAAACCGGCTCACAGGGCATTTATTAATACTAGAGACCACCGAAAAAATTAATGAAAACACGATGGAAATACACCTTTAAGGTAACGGATGTTAACATTTTCTGGTTGGCATATAGGCAGCAGCAGCAGCAATAGTAGTAGTATGAATGATGACATTAAATGTATCTTTATCTTGCATCTTTCTCTCTCTCATCCCCACAGCCCTGGCGTCCCGCTGTCTGCAGCTGGTGATGCATTACATTCCCATCATCAGGGCTCACTTTGAGACCAAGCTGCAGCCAAAGCAGTACAGCGTCCTGAGGCATTTTGACCACATCACTAAGGTGAGTTATATTGAGTTATCCCTGACTACTAAAACACCTTGATGTCCATCACATGCATGTGTAGGTGGAGTGTTTGTACCAAAAAAGTGGCCTACGACAGTGGCCGATGTAGGTACTTAAGGTACGCTTAGCTCAGGAATGGCCTCCTGTCAGTCTTCTTGTCTAAGTGGCAACGAAGTTTCGAAATATATCGAAAATATCTTCATACCGCAACATACAGTATCGTGATACACATATCGCCAAACATGGCTTAACTGGAATAATTGGGACATTACTGTAAAAAAGCTTACAATAATGTCCCATTTATTCCAGTTAAGCCATGTTTCCACATATGAAGATATTTGGGAAATCAAATGGAGTCTTACTGCCCTTGATATCCACCCCATAGGCTGCGCACTGACTACGGCCTAGCGATGAAGATTAAGCTGAAAGATGTTAAATTTATCTCAAAACATATCATCATTGCAACACTCAGCAATGTTACCGCATATCGCACATTTTTCAAATACCGTGCAGCCCTACCATCCATATCCTGTACACAGTGATTTGGCTTATTTAAAAATCATACATTAAATGGCGCATGTAAGATTATTTGTTGCATTTAATGTAAAATAAGGGTGTTGCCTTCTGTAACCTGTGCACAGTGATTTGGCTTATTTAAAAAGGTCACACTGCAGCCAAACATGTCATAGTGTACACTGCATGGCAGATCACATATAAGAGCCTGTATTGCATTTCATGTAAAATAAGGGTGTTGCCATGCAGCTTAGAGGGTGTTTTGGTCATTCATAGGTGTCACGTTGTGCTCTAATTTGAGGGAGTTTTTTTACTGGGAGGTGAAACGGGCTCCTTTGGAACATCTTGGGAAATGTACTTTTTTCACATTGTGTCTTTCTTTTTCAGGATTACAATGATCATATTGCTGAAATTTCAGCTAAATTGGTGGCAATCATGGATAGTTTGTTTGAGAAATTTCTGTCAAAGGTAAGTTCTTTTTTTTTCCCTTTTGCTTTTTTTTCCCCTGACCCCCAAACCTCTACCTTGTTAGTGTAAAGTAGGTATGTCATGCAATTAGAAAATGTATTTATTAATTAATTTCAACCTTTAATTCCTTTATAGTATGAAGTAAAGGCGCCTATGCCTTCGGCTTGTTTCCGGAATATCTGTAAACAGATGGCCAAAATGCACGAGGCCATCTACGACCTACTGCCAGAGGAGCAGACGCAGGTACCCACACATACCCACACACACAGGCACTGCTGCGTTCCTTCCATCCTGTCCTAACAACACAAGCAAACAAACACAGACAGCACCCAGTGGCATTGTGATTACATGGCACACCACAGCACAGCATGCAGTGTACACAACGAAACTGACTCCGCATTTAACCCATCACACACATGCAGCCTGGGGAGCAGTGTGTGGGGATGATGCCATGCTCAGGGTACTGCCCCAACGCTAGCCTCACCTTACCACCACTGCCCCAACGCTAGCCTCACTATACCACCACTGCCCCAACACTAGCCTCACCTTACCACCACTGCCCCAACGCTAGCCTCACCTTACCACCACTGCCCCAACGCTAGCCTCACTATACCACCACTGCCCCAACGCTAGCCTCACCTTACCACCACTGCCCCAACGCTAGCCTCACCTTACCACCACTGCCCCAACGCTAGCCTCACCTTACCACCACTGCCCCAACGCTAGCCTCGCCTTACCAGCACTGCCCCAACGCTAGCCTCACCTTACCACCACTGCCCCAACGCTAGCCTCACCTTACCACCACTGTCCCAACGCTAGCCTCACCTTACCACCACTGCCCCAACGCTAGCCTCACCTTACCACCACTGTCCCAACGCTAGCCTCACCTTACCACCACTGCCCCAACGCTAGCCTCACCTTACCGCCACTGCCCCAACGCTAGCCTCACCTTACCGCCACTGCCCCAACGCTGGCCTCACCTTACCACCACTGCCCCAACGCTAGCCTCACCTTACCGCCACTGCCCCAACGCTAGCCTCACCTTACCGCCACTGCCCCAACGCTAGCCTCACTATACCAGCACTGCCCCAACGCTAGCCTCACCTTACCGCCACTGCCCCAACGCTAGCCTCACCTTACCACCACTGCCCCAACGCTAGCCTCACCTTACCGCCACTGCCCCAACGCTAGCCTCACTATACCAGCACTGCCCCAACGCTAGCCTCACCTTACCACCACTGCCCCAACGCTAGCCTCACTATACCACCACTGCCCCAACGCTGGCCTCACCTTACCAGCACTGTCCCAACGCTAGCCTCACCTTACCACCACTGCCCCAACGCTAGCCTCACCTTACCGCCACTGCCCCAACGCTAGCCTCACCTTACCACCACTGCCCCAACGCTAGCCTCACCTTACCAGCACTGCCCCAACGCTAGCCTCACCTTACCACCACTGCCCCAACGCTAGCCTCACTATACCAGCACTGTCCCAAAACTAGCCTCACCTTACCAGCACTGCCCTGTACTTTGTCCCTTCATGTACTTGCTTGCTCTGTACTTCGTGACGCTCTTGCTTACTCTCTCTGTTCTCCTCTGCATATCTGTAGCTTGATTTCTGTCCTCTATTGTAATAAAGTCGCTTTGTGTAAAAGCATCTGCTAAGTGTAATGTAATATAAAGGTGTAGTTAGCAAGTACTACATGGCTTTATCAAGTGGAGAAGTAAATGAGTGAGCATTTTATTACATTTTTTAACACGAAATGACATTTTTGACCACGGATATGTATTCGTACTGGTGACAGAAACACTTTCCCTGCGTTCACACTGCATGCACTTGTGTGTGTGTGTGTGCATGACATCAGGAGTGTGTGTTGATTTTTTTTTTTTTTAACTGATTGTGAACCGTGGACAGTCCGAGTTGTGCTAGGGATGTTTCTATTTTTATTATTGTTATTATTATTATTATTATTATTTGGGCTTTTTGCCCTTTATTCAGATAAGTGAAGAGATGAACAGAAAGCGAGTGGGGGACAGAGATGCATCAGGAAATGAGCAGGAACATGTTATGGCGCCTGTAGCCAACTGCTCCCCTGTAGTAGCTCCCCTATGAGTGCTAAGACTCTCAGCAGCAGGGACTTGCACACAGGAAATCAGAAGCAGAAGTCTTTTTTTAGAGCATTTCTGTATTTCTTAAAGGGCCGTTTCAGTCCCAGGTGTTGACTGTCCTCAGTTCAAAAACAATGCTATCAATGCACAACAACTATCAATGTTCAGTTGCCACAGACATCTAACACCGATGGTGTGAACCAGGGCTTAGCTTTGATATTTGAAAAACATGATATAGATAGCTGTCAAAGACATTGGGGGATGACAGAATGTGTATATTATAACATGTTCTGAAAGCGAACAAAATGCTAAATAATAACAATGATCCACGTTTGTTTGTTTGTTTGTTTGTTTGTAGATGCTGTTTTTGCGGATCAATGCTAGCTTTAAACTGCACCTGAAAAGACAGCTGGCTAAACTGGGTGTGGTGAATGACGGTGGTCCTCAACACGGGTCAGTTTTTATTCTTAGTTTTTATCTTCAACCTTCTAAATGTGCAAAATAATTGAGGAGTCCACGGGGAAAACAGGCAGAGTCACGAAAGCACATTTTTCAAGTTGCTCCTCCCTTTGGCAGTTGCATTAAACGCCAGCTTTTTCAGAAGCAATCCTGTGAATACATGAGCATAGTCTCGAGCTAGAAGCATTTCAAAATAGCATTTACTTATAAAATCAAAATCATAAATCAAACGTATCAATTACATTTCCTCAGTTTCTGCATTCTGTGACCATGGCCGTTTTTCCCATGGACTCCTCAAATGTAAGCCATCGTGCTTTGTCATTAAGTTTGGCTAATTCCCTGTATCGCTCTGTATGTCCATCCAATATGTACACTCAGACTGGCGTTTCTACTTGGGGAAACCACATGCTGCCATACACATATTCCACCCAGTCAGCACGTTGCCCCAAGCACACAAGGCATGGGGTGTCATTTGACTGTGGAGCTTAAATATCACCGAGCACACCAGATACATATGTTAAATGGGACCTTGGATTTTTGGGTGTTCCCTGTGTCTTTGTGCGTCGTGTAGCTTTTGTGTGTGTAAACAATAGTATGTGAACTCGCCAGAGGGAGTAGCTGTATCCCACAAAAGCCATGTCTCTTACACGGCTAGAAACCTGTCGTCGTGACTCCTGACAATTTTTTTCACTTTGCTTTCTATATAAGGTGACTAGATTTCATGGTAAATATCTGTTTTTAGTAACACTCGTTTGAAGCCTGAGGAAAGGCCATGAGGGCTCGAAACATCACAACTAAAACTAAAATACAAAAAAAAAAACTTTAATGGGAGCTTTTCGGTGTGCGGATCTTCATCTGTCTTTTACAGATAACTTTACAGATGTCTTTAACATGTCTAACATGCATGCCCCCCCCCCCCCCCCCCCCCCCACTCTTCCTTAGGCTGGTAGTAGTGGATGTAGCCTTCTACACAGAGAACGTGCAGGCCCTGAGGTCCCTGGAGAGGCTGGACTTGAACATGGCAGAGATCTGGGAGCAGAAGAGGTGATGGCTGGTGGCAGAGCAATGCTGTGGTATTGCTACTATGGGTACTAACTGATGGAGGACATGTTAGTTTAGGGGGGTCACGGGAACGGACTGCATCAAGACTCCCCATGGAGGAGGTAGAAGGACGGCTGAACGCTTCTGTCTCGTCATCCGGTGTACCCAAGTGCCCTGTGCCTTCCTCTGCCTGCTTTGGGTGCTAAGCCAGACGGGCGCATCAGAGGGGCCGCAAAGAGGCAGGAATGGTAAGACTGGAAGGCTTCAAAAGATTGGGGGACAACAAAAACTAAATTAAGGAAAAACTTGCATTAAAATGTGGGGACCAAACTCAAAATCGCTGAAGATAGCAGCATTTATTTCAGCCTTTTCAATGCTTTCTTTCCTTCCTATTTTGGGCAGGGATTTATTTTTTTCTTCATGAGTGCATAATACCAGTGCCTCTTACTGTCACTACATGAGTCACATACAGAAGCTAATCTCCCTATTGTGTGCAATGCTACAAAGATGGACGAATGAGGACCAAGTAATGTGAGGGGTAAAAGTAAAAGTATCATTTTATTTCCTGTAAAATATTCTGAGGTTTTAACTGTTTTTTTTTTTTTTGTTTTTTTTTTGGCAAATCAGTCTTGAAGAGTGGAGAGAAAATGGCAGCACGGCCACCAAATATTTTTCAGATTGATGCAGAACCATGTAGCCTAGATCAAGATGCAATTCAAATAGCGAAATGTGGGGAAATTTTAAAACCTTGTAAAATCGTTATATCTGGTGTTGGACAACTTCAGTCGAATTGTGAGGTCTCTTTTTAAACATTCTGTTCAGAGACTTACATGGAAGCCATTATTGAAGTTGACGACTGACGTCTTTGCTCTTAATATGCTTGATTTAAACAAGCAAATCAGAAAGACAGCTCTTAATAGTATCAGTCAAATAAGTAACTCTAAAAGTATATCTTAATATTTAAAACAAAATGTGTAGAGGACACTCTATTTGTTTGAGTACGTCTTCATATTTGACATGCGGGACTATGTGTGTATAGCTTGGTTATGAAGTGTTGTACTTTTCCCTGGTCTGTCTGTACCTGTGCACAAAGACTATGCATGACGGCAGTGTGTACGACCAAGTGTTCTCTCAAACAAAAAAAGTGTAAAAAAGCTGTTCTGTAAGGAACCCTAGGAATGCCAGAAGGGCAATGTGGCTAATGATCATTTGAGTCATCATTTGAATGATGATGGTTATGACGGGTTGGATAGGAGAATAAGGCTAAAAAACTACAGGTGGGAGTGGTTTTCCATTCGCCCATCAAAACATGGGAAGGAATTTGCTGCCAAAACGTCCTTGTAAGAATATTTCTCACTTCCTTTGCTGACATGCTCGATCATCATTCATGGTGGGATATTTATTTTCCTCGCTCTTGGTCCAAGTACGATGTCCTCTTAGGGCTATTCCAGAAAGCAAGTTTAGTCACTTACCTTGGTATGTTCACTAAGAATCGGTAGTAAATCTTGAAATAGAAGAGTTTTGTGGTTTCATCCCCCTACTTAAACAGAAACACAGGACTCTTCTATTCAGAGGTTTACCACTGACTTTGAGTTAACTTGCATGGGTCAGTAGAGTAAGCCACATGCTTGGAGTATGCCCCCTTAATGTGGGTTTGGGTGACTTGATCAGAATTTGGTGTTGGAGGGGTGGGGGGTTGCAGGAGTTTGAATTACAGACAAAAGCATTCTAAGTATGTAAGGAGAGCACCACACCTGTCAGAAGCAGCAGTGCTGTTGAATTCAAAAGTGCCTACTTTTGATTTGTATACCTAGACTTTATCGGACTCAAAAGAGTGCTTATGTGTACCACTCTTCTGTGTGTGTGTGTGTGAGTGTGTGTGTGTGAGTGTGTGAGAGAGAGAGAGAGAGAGAGAGAGAGAGAGTGTGTGAGATAGAGAGAGAGTGTGTGTTTGTGAGAGGGAGAAATGAGAGTGCTTGTGTACTTGCTGTATCTGTGTCTTCAACCTGTCGTGGTACTCTGAGGAGACCAGTTAGGAACTGCAAGACAAATAAAATCTTAGAGCATGCTTGAGCATTTTTAAATGTGGTGAATACAAAGATTTTTTTTTTCAATAAAGCCATATGGAACTCAGCCTTGGATTATTATTATTGTTGTTGTTGATGATGATGTCGTCTTTGCACGTTTTCAGTCATTTTTTGAGCGAACTGTATTTATTTTACATTAGCTTATATGTGAGCCAAACAACCCCGTGCTGGGGCAGGTTGGCACAATTTCTCAAAGCCAGGTCATACATTACTCGAAACAAGAAATAGTTTGTTGATATTGTATATACCTGTTTTATAGATATTACGCTTTCAGTCAATCACACGTTGACAGCTATAATGCACTGTAAGACGGAGAAATATAACTGAGTGTGAAAAGTGATCCAACCAGCACCGGTCTCCCCTACTCATTTCTCTCTCTCTCTGTCTCTGTCTCTCTCTCTCTCTCTCTATTATTAGAATATTAAGAAATGCGCGCCCATTATTTTTTAGATGTTTCAAGAATGCATCGATGGAACCTTGCCGTTGCGTGCAAGTCAGTATTCCTCTGCGTTAACACTCGCAGTAACGTCCACTTTCACATACGTCGGTAAATCATCCCCCTCTCTAGGTAAGCCTACTCTGTTTATAGTCTGTTCAGAAGAAACGAAACTGAAACTAAAGGTTTGCTTCGAGCTTCTTCTGGCGCGTGAAGGACTCAAAATGGCAGAAGCGATTGCAAGTAACGAGGACCTTTTTATGTGTCCTATTTGTTTGGATCTACTGAAGGACCCAGCGACTCTTCACTGCGGACACAGTTACTGTATGGGCTGCATTAAAGGGTGCTGGGACCAGGAAGATCAAAAGGGAGTTTACAGCTGCCCCAAGTGCAGACAGACTTTCTATCCAAGGCCTGCCTTAAACAAAAATACAATTTTTGCTGAACTTGTGGAACAGATCAGTAAGACCACAATCCACGATGCTTCTTCTCAATGTTATGCTGGACCTGAGGATGTTAAATGTGACATCTGCACCGGGAGAAAACTCAAAGCTGTCAAGTCCTGCCTGGATTGCCTGTTGTCATACTGTGGAACTCACTTCAAAGCTCACAATGACCTCAACCCAGGAAGAAAACACTCGATTATTGATGCAACGGCTAAGTTACAAGAGAGGATCTGCTCCCGTCATGAGAAAGTTGCTGAAATATTTTGTCGTACCGATCAAAGTCTTATTTGCTATCTGTGCGTAATGGATGGACATACAGATCACAATACGGTGACCGCTGCAGCAGAATTTGCTGAAAAGCAGGTGAGTTATATCCCACGTGGGTTCTAATACAGCCTTGCGATCACACGCACACCTTGCTAAAGTGAAGTGAGGCTATATGATTCATATTTTGTCGATTGCCCGCATGCCCGTTCTAAAGGGTTACTGGGTGTAGCGAAGGGGAGGAGAAGTCAACCCACCCGGCTTCGAACCTCTCTAGTGATGGTCACTCCATCACACTGGGCTTTATTGAAAAGAATGAGGAAATGTGTAGGCTGTAAACTCTGGGACTACTAAAACCAGTGGAACCACTTAAACCTGTATACAGTGGTTTTGCACTGATGTATACTGTACTGATTGTAGGCTACTGATTAATACCTGACTTATGTTGGGGTAAGGGATTACAAAGATTGTAGGTATGTTTTGAAATCATCCCATTGTACTTGAATATTTGTGTTAGATTTTGATGCTTACATTAATATTTTGTAGGATAATAAAAAAAACATTGTCACATTTATTTGTTATCAACAGAAGCAGTTAGGGCTGAGCCAGTGGGGGTTCAAGTCACGAATCCAAGAGAGAGAGAGGAATGTGCAGGAGCTGAGGAAAGCTTTACAGATGTTAAAGGTGAGTGTTAAGTGCTAACTAGAGGACAAAAAAGGATGCCAGAGGTTCCACTTGCTGTGGTATTCTTCAGCTTTTTCATGTTTGTCATGTTTTTGTTATGTGCCATATTGCAGCCTTGACCATATTATTTCCAGACCACTGTGTCAACACTGTCGTGTTGTGGTATCTATATCTCTGGTATAAAAACTTTCCAGACAAGAAGAACCAGATTAGGGGTGGAACTAATGGCTTCTTTCAGAGGATGTGAAGACTTGATGCCTGTTAGTTTGAATCACATTACATTTCATTACACTTAGCAGATGGTAGTTAATGTTATGTTAGAATGTAGTTAATGTTTTACCTCTGGAAGGCTAGTCTGTCTGTGTTGCTTCTTCAATTTTTGCGTCGTTTTGTATCATACATAGTGAAAGTAAAAGTGATTCCCATTTGTCATTATGATTACACAGCACACACAATGAAATTTAACCTCTGCATTTAACCCATCGCACGTGAGCAGGGGGCAGCCATGACAATGCCGCCCAGGGAACAGTGTGCAGACAGTACCATGCTACAGTTACTTCAGTGGCACTTGTTGCAGTTGGTTGGATTCGAACCTGCCTGACACCTACACATAGCACAGGCAGACACAGATAAGAGTCACAGATGTGTAGAAATGTTTTCTTTGTTTTTTTGTTTTTTTTTTTGGAGGGGAGATGGCAGGTGGCGGGCTAAAACTGTTGTTTATCCTGTCTTGTCTCGTAGTGAGCTGTCTTTTTTTGTTTTCTTGTAGTACCTTTTTTGTCTAACATATATCAGATGGACTGCATGGTGCAAAACAAGTTTCTGCAAGGACAATTAAATACATATCTATCCATCTAGACACTGCTTGCACAGATTTAATCTTCATTTAAGAGAAAAAAAATATTACCCCATAAACCAGTTGGATGCATCCTTGTTAGCGTCCTCTGACTCATATTTGCGTGTCTCCTATCAGAGCTCTGCACAGACAGCCCTGGTGGAGAATGAGAGGATGTTTGCTGAGATGATGCGCTCCATTGAGAGAAGGCGCTCTGAGGTGAAAAAACTGATCAGAGCTCAGGAGAAGGCTGAGGTGAGTCGGATTGAAGGACTCCTAAAGGAACTGGAGCAGGAGATTGCTGAGCTGAAGAGGAAAAATGCTGAGCTGGAGCAGCTTTCACGCACAGAGGATCACATCCATTTCCTCAAGGTGAACCTAACTTACAGTTTTTTAAGTTTGCTTAGACACATTCTTTCAATTTCTAAACACTAGCTATCAATTGACCACACCTTTGCAGCCAACTGGTTAAACACAATTGTCAGGTGCCAGAACACAACGGGCCAAAATGCAAAACTCAGCAATCAGGCTTAAACACTGTAAAATCGGGGAGTTACCCTGACTTGAATAGAAATGTAAGGCAGTGTTGTAGCAAGAGCAAGCGAAACAGGGACAGTAAAGATGAGAGAGAGTGAGGGGTAACAAAAGGAAGACATAAATACTGTCACTGCAAAGTATAATGGGCGGGAAGCATGGACAGAGAAGACGAGGACTAAATTGATCATATACGAATGACATTGGTTGACTACCTTGAAAACCATAGGTTAAGACATGCCACCAAATTGGACAGATTATGCTTACAGTACATTTTTGTCTCCAGCAATACTTTATGGTGTTTTACTGTGTTTACTATGAACATGGTTCTTTGTAGGAATGTTTGTCTTTCAATTTTCAAATTGTGCAACCATGCAACAAGCAAACACTTCAGTATATGACTGATTTTGCATTGAAAGTAAAAAAAATAGCAATTGAAATATATTTAGTGAGCAATATTAGTCATGTGTTGTGTTTTGTGAATGTATTCATGTCATTTATCTTACTGAAAAAAATGCAACCCAGATTATGTCATTAGAAAAGTCAGAATGTAACAAAGTGTTTAGAATTTATTGCCATAGTGTGTAACTCATTCAAACACAAATAGATCATATGAATCATGTGTCTGCGATTTGGTGACAAAATAGCATTTTTATAAATAAGTGTATAGTTTTGAAAGAAGAATATCATTTTGCAATAGATCTGGGGTGTTCTGTGAATTGGGTGTATGGTTGTGTTAATTGTGTGTAGTGTTTTCACACAATGAGCCCAGTTTTTTAAATTGAGTTTAAGCAATTGTAAAAAACTGTAACTAGACCAGCACACACGGTTTCATTAACTGTGGAAGGTTGCCTTTAAGAGAAGCTCTATGATACCGGCATATAAGTCATTATAGTATGCAAACAGACAATATTTATAAAGGACTGTGACCTGAGGATGTTACCAGACAGTTACAATTGGCACTGATCATTACTGTCTTGCTTACACACATTTTCAAAGTTCTGTGTTTTTTTCTCAAATCTCTACACACAAATTCAACTACTGCTCACACGAAATGCAAAAAGCATATTACCTGCTGCAAAATAAAACATAGTATTCAAAATATTCCAAACACATCTCAAAGGCAAGCATTTGTCTCATATAATAAACACATTTTACATAGCATTACATACTTGTGTATATCATTTACACACTGTTGCTCTAAATCTAAAGCTCTTTTGTTTTTATGGATGTTTTGATATATTGCCTCACGACAGTGAAAATTCAGTACTATGCAAATAGAAGTCAACACAAGCAATATTGAAATTACAGCACAAAAAAAAAACAAAGAAAAGTACACCAAACACCACATATGGTGGTACAGCAACCAAAAAACAGACATTTATGCAAATGTGTGTGTGTGTTTTGATGGAGGAGAGTTAGTAGGATGTGTATTTATAGGGTCCATCTTTCCTCCAGGCTGGGTCTCGGCCACAATGCTTCATCCACATTGCATGCTATATTTTCTCTTGCCAAATATTGAGAAAAGAATCTTCATGTGTGGTGTATCCAACCTTGAGAGGCAGCATCAATATCACCACATGCTTCCTCTATTGCCTGGAGAAGTGGAGGGAGGGCATAGGGACGATGGTCATATACTTTTCGATATTGTTCAATATGGTTACATCTTCCAAAATATGATTTTTAATCTCAATTATTCTATTTTTTTGCCAAAACCATATAGAAGGCCATCCTCCATGCTACTATTGTCTTTCCACTTTACAGTTTTTCTCAATTGTTTACACACAATTCCTTGTACTTCAGACACAATCACCACAACATGTAACTCATGCACCAACCCCATGAACCGATTCTGCTAAACTATAAACACAATTCCTGCTTTACACTCAAATTGCAGTTCTAAAACACACTTTTTTCGAAACACTATAGACAATTCTCTGCGTTTGGCACAATTTTCATGACCAAAATCTCTAGTTTTCACAAGGAACACACAGTGATTCAAAATTCTACAGTCAATTGCCCTACTATGCATAAAGTCAAGGCTGTACTGTCCTGTGACCATTCATACAGTGTAGTGCAGTAAAATGGAACTGGCACTACTAACTGAGCTACAATAGTATACATGTATTTTACAGCTATGCAGAAATGGTTATTACATGTACATTTATAGGCATTGATTGGTTTGTGTTCAGTAATGTAAATATTGTTTGTACATGCGAGGACAGACTTTGAGGCACGGATGAGTAAGTGTGGCATTTTGAATGGTTGTGTTTAAAGTAGGAAATCAAGTTACTTCCTGTTAGATTTGTGTGTGTTAGGCAGAGAATTATGTGTATTGATTTGCTAAAAGTGAATAGCTATATTGAAAACTGTGTGAAGGCTGAAAATGAGCTTATGGTTTTAGTTATTTGCAGTAGCGGCTCCTGAGCATAAATATTAGTGGGGCAGACACTGACTCTGATGCCTGAATCACTACCATGACCAAATGTTATAGAATAATGTATACTGATAGTCCTATTAAAGACCTAATTAATGTAGTAATTCAGCTAAGAAGGTCTATAATAAATCTGTCTGCAAGCAGCAACGCATGCGTTTCAGAGTTCTTTTTTAAAATATGAACATTAATGTAGCGCTATGATTAACTAAGACCAATGAAATGCTGACCCAATGCACTACAGCAAACCATGCAACAGCCTCATATAATATAGGAAGCACAACGATACATTTTGCCTCTCTAATTGTTTTCGAATGCTTACATGAAAAGTGCTTCACGCCGCTAACTCCTGTAATCCCTATGTCCCCTTGTCCTAAGCATGATCTAAACAGTAGACATGGAAAGCAAAATACTGTATTCCTTACAGAGCAACCGCACAGCCATTTCATTTTCATCATACCATGTTTGCAAAAATGTTCGGTTGTATATATCTTCCATTTGTCCTTAGTTTTCTGTGTTATACTGACGCCTGGTCTATCTGGGCCAAGCTGCTTGATCACTAACTTATCTTCTCATTTCAGTCCATCAAATGCATTTTTTTAACAGAAAGTTCACGCTGTTGGACAAGGCAGGTTCTGTGCTGCAGGCCATAGCTGCATTTGACATGATTGGGTTCGGTCAAGCGTTACTAGAGGAGTACTGATCTGTGAGCTGCTAGGAGAAGGTAAAAAAAAAGGCAGGTTGGGGCAGGCTTGCTCCTGCCCCTATTGGACTCTATTAGCGCTGCTTGCAATTCCCACTACTGACGCCAGGTGAATACGATAAATCAACAGATGACTGTGGGCAGTGACCGGTCCTGCCCCATAACTGCAAACAACAAAAGTATTTGAGATTCAGTTCCACAGTGGTAAATAAATAGTTATAAAAACACATACACAAACCATATACGACAGAGTAGTTAAATAGGTAGCAAGCACAGCAGTTAAGTAGGTAACATTATTTATTAGGAGGAACTATGTTTTGGGGTAGATGTTTTTTGGGAGGGCGCTGCCCCACCTGCCCATATTGATGAGCTTATTTCATGTGGAGTTGTGAAGTTTGAGTCGTTTAGAAATCATGTGATGTATTACTGTATGGTTTTGTGCGTAAGCAGTTTAAACTGTAAACCGGCTTGGCATTACTGATCAAATGACTATTAGTATGTCATAGGCATTCAAATACAAGTAAATGTGTCTTGTGCTCATTTCATTACTTTTATATGCCAAGATGAATTGGCTGTATTGTATTTTTAAGTTTTAGGTTGTTTTCAAAGTCAAAGTGTACTTTATTGTCAGTTCACTATGTAACAGTATTACACGGGGGATTGAAATTGCGTTTCACCAGGCACTAAATGTGCAGTTTAAACTAAAACACGGGAACGCGGTTGTTTTTTTTTTAATTCATGCAGCCTTTTCTTGGTGATTGGAAGACAATAATGTATGTTTAATAACAGTGCTATGATGACAGAGATACTGGTTTTGTGATGCCCTTTTGTCCTCTTGTTATGAAGATGCAGTTGTTCAGTGGTGGCTGATGTTCATTAATGAATATTCGTGAGACCAAATCAAAAATTTGTTTGTCACTGTTACAGTACATTGATCAAAACTATTTATTAATTATATTAAAAAATAAATTTTATATTTTATTTCAAAATGTGTTAATGAAGCAAATAACCAGTAAGACAGATGCTTAAGATTAGATTTTGTTGCTTTTCCAGTGTTTTCTACAGCTAAATTGATATTATCAGTTATTACACTTCATCCAGAGTATTGTATTTATTTCTCCGTCTGTCTCTCTCATTCACTCTATCCATATGTCTTTCCTGATGTAGACATTCAAGTCAGTCAGTCCCCCTGAGTCTAAAGATGTGCCCATCATCTTCAACCAAGGCACCTCTTTTGAGGCTGTGAAGAAAGCCGTTTCAACGATGAAGAATCAGCTGGAGAATCTCTGCAGACAAAGCGCACTCCCTACAGCAGGTATGATGACGCTACAGTGTCACATTAAGACTGCCTGGCTCAAAACCAGATACAGCATGAAGGGAGACCACATCGTAGTGTTCACAATAGTCCTTACAAGGTGTCGTCATCAGAGCTGGCACGAGAATAAGTGGGTTAGGAGGAACATTGCAGAGTGATGTACAGGGATAGGTCCACTGGAACAAGGTGGGGTAAAATGCTTTGCTCAAGGGCACTTCAGGGTGGGGTAAAATGCCTTGCTCAAGGGCACTTCAAGGTGTGGTAAAATGCCTTGCTCAAGGGCACTTCAAGGTGGGGTAAAATGCCTTGCTCAAGGGCACTTCAAGGTGGGGTAAAATGCCTTGCTCAAGGGCACTTCAAGGCGGGGTAAAATGCCTTGCTCAAGGGCACTTCAAGGTGGGGTAAAATGCCTTGCTCAAGGGCACTTCAAGGTGGGGTAAAATGCCTTGCTCAAGGGGCACTTCAGCCATGGATGTGGGTGCAGGAGAGCACTGCCTGCCTTTAACCATTACATTACATTACATTACATTACATTACACTTAGCAGACGCTTTTATCCAAAGCGACTTACAAAAGGAGGACATAATAGCAAACACGTGTAGAGAACATCGAAGGTACCTATGTTAAGAGATGGTTAGTAGAATTTGGTTTTGTTAAGCAGTCTCGGAAAAGAAGGGTCTTCACAAGCTTTTTGAAGGTCGAGAGGGAAGTTGCTGCTCTTGTAGGGACTGGTAGGTTGTTCCACAACTGAGGGACAACAACCGAGAAAAGTTTGGAGTGACCTCGCTTTGTTTTGGGAGAGGGTACGGCCAGGCGGTTCGCATTGGAGGATCGCAGCATTCTGGACGGGATGTAAGCATTCACTATGACGTTGAGATAGGTGGGGGCAGATCCAGAAGTGACTTTGTAGGCTAGAGTCAAAGCTTTGTGTTGAATTCTGGCAGCCACTGGGAGCCAATGCAGGTTGATGAAGAGAGGAGTGACATGCAACCTTTTGGGTTGATTGAAAACCAGTCGTGCTGCTGCATTCTGAACCATTTGCAATGGTTTGATTGCACAAGCAGGAAGGCCAACCAGAAGGGCGTTGCAATAGTCGAGGCAAGAGATGACCATAGCCTGAACCAGGAGCTGAGTAGCATATTGGGTTAGGTACAATCTGATTTTTCTAATGTTATATAGCGCATAACGGCACGACCGCGCTACGGAGGCAATGTGGTCAGAAAAAGATAGCCGGTCATCAATCACGACGCCGAGGTTTTTAGCAACCTTGTTCGGAGCAATCGTGACAGTGCAACTGTCCACTTGCAATCGTGACAGTGCAACAGACCACTTGCAACTGCCTGAATGCAGCACACTATGGTGCCAGTTCAATGTCATTGCTTTTATCCCTCCCACTGAGCAACATAGCCTTCCTCTGTTTACCAAAAAAATGAAATGTTGAGGAAAAGTCATAGGAAAGTCATAGGATAGTTACCTGGCGGAGTACTGTAGAGAAGTACAATATTGAGTGTTGGTACTATGCGCACGCGCACACTCAAGTGGTAAGTCATTACCGTGGTAAACCAACCCTCCCACTGTTCGCTGATTAGCTAGGCAAATTTCTGCCTAAGACAGTAATGTCAATGGAATCACTGCCAGACACTCTGTACGAAATGAAATGAAGTACGAGTCATTCCTTAATGCTTCAAACAACACAATTATAGGCATGGTTCTGAAGCTACTACTGTACTTGATTAAGACTGTTTTACAGTATTTGCAAAGAAAGACAAGATAACTTTGTTTCAGAAGGTTTTACTTAAGAACAAAGTGTAGTAGCAGTCACATACTATGTAGTTAAAATCTCATAAATATAGAAAAGCTTTTGTCATCTTTGTGACCTTTCTTTATGCAGGACCTGCTCCGTCTTGGCCCAAGACTAGGAAAGACTTTTTAAAATGTGAGTTCCTAAAAAAACACAGCTAAATTAAATGAGATTACACTTCATCCAGAGAATTTATTGTACTTACTTCTCTCTCTCTCTCTCTCTCTCTCTCTCTCTCTCTCTCTCTCTCTCTCTCTCTCTCTCTCTCTCTCTCTCTCTCTCTCTCTCTCACACACACACACACACACACACACACACACACACACACACACACACACACACACACACACACACATACACATGCGTGCACACACACGCACACATACACACACAACTTTTAAAAAAGGTTTAATCCTAGAAAATATATACTCTGTTTTTTAAGACTTTTTAAAATGTGAGTTCCTAAAAAAACGCAGCTAAATTAAATGAGATTACACTTCATCCAGAGAATTTATTGTACTTACTTCTCTCTCTCTCTCTCTCTCTCTCTCTCACACACACGCACACATACACACACAACTTTTAAAAAAGGTTTAATCCTAGAAAATATATACTCTGTTTTTTACTAGATTACACCAACTTCACCTTGGATCCAAACACAGCATATACAGCTCTACGTTTGTCTGAGAGAAACACAAAAGTATGTTACATCACCACCAATGCAGGCGTCCCTGATCACCCTGAGAGATTTGACTGGGAGTCGCAGGTGCTGTGCAGAGAGGGTGTGAATGGGCGCTGCTACTGGGAGGTAAACTTAGAGCGCTTTGCCAAGGTTCATGTAGCAGTTTCATACAAAGAAATAAGCAGAAAAGGAAATAACACAGAATTTGGACATAATGCTCAATCCTGGAGTTTAAAATTTTATCTGGGCTACATTTATTTCCAACACAACAAAACAGAACATGTTGTCGGTATAGCTTACAACTGCGGAAGAATAGGAGTGTATGTGGATCACAGGGCAGGAACTCTGGCCTTCTACAGCATTTCTGACAAAATGACCCTCCTGTACAGAGTCCAGACCACATTCACACACTCACTCCACCCTGGGTTTTGGGTTTATGAAGGAAATGTTCAACTTTTACATCTTCCCAGCTTATACAGCTCTGAAACACATTGAGACCACTGCACATTTTCCTAAAATCAGCATCTCTACATGTATCACAGCCATTCCTTTCCAGTGTCAGTTGAATTTTGAATTTGTGAGAAATGTCTACAGAATAAAACAAAAATGTTCACCCACATATATACCTATAAACAGTTTAATCAGAGAAACTGATCATTTTACAGTGGTCTCATTTTTTCCAGAGCTGTAAATGATCAGACAATTGCAACTTGAGTTCAAACCACATTAATGACTAAATTACAGAAATTAGTTTTAGTTTTTTGCGATAATGGTCATTCTTCCACACATCTTGCCAGCTGGACAATTATGAGATGAGACTTTTTGTACTGAATTCATGTTCCATAAGATATTTATTCTCAAGGATCTTTTGTTAAGCCATACATTTATAGTCATGTACTTTTACATATACTTTTTACTTTACATATAAGTGGGAGTAGGTTTTGTGGTATTCCAGGAAGTGTGTTTGATTGCTTACTTGATTATGTTAACCCATAGCAAGTGATAGAAGTGAAGAGCCCTATGCTTGTATTGGCTAGAGGAATAAAGGCAGAAGACTCCAGTAAAGAGAGGAGGACAGACATTGGAAACACTGTGTGACCTTTTTTTTTTTTAGTTTTCAACATTAGCCTTTGTGGGTTCGGCAGACATTGAGCTGTACTCCAGTTAACACACATTACCACACACACAAATGTTTGTACAGTAATCAAGTCATAACTAACACACACACACACACACACACACACACACACACACACACACACACACACACACACACACACATACACACATGTGCACCTACACAAGTACTAGTAACAGAGTACTAATGATTTACTACAGCACTTAAATATGTTATGGGAGAATTTGTACTTTACTTAAGTTTGTTATAATTCATTTTTTGTAACAGATTCTTAATTCTTGCCAAACATGATTGTTTAAAAGACTTTGCGCAAGCTTAAGGGAAAATTGTAATTATTATCTATAAGGAAATAAATCTTGTCATGAAAATTGATCTTTTGCATGTGTTGTTGATGTTAAAAGTCTAGTGGAAACATATGACATTGATAATATTAAACTCGATGTCTGTTTTAACATCTATTCCTATTTATGAAATTCAATTACTTTTGAAGCCTACTTGGCCAATGGATCTTTTACATTTACAATTTTTTTACAAAGAACACAAAGTACTTGTGCATGTAGGAAGAGCACCTTAGGGAGAAACTATAGCTATTACACCTACCCCTACACTATCTATAATCAAGTAAATAGTTCAGGCTGTTAGTCCCTACTCCCAGGTGTAACACGCACAACTGGCCGCTGACTACAGCTATTCACGCAACCTCATGTGAGCTGTACAGGACAGAGCAGCTGAGGGGATGGCCAACTGGAGCCGTACAGACAGATGCTCAACAAGGGTTAACCTGAACCAGCCGGCTACCGTTACAGTGACTGGGGCTGCTGGGGCCGTTTACATGATCCACTCAGCAGCACCTACCTATCGCTCCTCCACCGCCCCATTCGAACATGGCAACCCTACTGCTTACCCCAGGCAGAGACCGCCCTTCTCATCCAGATCCAATTACTAGTCCTAGCTGCTTCCTCTGACATCTCCCTAACAGTTTTACGTAGATTCTTACCACCAACCCCAAGCTCCCCTAGCAATGAAATGACTGACCTCCCTACAAACCCTCTACAACCCACTTCTACTGGAAATACTCATGCCCTCCATCCTTTCTGCTCTGCTTCCAATCTCAACTCTTCATACTTAAGCTTTTTCCTTTCATATGCTTCCTCTAGAGAGGTTTCCCATGGGACAGTGAGTTATAATAAAATACACTACCTGTTGGCTGGGCGACCAATAGACTATGTCTGGCCTCAAGTTAGTGGTAACTATTTCTTGAGGGACCACCAACTTTCCACCCACATCTACCAGCATCTGCCAATACTTTGCTTCCTGTGTAGTACTCCTTGACTTTACGGCTCTCTTACTTTTCTCACCCTCCCGCACAAACTGGATACCTTTTTTATGACTACCTTCTGCATTTACCTGCTGCCTCCTACTCTCAATTCCTGCTGCTAAGCATTTTAATACTTGGTTGTGACGCCACGTATAGCGACCCTGTGCCAAGCTAACTTTACAGCCAGATAGTATATGTCTCAATGTGGCTACACCTGAACAGAGTGTGCATGACGGATCCCCATCTGTCCAGATTCTCAGGTTATCTGGCGATGGGAGCACGTCGTACGTCGCTCCCAGTAAAAACTTTAGCCTGTTAGACTCCATACTCCACAAATCCCTCCAAGTAACCTGTTTTCTCTCTACTCCCTCCCAATTCAACCACTGGCCCTGCTTTGCTAGTGACACAGCTTTTACCTGTCTACTAGCTTCTTCTTGCCTGCGTATCTGCTCTACAACCAATCTCCTTTTCTCCTTCTGATCTGCCTTTCTCCACATTGGCTTCCCTGATGTACGCCCCAAGCCTCCCCGCCCAATCGGGACATTTCCCATTATCTCTCCATGCCTAAGGGCTGCCTCTGCCTCCTGCACTGCTACCTTTGGTTTCCACTTTCTCCCTTTGCTCGGGTTAGGAGCCAGATCACTGACTATCCTGTCCTTGCTCCCTGTTAACAACAGCTCTGTCCTAACCTTAGCACACTTAAATTCCTCTACCAGACTATTTATTGGCAGCTGCAGTATGCCCTTCCCATACAGAGCTACACTGCTTAGGCACCGTGGAACCCCTAACCACTTTTTAACGTATGAATTAACCACCCTTTCTAGCTTCTCTACTTTTGATAATGGTACTTCATACACTGACATGGGCCACATTACTCTAGGGAACAGTCCAAATTGCATGCACCACAATTTCAGCTTTCCTGGTAGCTCTGACCTGTCAATTTTTTCCAATCCCTCCACCACGTCTTTTCTAAGCTGCTCTACCTGCTCTCGATCACTCAGGTCTGCATTATACCACCTCCCCAGGCTTTTCACTGGTCTCACCCTGATGGATGGGATTTCCTCACCTTCCACCGTGAACTTCTGCTCTACCACTTTTCCCTTGGTGACTGAGATACTCCTTGACTTACTAGGCTTTATCCTCATCCTCGCCCACCTGAGATTTGTATTTATCCTTTCTAACAACCTTTTTGTACATGGCACCGTTGTTGTTAACAGAGTCATGTCATCCATGAAAGCTCTAATTGGCGGGAGACGCAGTCCCTCCCAACGCCTTTCCCCTCCCACCACCCACTTAGAAGCTCTTATTACTATTTCCATTGCCATTGTAAAAGCAAGTGGTGAGATCGTACACCCCACCATAATGCCTACTTCTAGCTTCTGCCAGTCTGATACAAACTCCCCTGTACCTATACACAATCTAATATCTTTAAAGTATTCCTTCATTATATTCACAATCTCAACTGGCACTCTAAAGTATTCACAAGCACTCCAAATCAGACTATGCGGCACCGAGCCAAAGGCATTAGCTAGGTCCAAAAAAACTACATGAAGCTCCCTACCCTCTTGTTTTGCTGTCTGAATTTGGTGCCAAATTACACTAGTGTGCTCAATGCATCCAGCAAAACCTAAGATTCCTGCCTTCTGCACTGTTGTGTCAATTAACTCATTCTTTTCCAAATACTGCACAAGTCTCTTAGCCACTATACTGAAGAAGATTTTTCCCTCCACATTAAGCAAAGAGATCATTCTAAACTGGTCTATTCTAACAGACTCTTTTTCTTTTGGAATCAACACACCCCCTGCCCTGCACCATGCTGTTGGAATGCTCTGCTTATGCCACACAACCCTCAACAACTTCCACAGAAACCTAAGAACCCCTGGGGCATTCTTATATACCCGATATGGCACCCCATTAGGCCCTGGAGCTGATGAAGCCTTAGCTTTTCTCACCACAGCCTCTACCTCTTTCCACCTAGGTGGCACAACATCCATCTGACTTTCTATCTCCCCCAAAGGTGGCAAATATATATTTTTCACTCTCCAGTTGACCAAGACCTAATTATTCACTTCATTAGTGTTATTTAGAAATTAGTCTTTTAGCAGAAACAAAATATCATGATATAAAACATTAAATTCTGGTTTTAGAGGGTACTGAAAATGGTCACAGCTCAGAAAATACGTCTCATACCCACTTTTTCAGGGGGTTAGATGACCACATAGATAGTGCCCCAGAGTAATAAAACTTTGACCACTTACAGACAAATGTCTTGGCTATGATGTGAATTAGAACATAGGGCAGGAGCACCATGAGGACAGTGGAGTCCTCCAACTGCAGTGGATTACGCCAGGACAGTAGTAGTCCTGGACGTATGGGCACAAGGGGTGCATGATGGCTGTTTGCTCTCAGCGCTGGTAATGAGGCGGGGCAGAGCTCTCCAGGGTGACTCCCTGCCTGAGGTACGGTTACCCTGATGTATTTACTCTCACACAAGCAATGTGTTTGAGAATAGTCCAAGGACAACATACTGTATCAGTTATTGAAACTGGATTTTTTTTTTATTGTTGTATGGGATATGTATGTTCATTTTAAATTTGAAGCCAGCAACATGTCTCAAAAAAGTTGGTACAATGTCAATAAAAGGCAGGAAAAGTTGAGTAAGACTAAAGGAAGAACAAAGGAGGACACTTCACAGTTAATTATATTAACTGCCAAGATGACTTTGTATAAAAAAAGCCTTTCTTTCTTGTCCTTGACATGATTTCAGCTACCCAACTCCAGTTTCAACAAAGCTCCACAGATTATGTGTAGGCCTATCACAACATCTCAATATTTGTTCTGTATTATTTAAACTGATTTTGGCAGTTTTTCTTTTAACTGTTAACATTTATGTGTACAACAGCTGAAAAACACAAACAGAAATGTGGTGGTATTTTCTTTTTGGTGTCCTCCATTTGTTGTGTTTTTATCTATACTTCAATAAACAATGTGAAATGCATTGCCCTTTATTTCATATTAGGCATAAACAATCATTTAGATTTTATTCATATATCAGTTTGAGTATCTGAATTGCGAGATTCTCAGTGACATGTGTAACATGTGCACATAGACTTTAATAAAATTTAAGGAATACATGCAATACCAACAATAAACATAAAAATAAGAAAAATAATCATTTGTGTGAAACAGATTATTTGTTTAAAGAAACTTAAAAAATTGACAAGCACAGTATCCAGTGGGTGTTGGCAGGTGACAGGAATGTGTAAAGTAAGCAAGTACATAAATAAACCACCACACACTGAAATAGACTTTACTCTTTTTATTTGAAATGAACAACATGTTTCATGATTAGTGTCATCAGACCTGCTCAGGTATGGTATGAGCACTCACGGGTGTGAATAAAGTCCTTACTGGGCACCTGACATGATTCTGTGTTTTTGTGGATGAATCAAACTTTTTTTTTTTTAAAGCACAATTATGTTGTCGCTTGGTTGTTGAATTTCCACGGCTTTTCTGGCAAAAAAACAGTGACAGCATGATGGAGAATTGGTAAAGTGCTGTGCTCACAAACATTATTTGTTAACAAACTCTGTGTACACCAACATTGTTCTCAAAGTTCATGAGTAGAGACTCTGATACTATGAACGATGTGCCATGCTATTCCTTTTGGAATTTCATGGTTTTCTGCATTTATTTTTCATAAAATATGATCTGATCTTCTCTGTCACTGGACTGATATGATTGAAATTTCACAAGGCTTACAAACTTTTTCTTGGCACTGTCTATATTCTTTTTTATATAATATGCCGTGTCTACACAAATAGCAAAAACAACAGGCCTACTTTAACATGAGCAGAATATGTAATAGATAAACATACCACAACATAAGCAACATAATACCACAGTTAGCCGCCAGTCAATAGTCAAATAGTCAAATCTACTGTCAATGTTATTACATGCACAGAAAAAAAAAAGATTAAATCAAGAAGTATTCAGAATTCAGAAATATTTTACTCTACATGTCAAGTGAACACTTCTGATTTCAATTGAATTTCTTGACTTACATGACAATTTCTAATCAGAGTAAGGTCAATAGTCAGACTGAAATCAGAGCTCTTATTTGGCATTTTCATGTTTAGGCTCATGTTTAAATTGATCTGTTGTGCTTGTTTTGAATAGCAAAATTGTATAAAAATAGGTTATTTCAAATGATAACTAATTAGTGAGTAATCTGACACTATTTATACTCAACACAGTCCTGGATATACCCTCGGGGTAGCATCACTATGTTAAATAATTGGGAATATTGCATTTGTGTAAAACAAAAAAAAAGTCTATGTATTTTGTGTGATTTCTAGATGGCTCTCGCGCTCCCATCCCTTTGGCGTGGGGGTTTTACACAGCACGCCAGAGCCTTCCATATCCTCTGCAGGCCTTTTACAATCTTTCTCTTGGTGGATGTTCCTCCCTCTGAAAGAAAAAAGTTGAAATTACTAATGCATGTGTATAATGCATATATGACAAAAAGCAACACTATGTGATATGAATTCCTCAAACTTACCACATGGCAGACGAGCCTGATTCTGACCATCGCTTGAACCATTACACGTGATTGTCGGTACGATGTCTTGAACACACTGTAAACAAATATGAAATCAAGTGGTTGTGCTGAAAATGTGAACTTTGCAGTATAGCAGCATTTGCACTGATAAATTGAAAAAGCAATCAACAGAAATAAGGAAGACAAAGGATATCTTGGAATGCTGTTCAGGTTATCAGTACTGTATAATATTAAAATACTCTTATAAACTACAAATGATACCAAAAGGAAACTAAGTAATACATTTAAAATTTACCGTTTGATGATGTCTGCAATCATCTGGAATCTCCCTCTTCATCTCCCTATCTGGAACGGCTTGGCGCAGGTCAAATCTAGAATAGTTAGGTCGGAGAAATCCAGAGAGAGACTTGACTGCAGGTGAGGCTTCAGGTAATAGAACCCCAGAGGTTGACCTCACTATGTGTGATGCATTGGAGAGAGCAGATCCAAGAGTTGGCTTCACTGAAGTTGAGGCATTGAGGGCAAATGCAGGAGGTGGATTCACCAAGGTGGAGGCATTGAGAGGGGCAAATCCAGGAGGTGGATTTAGTGAAGGTGAGACACTGGGGAGGGCAAATCCAGGAGGTGGATTTACTAAGGTGGATTCATTAAGGGCAAATCCAGGTGGTGGATTCACCAAGGTGGAGGCATTGAGGGGGGCAAATCCAGGAGGTGGATTCACCAAGGTGAAGGCACTGAGAGCAAATTCAGGAGGTGGGTTAACCAAGGTGGATTCATTAAGGGCAAATCCAGGTGGTGGATTCACCAAGGTGGAGGCATTAAGAGGGGCAAATCCAGGGGATGGCTTCACTGAAGATGAGCAATTGAGAGGGGCAAATCCAGGAGGTGGATTTAGTGAAGGTGGGGCGTTGAGAGGGGCAAATCCAAGAGGTGGCTTCACCAAGGTGGAGGCATTGTGGGCAAATCCAGGAGGTGGATTCAATTTCATTGAGGCATCAAGAGGGGCAAATCCAGGAGGTGGCTTCACTGAAGGGGGGTGGATTGGTAGACCAAACCCAGGAGGTGGCTTCAATATAGGTGAGGCATGAGGTAAGTCAATTTCTGGAGGTGGTTTTACTGCACATGAGGCATTAGGAAGAGTAAAACCAGGAGGGGGCTTCACTGCAGGTGAGGCATTAAGTGCAGCAAAACCTGTAGGTGGCTTCACAGCAGGTGATGCATAAGGCATAGTAACTGCAGAAGGTGTTCTTACTGCAGGTGAGACATTAAGAGGAGTAAACCCAAGAGGAGGCTTCACTGTATGTGGGGCATCATGCACAACAAGGGGAGGAGATGGCTTCACTTCCTTTGAGGCATCAGGTAACAGTAACCCAGGAGGAGGCTTCACTGCAGGTGGGTGGATTGGCAGCACACACTCCGGAGGAGGCTTCAATGCAGGTGAGGCAGCAGGTAGATCAAATCCTGGAGGTGGTTTTACTGCAGATGTAGCATCAAGTTCAACAAACCCAGGAGGGGGCTTCACTGCAGGTGTAGCATCAATTGCAAAAAAACCAGGAGGAGGTGTCACTGCAGGTGACACATAAGGCACAGTAAATCCAGGAGGTGTCTGCACTGCAGGTGAGGTGTTAGGAAGAGCAAAACCTGGAGGAGGCTTGACTGCATGCGAAGCATCAGGCATGAGAAACCCAGGAGGTGGCTTTACTGTCCTTGAGGCATCAGGTAACATTAACCCAGGAGGAGGCTTCACTGTGTTTGAAACATTAGGTGCAACTACAGGAGGTGACTTCACTGCAGGTTGGTGGTTAGGCAGAGCAAACCCAGGAGGAGGCTTCAATGTAGGAGATGCAGCAGGTAAGGCAAACCCTGGAGGTGGTTTTGCTGCAGGTGAGGCAATCAACTCCTGATGTTGCTCTTGTGAGAGTGGCATCACATGATCCAGCAATGTAGTGAAAATCATGCTACTAATCATGTCGGTCTGATCTTTATCCATCACTAAGGCGTATAACTGATCCTGTGCATCAAGGAGAGGAAAGATCTCTACGTACTGGTTGAAAATCATGTCTCCTAGATGATCAATCATGTCTGAGGACAGTTGGTTGAGGTGACAAGACAGAGAACTTTCTTGTAGTTGGGAAAAATGCATTTTAGCAAGACATCTTATCTGGTCTGCCAATAAAAGACAGCTAATTAGTTGCTCCTTGTCTGCCAGAGACACTGGAACAAGAAGATGTAGAAATCTTGCCACTACACCTGAAATGACATTTTCAATGTCAAGACAACTTGGCATATCAGATGGTCGTGAAAGCATTTTCCCAATTTGGCACACCATCTTCATTTGTCCAGACACCAGACGGCCGATGTCTCTGGACACCATCCTGCTTTTATATGACAGTGCCTCCATAAGACATTCCACGCTGTCATACAGTTTCAACAGGTCTTGACAGATGGAGTTCACCATGCAAACCATCTCATTCATGGTGAAATGACGGGTAACTTTGCTCCTCTTCTTGGTGACCTTCACACCAGAAAGGGCCAGTCTGTTGACAACATGGTCAACCAGTGGCCAGCTGTGAGGCTGGAAATTAAATTCGGTGTCCACTTCGGAGTAAAGTTTCCGCAGCACAAGTGACACCACTGAAGTCACTGCCTCACTGGCAATCACCATCTTCTCACCAGCCCTGGGTGAACCCCTGTAGTCACTGGCAACCATAAACAGCCTCAGTGTTGACTGTGGCTTGAGACGCTGAAACGGCTGCTGAAAATGCTTGCCAATTTTCACTGCTACCAGTTCAATGATGGCAGCCATCAAAGTCCCACTGCCAGTCTTCAGAAACTCTGCCATGTCATCAGTGGTGTACATAGACTTCACCAGTTTCTGAAAAATAGACAGGGTCATCCTTGCAGCTGCTGGGCGGGAGTACTGTGCATGCCTGTTGGTGTTTGGTAGAACATGGGATAGCTGCTCATGCACTGCCTGGACGATGTTCTTAGCCAGTGGGGTGAGATCCATGGAGGTAGGGCCACTGGGGTCTGTTTTCATCAGCTGGAGCAGTCTGGTGACAATGTCTGCCACTACTTCAGAACGGGTGTGCAGACGGGAGCACCGGTAGTACTGAAGCTCTATTTCAATGTCACCGATTATCCTCCTCACCATGGGCATCTTCAGCTCATCAGAGGTCATCTCCGTGTCATGCAGTGCACTGTCAGGTGACACATTGGAGAAAAGTAGATTTCTTTATTAACTGAGTGGAAGATTCATTTTTTGTAACATGAAAATAACGTAATATTAACACATAATCACACTATTACAACTGGAAGGATTTCTAAGGAGCTATGAATGGGTGAATGTCACTAACCGATAAGACAGCTCATTGTCCTCATATGAGACCCCAGAGATAAGGTCTCTCCTGACCTCCTGCTGGATGTCTTGCATCTTGAGATGCGCATTTATGCCCCAGATCTGCAACATCACAAGTATCTTCCTGATACAACTGCAGAACTGTAGCCACAGCATTATAAGAACTAATAGTTAGAATTGATTATTTCAACATTGTAATTATGCTTACCAGGCTGAGCTGATCATCTCCTGCGTCATTAAATTCAGGAACCCTAGATAATGAGAAGAGATGTGTCAGATTTCTTTCTCTTTAACCAGTAAAATAAGGCCTACATTGGACTTAAAACCATGTTGGATTACTTACCACTCCTTGAAGGTTTTCTTGTCAAGGCGGAAAAACCATTCCATGATGTCCTCCACCGTCACTCTTGGGTTCACTGAGCCCTCCTCCTTAAGTTTTAGGAACAGTCTCAGTAGGACTTTCTGCAAGACAGACGTATCAGGAATTAGTATCAGTAATGTCAGGAGACATTTCCAGTCTTTAGTTTTTTTGTATTGTTATTTATTTTTTTGTGTTTATAGGAGTCTTACTTTTTCCTCGTAAGCCATCCTGTCTATACAGAAGCCAGCCTTCTTCAAGCCGCAGAAACAGTAGGGCAGACACTGATAAAACACAAAGAAAACCTAATCAGGTGATGTTTTTTCTATCATGGTTTCTTGATGGCTATCGCTACAGTCTACCAGCTATTGTTTAGGTTAAAGTGATATAACAACATTATAAGGGTCTGATCCAAAGGTACTCCTAACCTATACTGGGAAAATACATCTACAGGCACATCTGACCTTGAACACACACCATACTGACTTTACACACATCCACTCCTCAGCACACACACCCTAACACGTTACACTACACCACACACACACACACACACACACAAACACATACACCATAGAGCCCATCATCATCATCAACGCTACCCCTCCACACACTGCCTCATGCCCTCTCACCACCCTCTCCTCACACACGTTTCTCCACCTCCACCTCTGACCCCCCCACCCCCCACACAAGACACAGCCCTCACATCCCCCCTGCATGTTTCTATCTCTCAGTTATAGGCCTGTGTAGTTGTGGGCAAACACATTATCTCATTCCTTCTCATTTGTAGCCTGATTTCCATCGACTAATATCTACTGCATTCGTTTTGAAAATTAAAGTTGGCTCGCTAATTAAGTAAACAACCAAATTACTTAATTCATAATTACCTCTGATCTGTCCTCCATTTCCTCCTGTAGAACAAATGTCCTGGGTGAACCGCCACCTTCACTGGTGAAAAGTCGCTCAGAGAAGTTATTTTTCATGCCGTTTGTCAAAATCGCTTTCAAAAAGTGGTGCTTTCCGCAACGTTCTAGTTTAAATGATTTAATTAAAAACATTCTATAACTATAGTAACAACTTGACAGGGCACGTTGTAGTTTTTGGACGTCTTGACGTCACTGAGCAGTATCTTTGCTTTTCTGTCAGTCATCGCCGTTAGGTCATGAGAGCTTAATAACAGAAGGTGAGGCGGGTTTTGTGTATATTGGCTTAAATAACGTGATATTGGCTGTTGAAGTATGAAATATAAAGGAAGTAAGCACAGAGGTATTTGCAACTGCGCAGAAAAATCTAACGTTAGCTGCAGTCGTCCATCATCCATCTTCGTAGTTTTGCGGAGCATTTAGATTTATTTTGGAAGAATACAGATGTACTGTTGTACTGATGTACGCGTGTCAAAAAAGGTTAGACAAAGAAACAAGATGGACATCCCCAACATCTGGTTTGCTTTCCTTTAAAGACAGTTGTTGACGAAGGTGGGAACCAAGCTGGCAGTTGTTGACAAAGCTAACTAAATGTAAGAAGTTGATAGCGTCCAAGAAGTTGTCTAACAGGCCTTGGCTAGTTAGTTGTTCAATTCCACATTAATTAGTAAAACAAGTACCCAAGAGGATGACATGAAGGTGTGTTTGGAACAGTAAATGCAAAGTGAAATTTAAAGTTAGAGATATTGAGTTGCAAGCCTATAGTTTTTTTTCTTTCTCGGCCAGAAATCACAGTTACGTCGCTAATTAAATACATATGGTATTATAATTGCTCCCAATACGCTGTCATACTCAGGGCTGGAGACTGTGTGGAAGAGAGTGGCACTCCACCTTGAGCCGAGCGGCAGGATTATGTTCATGTCATGTTCGTGTATAGCCAGATGCTCAAGGAGTCATACGTAGAGTAATTTCTTTTGAATTCAAAATTCTTTATTTAATTGCATGTGTAAGTGGAATGAGTCATTACTGAAGTAAGTTTATTTCAGTCTGAAAATTGTTACTAAAATAAGTATATTTCAGTTGTTACATTTACAGTTCAGTGACAAATTAGAAAATACAAGTGGTTGACATGCCCCGTGATGCGACTGAAAAGATGTCCCAGTAGAGTGAGATGTCTGTTGTCTTGTTGTTGATGTTTCAGGAGCAGACCCTGATTGGAGAGCTGAAGAACTTCTGAACTGCACGACTACTGTGACTTCAGCCTATTGCTGCAATACATCACTCACTTCCTGGGTAGGTCCTGTGAGAGTCATACAGCACATCTAATGCGGGATGTTGTTTTGGCATGTTTAACGCCATCTCAACCTTAAAAACAGTCAGATTACTGTAGAGGGTTTTGGTAAGGCATTTGTGCTGTGCCTCTGTCCATAGATAGGGATGGTTATCTACATTTCGGCGGAAAACAGAAATATGACATGAATATGAAGCTCATACACTGGAGAAGAGTAAGTAGAATTTTTTGATTCTAAATTGTATATGTAGTTATACAATGCCTGAGTCTTACCACTTAGTATGTCTAATAAACTTGAATACTTGCCACATCACCAGTTATAACTTCAGGTGGCCACTAGATGGAGCCAGAGGCTGCCTGGCAATATATTCATTTCAAAGTCAAAGTCAGCTTTTAATTTCAATTCTTCACATGCGCTAGACATACAAGGAATCGGAATTACATTTCGTACTATCCCAGGTGTAGACAAGACAGGACATTAAACATTAAACATTAAAGTGCAAGATAAGACAATAAGACAATATGGAGTACTGAAAGGTATTTGTGTTCTTACCTATCCTGAGTGTAATAACATTTTGCCTGACCAATTCACTTGCAGAGTCCTTGAATTAACATCACATTATGTCAACAATACAACATAACTTCTGCAGAACTATACCATCTGTCTGAGCATATGTGAAGGGTGTACAGTGGTCCCTCGCTATATCGCGGTTCACCTTTCGCGGCCTCGCTGTTTTGCGGATTTTTTTAGTGCATGCAATCTCCTGTACAGTACAGAATGCGCTCAGCTTGTAAAATTTACATTCTTCCACCGTCAGCTGTGTGACTCGGAAGTGCTGTATGTTTGCAAGTGTGAACTTTGCATGTCTGAGAAAAGTGTAGTGAGGGGTTTTACAGCCTTAAAACATCTATAATAGTTGTAAAAAATAAGGCTGACTACTTCGCGGATTTCGCCTGTCGTGGGTTATTTTATTATAGAGTTGTGTATACAATTTAAGTGCTCTTGAAGTCTCACAAGAAACAGACCTGAGATCACAAGCACTGTAGCCTAATACATCACAACCTGTTCAGCTGCAGAGCGAATCCTGTCCCTGATTCGCCTCAGCTCATCCAAGCCGTCCTTCATAAGCTCGGCCTGTTTACGGATCTTTCTGGCAATCTTGCTCTTCTTGCTCTTCTGCTGGTCCTTCTTGCTGAAGTATGTGTCCATGCTTGATGTGAAGCCATCCAGAAGAGCAGAGCAACGCCCATGCAGTCTTAAATTAACCCCTTGACTGCTGATCACCTGAGCAAGCCTCAGCACCGTCATTACGTCCTCGTCCATGCCCCGTACGACGGCCGAGTGGATCCTGCTCAAGCGCTCCATGCCCACACTGATAAACACCAGAGAGGCCTCCACGTCCTCCATCTTGGTTTTGTAGTCCTGCATGATCTCCTCCACCTTCTTCCTCTTCTTCGTGTTGGACACTTTGTTCTTGACAGCCACAGCGCCCCCCGCTCCTCCAGCGGCGGCCATTCCAACGCCAGCGGCGGTCAGAGCCAGAGACGCCCCCATGGTACACGGCGCCAAGATGGCGCCCGCCACTGCCGCCGCCACACCCACAGCCCCAGCGGCGCCACCGGCGATGCCGGCTCTCTTCGTTTTCTTCTGAGTGTCATCCAGTCTGTCAGCCACGCAGTGGAGCTGGGTGATGCAGTCATTGAAAATACGACCCCTGTGGAACAGGAGGCCCTCGAACAGCGACATGGTCAGTCTCACCCGCTGTGCCTCAATAGTGATCGCTCTGCAAGATTGAAAACAAATGGGGGAAGAACCGGTTGTCTAAGTAAAACTGTGAAATACTGATAACACAGACAAAAGTGTAGCGGTTGTCTGAGATAATCACATACATCACATCCTTCTCTCGGTAGGATATATGCCCTGTGTCTGAAACAGAAACACACACACACACACACATGCACACACTCATACACACACGCACACACACGCACACACACACACACACACACACACACACACACACACACACACACACACACACACACACACACACACGTGTGTTTTATATGGGGCTGCAAATCATACATACATACAAAATATCCACTGAACATTTGTATTACTTTAGTAGATAAAACACATTTTTCATTGCAAATCTGTTACCATGGACCATCACCCTCTCACCTTTTACTCCAAACCACCAGTCCAAGAGCATAGCCAGCTCTTCCTGTGAGAGAGATATTAAGGTACTGTAACTAAAGTGTCTGAGATACACATACAAGCATATTGAACTGAAGAAACATAGGGTGTGGGGCTAAAAAGTTCTCGAATGACTTTAACATGTGGCCCTGTACAGAAATTTGTGATTTTAAAATAAGAGTTAACTTTTGTCTCAGTTGAAAAAGAAGGATCCAAAACAATGAGACCTGACTTATCATATGCAGATGTTTGTCATGTTTTATAAATGACACAATAGTGTCCAAAAGTGACACAAACACACAGATTACTTTTGTTTGTCTCTTGTTGTCTCCGTATTCAATGTAGAATATACAATAATAACCAGTGATGGGCAACCTGGATTCAGAAGCTACAGTCTAGTACCACATATTCAGAATCACATGATTTTACCTGCACTGAATACAAGTAATCTCAATAATTCTACCTGGCTGAAAAGTTTTGCTAATTAGAATCAGTTGATCAGTGAATGGCAGCTGAGGGCTGTGGTTAGGGACTTGGTCTTGGGATCAGAGGGTCGCAGGTTCGAATCCTGTTCCAGTAGGAAGAATGGTGGTGAGGGAGTAAACAACCAGTGCTCATCCATGGCTGAAGTGCAGTTGAGCAAGGCATCTAACCCCTCATTGCTGCAGGGACTGTAACTGAAACCCTGTGCCTAAATAACTGGATTACTAAGTGCAATGTAATGTAATGAATGGCTGGAACAAATGTGTGGTACTGGATTGTAGATTCAGAATCCAGATTGCCCACCAGTGACAATAGCTATTGTCACAAACCTGTGACATTCTCTGACTGTTTGCCAAGCCTTGTGGAAATGTGACTGGAAGACCGTACTGATCCCGAAGCCTTGGTTTTGCAAACTGAAAAATAAAACAGACATAATAAAGGCTCTGTCGTCAAAGTCATAATCAATTTGATATCAAATAGTAAAGTATAAATAAAGTAGCCCTAAATAAAGTAATAAATAAAGTAGCCTTTTAGCGGTCACTGTATCGCCAGCGTGACGAAAAAAAAAAAACATAATTAAAACATTACTACGACATTACAGAAAGTCATTAGTAACACATTATAACTTGGTCATTGCCATTCTGGTAACAACAGAGTTATAATAGGGAGTGTCTTTTAAAGTGTTAAGCAAGGCTGTTTTTTTACTGGGCCAGTTGTACTGAGGTAGATGTTATCGCGCCATGGAGCAGTGGCATTCTCAGAGAGGGAGTGGTTGAAGGGAGGTCTGCGGGGCTGCCCCAGTGGAAAAGGGGGACACCAGTCCAATCACTAACATTTCCTCCTTAAGAAAGCTCTTTTCACCTTGCTGAATACCACAACCGTGCATTGCGTCTTAAAGCTTGCTAGCTGGTTTTAAGACTTTCAAGTTAACAATTCCTCAACATGCAGTAAAGCCTGTCCATCAGGGTTTGTTTGACCACAGCCTGTATTGGTGTGCTGACTTTGTGCAGGGTGCATTTTTGAAGAGTTTTTTTTTTTCAACAGGTTAGAAGGGTGGAGTTTCTCCAACCAGCTACTGTTTGGTGTGGCTAGAATGACCTTCCTACCTACATCAACCCCAGCTGACTCAGACTGCCTTTGAGAGTGAGGTTGGGCTGATCAGATGGAGGACTGGACTGGGGAAATGTGAGCCAGCACCTCCATCTTAGAGGTGCAGCTGCAGCATGCAGGTGGACAAACCGGCTTGAGAGAGTAACAGTCCTCCCATAATATTCCTTCTGCCTTTCGGCTGCACAATAAATGGGACATTACTAAAAGATGTTTAACGCTCCACATATGAAGATATTTGGGAAATCAAATGGAGTCCTACTGCCCTTGATACCTATCCCCATAGGCTGTGCACTGATTGAAGATTAAGCTGAAAGATTAAGCTGAAAAACTATATTTAAAAATTTAAATGTTTATTTATCACAAAACGTATCGCCATCGCAACATTTAGCGATGTTACCGCATATCGCACATTTTTCCAATATCGTGCAGCCCTACTAATTAGGTCATTTACCTGACCAAAGAGGTGTGCTAATTGGGATCAACTGGTTCAGTGCATTGGCCAAAATATGTGGCAGGACTTTTACTTTCTGAACCTGGAATGTCCGGACCTGCAGCTGTGACCCGGTCATAGAGGGGCATAGCCTGTCTGACAAGTTAAACTCATGGTATGCATGATAATGTGTGGTGGCAGACAAGCCTTGGTCACTCCTGTTTAGCTGGAATATCTTTTCTCAGAAAGGAGGACGTAACAGGCTTACAAGTCTAGTGGCAATCACGTCGAGCATGACTAAGGTTCTGTCTCCTACCGAGTGACGTTTCCTATGCTTTAATGAAGGCTACATAGAAACTCATCTAATAATGAAACTACAGATGTTAAAATAGGCATCTTACCACCTGAATGTTACGTAGTAACTTTAGGAAATGACAATAACAACAACTTTTTAATGAAATGTTAGGTATAAAACAGGCTCATGTCACCTGAGCGATTGACCAAAGTCGCATGTACTGGCTGTCATCGGCATATCTGGAAGATACTGACAAACGTCTGGGGTCTTTTGTGATGGTATACTGCTGAGGCGATAGAAGTGATCGAGTCAAAGGTGGAGCTGTAGGTTTAGCCCCGCCCCAAAGATAGTATTCGTCTTCGGGTCTGTAGAGCTGTTTTGGATCAACACATGGATACATTGATAAGAGGAATTCTTACCAGACTAGTTTCATATCTTGTGACTTGAGAACTATATCTTACCAGTGAATCTTTAGTGTTTCTAGTACTGTACTATGCTGGGCACCAACCATAAACAGTTAGTGTTTTGGCACTTCTATGGCAGTTGAATACTATAGTTTGTTTGCCAGTTTTAGACCAAAACTACATTATACAATTTTAACTGAATTAAAACCAACATAACTACAGAACCCCCTCAACTAGCGTAGCTGTAAATAATATTATCAAACCTTATCAAAACCTAAACATATTTTGTCAAACTATATGTAGTAACTTCAAGAAATGACAATAACAGCAACTATCATGAAACGTTAGGTATAAAACAGGCTCATGTCACCTGAGCGATTGACCGAGGTCGCATGTACTGGCCACCACCGGCATATCTGGAAGATACTGACAAACGTCTGGGGTCTGTTGCAATGGTATCCTGCTGAGGCGATAGGACTGATGGAGACAAAGGTGGAGCTGTAGGTTTAGCCCCGCCCCAAAGATAGTATTCCTCTTCGGGTCTGTAGAGCTGTTTTGGATCAACACATGGATACATTCATGAGACAAATTCTTACTAGACCAGATTCATATCTTGTGACTTGAGAACTATATCTTACCAGTGAATCTTTAGTGTGTCTAGTACTGTACCATACTGGGCACCAACCATAGAAGTAACAGTTAGTGTTTTGGCACTTCTATGGCAGTTGTATACCATACTGTAGTTTGTTTGCCAGTTTTAGAGCAAAACCACATTATACAGTTTTAACTGAATTAAAACCAACATAACTACAGAACCCCCTCAACTAGCGTAGCTGTAAATAATATTATCAAACCTTATCAAAACCTAAACATTTTTTGTCAAACTATATGTAGTAACTTTAAGAAATGACAATAACAGCAACTATCATGAAACGTTAGGTATAAAACAGGCTCATGTCACCTGAGCGATTGACCGAGGTCGCATGTACTGGCTGCCACCGGCATATCTGGAAGATACTGACAAACGTCTGGGGTCTGTTGCCATGGTATCCTGCTGAAGCAATAGGAGTGATGGAGTCAAAGGTGGAGCTGTAGGTTTAGCCCATAGACAGTAGAAGAGAATGGACTGAGGGATGGCGTCGTTTTCAATGGGAGCCGTTGAAGCACGATTTTGAGATTTTTAATTGGTCACAAGGCAACTGCGCAAGTGCGGGGTGACGTACGGTCACGTCGGCCAGCGAACCCAAATACTATAAATTGAGTGGTAGATGCTCAATCACAAATCATACAGCGTACGATAGTTTTCTTAATAAGTATTCTTCTACCGTTATAGCTGCAATCACTTAGTGGAGTGGGGGGCTAATATTGTATGTGGGGACTTGATTCTTCGTCAACTAACTTTGGTTCCAGGCAGTCTTGCAAGCCAGCATGTCAAGGGAGCTAGCTAGTTAGCATATAAACTACAAGCTATAGCGTGTAGCTTAGCTTAGCAGTCTTTCTCAATTCACTTGCATCGAATAGTAAAATCCATAAAGATAGCAATTCTGCTTACAAACAAATACCAAGTTCTACGCTTATTTTTCGGGAAGTAGTGATGTAAATGTTTCACGAACATGAATAGAAAAGTAAACGAGCATGACTGTGGCTACAGCTTGTTATCCAACCACTACGGTAAATTTTCTCCTGTGCGACAGAAACTCACTAGCCGTCGCATGATTTATGGCGTCATTTTTAGCATAATTTCAGATAAACGTTTCTTACAAGGCAATAACATGACAGATTTCTGATCGAAGCAAATATGTTTTGCTGTGCCCTCTCCGGTTTACAACAATGCCAATATCAAGGTACGGATGGCTTCTCATGTAAAGTTGTTTGATTTCAAAGTGACGCTAAAATGAATGGAAGTCAACGGAATGCTACATGCTATTGGTCATTTTCCAGGTTGAGATTTCCCCATGGGTGCTTCAACTTCCGGATATTGGGCTAAACCAAGGGGGTAGGAGCATAGGCGGAAGTTGAAGCACCCATGGGGAAATCTCAACCCGGAAAGGGCCCAATAGCCTTTAGCATTTCGTTGACTTCCATTCATTTTAGCGTCACTTTGAAATCAAATAACTTTACATGAGAAGCACTCCGTGTCTTCATATTGGCATTGTTCTAAACCGGAGAGGACACAGCACAACATATTTGCTTCGATCGGAAATCTGTCATGTTATTGCCTTGCAAGAAACGTTTATCTGAATTTGTGCAAAAAATGGCGTCACAAATCATGCGACGGCTAGTGAGTTTCTGTTGCACAGGAGAAAATTTACCGTACTGTTTGGATAACAAGCCAGAGCCATAGTCATGCCCGTTTACTTTTCAATTCATGTTGGTGGAGCATTTACATCAGTATTTCTCAAAAAATAAGCTTAGAACTTGGTATTTGTTTGTAAGCAGAATCGCTATCTTTATGGATTTTACTATTCGATGCAAGTGAATTGAGAAAGATGGCTAAGCTAAGCTACACGCTATAGCTTGGTATGTACATGCTAACTAGCTAGCTCCCTTGACATGCTGGCTTGCAAGACTGCCTGGAACCGAAGTTAGTTGACGAAGAATCAAGTCACCACGTACAATATTAGCCTCCCACCCCAGTAAGTGATTGCAGCTATAACGGTAGAATACTTATTAAGAAAATTATCGTACGCTGTCTGATTTCTGATTGAGCATGTACCACTCAATTTATCGTATTCGGGTTCGTTGGCCGACGTGACCGTACGTCACCACACGCTTGCGCAGTTGCCTGGTGACCAATTAAAATGTTCAGAATCGTGCTTCAACAGCTCCCATTGAAAACAACGCCATACCACGGTCCATTCTTTTCTACTGTCTATGGTTTAGCCCCACCCCAAAGATAGTATTCCTCTTCTGGTCTGAAGGGCTGCTGGGAATCAACACATGGATACATTGATGTGGAGAATTTCCACCAATCGTAATCTTGTGACTAAAGAACTCGGTCTTCTTCATTAAAGTCTACTGTTTCTAGTGCTGTTATAGTATTATTTGGGCACCTCTATGGTACTTCAGTATGTTTGTATGTAGGTCCAATGTGGGTTCACCTACGGGAAGGTAATATGTGCAGTGCAAGCCAGTATAGCCTGGTTTGTGCTTGCTGTACAACTTTATGATCTACATTGTGGACAATTGCAAGAGGGTACAGAAATAAACGTTTTTGAAGTACCTGTCCACACCTGCCACAGTAAGTTGTGTGTTGAACACAACTTGAACATACTCAATTACCTTGGATATGTTTCAGCTATATGCACCAACTAGGTCTCTGAGATCACAGCAGAAAAATCTGTTGGTAGAATCTGCTGTTAAAACAAAATGTGGTGAAGCAGCTTTCAGCTGCTATACTGTTAAGTTCTGGAACCAACTTCCAGAAGACATGAAAAATGCTTCTACTGTTGGCAGTTTCAAATGTAGACTTAAGACCAAACTGTTTTCAGATGCTTTCTGTTAATGATTTTTACTAATTTATTCTTTTAAAGATTTAAGTTATTGTATCTTTTCAGATGATTCACATGACTCATCTATACTAAGCTTTTGTGTCTTTTATTTACCACATACTTATTTTATTTTTATCCTTTTACACTTATCTTATCTTGTGCTTTTACATATTGTTCTTTGCTTTTATTTTTGTTAAGCACTCCAGACTGCTGTTGTGTATGGAATGCACTATACAAATAAACTTGCCCTGCCTTAAATTGTATATCTTTCTTTAGGCAGTCATGGCCCCACGTGAAGAGATTCCACATCAGACATTACTAATCATCTCTAATCATCTCATTACTAATCATCTCTAATCATCTCATTACTAATCATCTCGAAATGTTACTGCTCTCACAATCTTGCCGGCATTTCCCAGAAGGTACCAGGAAGTTAGAGGGAAAATGGAAGAAAATTAAAAAAATATCAGAATATTGACCCTGGCTCCCACTCAAAGATGCAGCAGTGAGGGAGGTGTTACTGTATATTTCAGGGATGACTATAGGCTATGTGTGAATGGCTTTGATTTAGGACTTTAAGTCATTAAATATAATGTAGTAAAAAGAGTATTGTCTAATTGACTGGACAAATGAGGCTCAAAATGAAACCTTGCAATTTTATTGTTTTTCATACATGGAAGAGAATACTAAAATCTTGGTTTATGGTAAGTGGTCAAAACAGCAATCACTGTAGCCTAGTAAAAGTGTTTCTCGGCTTGATAAATGACTAAATATTTATTATATTTCTAGAGTTTATTATTTTTCCCAAGGTAACATCTAAGTACCACAGGTAAGGTAAGGTAATTTAAGATACCTTGATACTTTAGTGATTAGCTTGATTATTTTGTTACCTTTATCACTTGTTATGAGGTTCAAAAATGCATCTGTTGCAAAGTTTGCATGTACTAAGTAATTCTCTGCTAAATAATTTCAACATGTTAAGGTTGTATAAACATTTATGCCAAATCTACATTTAGTTCAAATTTGGCCTTTATTTTGATTATCTATTGTTTCCCTTAAAATTCTGCAATTTGTCCAACATCCCAAGTATCCCACGGCACATCATACGGTTCAACAACACAATGATACAATAGTTAAATTATACATTTTGGATTCTAGTGAAACGTGAAATGGAGGTTGAAAACATGTAAGGAGACAAGAAACTGTTTTTCTTCATCGTCTCAATCTTGTCTATTTCGGGTACACACAGATATATAAGGCTGAGCTCACATTTTGCTTGGTTGTGAAAGTTCCACAAAAATAATAGTTTTAATTGCACTAAGATGTACTTACCTTTGCCATTTTCTCACAGCAGCAACATGCCAACACCAGGCTTGCGTGATAATGCAGTAGACTTTCTGTGCGACTGAAACCAGAGTATGGCTTTGCCCATATGAAAATATGTATGGTGACGTTGTATTGGCTTTTACGGGATTTCAGTCACTATACTGACGATAAACATGCGAGAGCTACTCAAACCTGTTTATCCACAAACAAACAACCTGACACAATATGTGATATGAACTTTGCTAGTTTCCCACAAGGACGTCTTTATTTTCACTTTCACATTTCACAAGTTTGCAGAGAGCTCTTTCTGTAACTCCTGAAGAGCTGTTCCATCCGTATAGCCATTATAAACACATTGTGATAAATCCCTGTGAAACATTTTATTAAGACTTTTCTCATGTTTTTCTCAATTACATACTGAATTTTGCAGGCAGGGAAATATTTGGATGTTTTAATATGAGTGATCAGATGTTTCCTCTTTTTTCATTGCTTTTTAACACGTTCTGTCTTTGTTGGAATTCTGAGTTTGAAAAAGGTTGTCCCAGATAATCATTGGAAATGGTCACAACCTGTCACAACCAGTGCCACACTGCCTGAAGCAGTGCCCTTTTTGAGGACGATATCAGCTAAAACCTTTCCTCACTTTCAGTGCTAGTGGAGCAGAGCAGACACACAACACCTACCACACAGGAAATATCTGTAGTGCCTGAAGTGCCAATGTCAGCCACCTCCACCTGCATGCCACCTCTTTTCTCCAAACTACTACAGTAAGTGTTTGCAATGTTTTTGTCTGTAGTTCAAAGATGTAATCTCAGGGAATGCTTTAAGACAGATATGCTTGCATCTGTAAAAGGGTAGATGTGGGGAAACTGATGAAAAAAAGTTCTTAAATGAAGTGAATGTCCTTGGTGGAGCAGGAAGCACATTTAGTTGTGGACAGCTGAAGTATGGTTTTATTTATAAGTTGCAGTGTCAAGAGTAAAGGTTTTAGGACTGATGGAAAGCACATCCTGCAGTCATATTGAAGTCTCTGTGCCAACAATAGATGTCTACATATACACATGATCTGGTCTTGCATTACTGTTTGTTGATATTTTCTTTTTCTTTTAAAGAAAACAGGCAGCCAGGAAGAAACTGACTTCAGCATGGATGCACTGTCTGCCACTCCCTGAAACTCTTAAAATTTCTATTTGCAAACTGCCTTTATGAATTTATGAAATTAAGTGAATTACAATCTTTCTTGCTACACGTGCCATTTTATTTATTTTATTTTTTACAAACGATTATTTGAAATAGCAGATTGACATCTAATAATAATAATAATAATAATAATAATAATAATAATAATAATAATCATTACTTGTATATCACAGTTCATACAGGATGCAGCTCAAAGTGCATTTCTTGCAGTCCAGTGTAAATAGTGTGTAAAGAGCTCAAATATCACTACAAAATACAAAACCACATAATTGACAAAGGGACAAATGATGTGACACACAGCATATAGAAAAAGGATACTGGCATAGGAACATCCTATCTGTCCTTCAATCACTGCTGCATCTCTGCCTGCTCCACAGCTGTGCGTATTCTGTTCCTGCTGTGCAGCAGCTCATCCACCCCGCACTTCATCTGTCTGGCAAGCTCACGGATCTTCCTGGCGAGCTTGGTCTCGGAGCCCTTTTTCTGCTGCTTCTGGTCTTCAAAATAAATGTCCATGCTCGTTGCCAGAGCATTCAGAGCGTTCGAGGACAGGGCCGTGGGCCGCAGGTCGCCGGAACCTCTGCCCAGGATCTGCGCCACCCTCGCCATCTTCACGACCTCCTCGTCCACGTCGCGCAGAACGGACGGCTCGAACCTGCGGAGGCGCTCCACGCCCGTGTTCATGAACCGCAGGCAGTCGTCCACGTCCTGTCTCTGAGCCCGGTGGTCCTGCAGGATCTCCTCCACCTTCTTGCGCTCCTGGCTGCTGTACAGCTTGTCGGTGATGGCCGACGACCCGCCCTTGGCCCCGCCCACCGCCACCCCCACGCCGATGGCCGTGGCGGCCAGAGACAGGCCCATGGTGAAGGGGGCCAGGACGATGCCCGTGGCGGCGGCCACACTGCCCCCCGTGATGCCCGCCACCTTGGCCTTCTTGTTGGTCTTGTCCAGCTTGTCTCCCAGGCCGTACAGCTGGGTGATGTGGTTGTTGAAGACCTTGACTCGGTGGAACAAGAGGCACTCGAACAGGTGCAGAGCCAGGCGCACCCGCTGTGCTTCAGAGACAAGTGTTCTAGATAGTGGAGAGAATTAAACATGAACCAGTTGTGCCTTGTTTGTTATTTTGTTGTTATGTTTAAGACTTATAGATTAGTGTTTTTATGTTGGGTTTTGTTCAGGATATTTCACCTTCAATTGGACAGAACTGTCTAGTGGGACAGGAAATATGTGACAGAGAGAGACAGGGTAGAATCAGAACTCAAACTTGGGTTTCCTGGTGTATGTTATGGATGCCTTAGCCAACTGCATTACTGTGCCCCCTATAGTTCAGTGTTTTAAAATGTGTTATTTTGTTGTTATTTTTATACTTATAGAGTAGTGTTTTGTGTTTTTTTGGATATTAATTGGATGGGACAGTGAAGGACAGGAAGTACAAGAGAGAGACAGGGTAGAATCAGGAAATGACCTCAGGTGTATCCTGGTGTATGTTATGCCTTTGTTTACTCTGTGTCCATACCTTTGTTTACTCTGTCTTTCTTTATCTTGCTTTATCCTCCTTTTGTAAGTCGCTTTGGATAAAAGTGTCTGCTAAGTGTAATATAATGTAATGTAATGGATGCCTTAGCCAACTGCATCACTGTGTCCCCTATAGTATAGTGTTTTAAAATGTGTTGCTAATGTGATGTAATGTGAACTTACTGTTTGTTTTGCTCTTGCACTTTGTGGTTTATGTCAGACTCGTATATGTTTTCCCAGCCTGAAAGACACAATACAGACAAGCATTGAGGCTTTGCTGGTTAACCGCACTGATATACATGCCACCAAAGCACCCGCTCACCATCAGGAAAACTCACATTTGGCAGTGCTCCACCACTCCATTAACATGTCCAACTCATCCTAAAAGAAAAAAAAAACAACATACAGCATTAGTTGATATGAAAGAATGCAAGCAAAATCACAACGAATGTGGTATTTCAGAGGTCGTGTTTGGTGGAGGAGATGGAGTGTGGAGAACGACAGGTTCTCGCCTATACTAGCCACAGGCTACAATCATTCAAAGCCCATTCAGTTCGGTCATAGCACACCAAATAGAAGATTTAAATGTTCTAAACAAACAGCCCTACTTATCTATATATTTCTAGGTGATTGTGTGCTGCAAGGAGACTCCTCCAGTAATCACAACTATGCCACTGCTTTTTTTTAAATAACGAACTTACGTCACTTTGTTTGTCCTTTTTCTTATTCACTCATTTTTCTGCCTATTTTCTTTCATTGACTGATGGAGGCACTGATGGAGGCAAAAAAAAAAAAACAAGTACTAAACGGTTTCTTGGGTAATGGCACCTTTAAGTACTTGCGTAACAGAGGTCATCCTAGGCTGTCTAACGTTGTCACAGTGTTGTGTTTTACAGTTTATCTGAGACACAGTGACTGTTTTACAGTTTATCTGAGACAAAGACACCTTCATAAAAGCATGACCATGAAGCATAGCCGTTTGTTAAACCAGTCCGACTACACGTACCTTTGAGCTGCCGGGAACCTGATGAGGCCCCTTCGCCAGAGGAAGGTGTGTTGGCAGAGACAGCTGTGGATGCAGGCTGGACCTCTGGCTTGTTTGTGCATGGCTGCCACCCACCTGGACACTCTCAAACCTCCTGGCCTGTGGCTAGAGAAGAAAAACACAATAAGAGACTTAGACTGATGATACACAGGGCAACTTTTTGAGCAGCGTTGTCGGGCAACAACGTGACTGGCTCCTAACTGTTTGACGGGATGATCGCAGAATGTTGCCCGGTATCAGTGATACAGTGCCAGAACTACATCTGTTAGTTACGTTGCACAGCAACATTGCTTAAAAAGTTGCCTGTTGTACCATCATCTTTAGAGTTTTCTCAGAGTTCATACCATGTGCTAATAAATGTATATAAATAAATATATATATAAATATGTATATAAATATAAGAAATATCAATCCTAACTCCATGAAACAAAACAAAAACTCTGCCACATATTTGATTCAACCATTTTTTGAACCAACTAATAAGCACAAATGAGCTCAGAAATCATCAGACAGGTAGACTGGCTACTTAATGAAATCATCCCTGTTATGTACACAGGCAGAAGCAGTACATGGGAGGGGGTTTCACCTCCTGAATCTGGAACTGACACCTCTGATAAGGTGGACAGGAGGACACTGGACTTCAATACCTTATGCTGCTGCTCAGAGGGAGAGCGTTTAGAGGCGGAATGGTGTAGGGAGCCACTGCTTGGTCGTGGAGGAAGAGAAGGCTTGGGCTTTCGGCTGAAGACCTAACATGGTGGTAGAAAGAATATACACACATAGGTCTGTACAGTCTTATTGTAGAGTTATATTTTATCAGATTAAAAATGGAGAGTAAATGCTGACATGTACACAATGCAGTCTAATATTTAGAATATGAAATAAGCTCTGATATTGCTATTGATATACCAATATACAATTAATTCATGCAATGAGACATACATACACCATAATGAATGACAGGCTACTACTGTGAACGCAAGAGGGCTAGGATATTCTGCACTTGTCTGAAGGCTAATGGTCATAGCTTCATCCTAGTTCACAATACAAAACATCAAAACTAAAAACTATGTTTAAACTGATTTCCTTTGTCGTAAGAAAAATGACTTGGAAAGAAGGCCTAACATTTGTGCATAAAGGTGTGTGACAGTAAGGTCGGCAAATCCCAATACCTATTGGCTGACTTCCCATGCAATCAGAACAGTAACTATCCATCTTTGTGATTGGTTTACCACCCCTGACAGGCAGTTCCCCAACAACAAGAGTGATGGCTGGCTTAGATGCTGGGTTGTTTTGAGAGATGTGTTTTGTTTGGATTTTTTGGTCCAGTGACAAATCCAAATTCAAAACCAATCCAACATTACAAAAAAAGATTGTCAGAACAGCTCTTTTATTATGAAATAAATGCCTTTGTCAATGACGGTCCTACCGGAAGGTTGAGCTCGTCCGGGTCCACATATAGAGGCTCCTCTATTAGTTCACAATACAAATGCTCTTCTTGTGGTTGTTGCTAAACATGTCAAGCCAAGCATACAGAAAGCAATCAGGATTAAAGTTTAAATCTCAAAGCCACTCAACGATTCTACATTAAAAATGTTAAGTATTATATCTGTAAATACACACACCTTCAATTCCTCCACAGAGTTCTGTCTGGTGAGCACTTTGACGCTGCGATGGACAGGCTGTGGAGGCAAGGCAGGGCTTCCCCTCTATTTCCCCAGATTACATAAGAGAACAATAAAAACAATAAAAGTAAACAGCAAACAATACCATTTGAGATACCTAAATGTCCTCTTGAGGTCTCTGGATTGGCTACTACTCACAGTGATTAACAATCAGACCTTTCCTTAATGACCACATTGTTTGAGTAAGTAAACACAGGTAGTTAGAGCTCAAAGTTCATTTGCAGACTTTTTTTCTGCCTTGACGCAACTGTGTGGTCTGATCTACTTACGCACACAATACAAAAACAATGTCATTCTAGTATCTATATGTTTTCAGATTTCCAGTGAATATTAAGACGCTACAGGTTTTTATAATGCTAAAAAACATAGAAAAACATTTAAAAAACATTAAAAAACAACTGTTTATTTGTGAAAACCTATTTTAAAGATTATCACTGAATTATTAGATTTATTATTAGAATTATTAGATTTTTTTTTTTAAATAAAAACACAAATATTCCGATACATACATTAACAATTTAACAAAACACATAACACATAAGTACAAGATCTGGTAAAGAATTCTCTTCACACTACAATGGGCAACACAAATGAGTTCTAGTTCACACATACTATCAGGAAAGCGAAATAATGTCATACCCGAGCTTTTAAGCTGTAAGATGGATTCTCGGGTCCTTTGTCACACTCTCCTGCTGAAACACCTGCCATTTTTGCCTTAATGAACTTTTAACATTTATCTGTCCACAAGAGTTTTCTTGGCTGACTAGACTTAGCGGCTGACGGGCTATGGCCAGGCAGCCAGCATACTGTCAGATTTACAAGCAACTTCAACACCCAAGATCAGATAAAACTTTGGTGAACTGCCACAGAGCAATAACTCTTCACTTTGTGTCTGTATACCTGTGTGTGTGTGTTTGTGTGTGTGCATGTGTGTGTGTGTGTGTGAGTATGTGTGTGTGTGTCTGTGTAGCTGTGCGTGTGTGTGTGTGTGTGTGTGTCTTTGTGTGTGTGTGTGTGTGTGTGTGTCTATATATCTCTGTGTGTCTATATATCTCTGTGTGTGTGTGTGTGTGTGTGTGTGTGTGTGTGTGTGTGTGTGTGTGTGTGTGTGTGTGTCTGTATACCTGTGTGTGCCTGTGTGTGTGTGTCTGTGTGTGTGTGCATACCTGTGTGTGTGTGTGTGTGTGTGTCTGTATACCTGTGTGTGCGTGTGTGTGTGTGTCTGTGTGTGTGTGCATACCTGTGTGTGTGTGTGTGTGTGTGTGTGTGTGCGTGCGTGCCCCTGTGTGTGTCTGTGTGGGTGAGTAATCATTCTGATCATGATCAAGGAACAATGCCCTTTAGTCAGCGACCATATACTGAAATACAAAGGCTATGAAGTGGTCTGAACAGAGAGGGAGACTTGTGTAGTTCAAACTAGCCCTGACCAGCAGCTATCTAAGATCTTCACAGTGTTCAAATGCTCCTTTGATTGCAAATCTGAACGTTATAAAAAATAAGTTAATAAATAACTTCAAAAGGAAGGTCTGGTTCTAGGTGTGGCATTACATAGTTTGTGGGGCGGGGAAGCAAAAACGGGGTTGGCTACACAAATGGCCTTTATGACATTTGTGACTAAATGAGTCATGAGAAAATTTGTGTTTAAAAGAATTCTGTCACCTGAAAATCAGTAGGCTCAGGGGCTGTCCTCTCATACAGGTTATCAAACTGGTGCTGTTTTGAGTCCGTCTCTGCCTGTTCCTGGGAAGATGTATCAAATGTATTTTTTTATTTTCTTGATTTTTCATGAATATGCAATACACACTAATATGTATTTAGAGTATTCGTATAATGTCAATCTAGTGTATATGTGTATTAAAGCATCACAGAATAGAGGCCAGTAGCAAGTCATTCTGAACAAGGGGAGTCTTATTAGTGCATACAATTTAGTCTAGTTTAATCTAGACTATTCCTGTCATTCAAATAACAAGCAAATTACAGCATTCAAATGTAGACCTGTTGATGTATGTTTTTTAAAGACCTTTTTTATTAAAACTATCAATGTATGTGGATGTTCACTTTGGAAAATAAGCATCTGCCAAGAATCCTAACCATATAAATCCCATGTGGATCACTACAGCACTTTTAAATATGTATTTGACCTCCAGACTTTCCAAGCACAGTGGTCTGCGGTGAGCCTGGTAAACCCACCCCTCATACTTCATTTCATTTTGTACAAATGAAATTAAGTACAAAGGGTCTGGTTTACCAGGCTAGTCTGCGGTGGTCTTACAGGGGACGCAGGCTCATATGGCTCAATGTACAGAGGCTCCTCATCTGGAATCATGTACAGCGGCTCAGCTGGGGCAAACTGGGGACACAGAGACAGACAACGAGAGGGTCATGTGTTGTTGGTCAGATTTTGCACAAAGTGTCATCTCGGAAACAACTACAAAATTTTTTTTTAAAGAAAAGACACTATCCACTGAGAGCATATACTTTACCCTGAATTTTGCCTAGCTGACGTTAAGTAGCTCCAAACTCTTTACCGCATGTACCGCATTTTTGGCTTTTAATACAAACCGTGTAAGCATCAGCCTTTGAATGTACAACCTTCTCTTTTTCCTTTTTGATACTTTCCTGTTTTGGAGTTTATGTACCAGGCGAAACACTCTCAGAGATCAAAGGCGCAGATGCTGACTTTCCATTGTCTTATAACCTGTCACAACAGTAAATGCCACAGCATGTCACCTGTGTCTCCTCTGGGTTTTCATACAGCTCCTCATCCAGTTGTGTGAGAGGTGTGCCTCTGGTCAGCTGTGGGGGACGGCCCTGGGCCTTTGGTGTAGGGGGAGGAGGGGGTGGACGACTAGGTTTCACTCTACCTTCGCCTTGAGGCTGCTAAGAGAGAGAGAGAGCGAGAGAGAGAGACAGACAAACTTTACACTGGAACATTAATTAAAAAAAAAAAAATGTGGATCAACGTGTGACATTTAGGTCAGAAGTTGTTGATATTTTACCATTTTTTTTTTCGAAAGTTGTGTGTCAGTGTGTCATGTCTAAATAGCATTTTTTCCTGTTAAATTATCTTTGGTATTTCAAAAGAATTTTAAAAGCACATAGGATGCTGCGTGTGACATTTAGGTCAGAAGTTGTTCATATTTTACCACTGTTTTTTCGAAAGTTGGAGGAACATGCTACACACTTTCCAATTTTGTGCACGTGGTCTACTTGTGTACTTGCGAGATACCATCAGTACCGGCTACAGTGTGTCATGTCTAAATAGAGTTCTTATCTTTTTGTTTGGAGAATATGGCGTGCTTCTAATCCTGCAAATTAGGCCAGCTTCTTGAGTTCTTGAGCTCGAGTGCTCTTTGGTGCAAGGTTTGTAGATCACAGGAAAAAAGAACGTGCGAAAAAAAACCTTCGCTTGACCAAGGCACTTCTGTTTTTAAAATGTCTTTACTGAAAATTGACAAGTCCTACATTGGACTCAATGTAGGACTTGTCATTTTTCAATAAATACATTTTAAAAACAGAAATGCCTTGATCAAGAGAAAGTTTAGCATTCTTTCCTGTTAAATTATCTTTGGTATTTCAAAAGAATTTAAAAAGCACATAGGCTGCCATTACACTGACCAGGGGAGAAAATACAATGGAATCACAATGTAAATACACACAAAGGTATATTCACTTTCATTCTGCTAAAACATTTGACTAAGCTCTGGATGAATAGTCCACATTCCCTCACCCTGCATACCTCTGAACACATGGATGGAACTGATTCAGCCCACAACATAACCCTACCAACCTAAGCCATGACCAACAGCAGTTTAAAAATCAATTTCTATTTGAATCCCTCAATGTGGAAATTTTAAAACTCAAAAAAAAAAAAAAAAAAACATTTAATCCATCACACATGTGAGCAGGGGGCAGCCTATTACAGTGCCCGGGGAGCTGTGTGTGGCGATGGTAGAACACCTCAGTGGAAGGTCTGGGTGGATTCGAACCTGTGACTCTCTGGTACCTTATTAGTGGCATCCATGTCATCATGTGACAACACAGTAAATGCCACAGCATCTCACCTGTGTCTCCTCTGGGTTTTCATACAGCTCCTCATACAGTTGTGTGAGAGGTGTGCCTCTGGTCAGCTCTGGGGGGCGGCCCTGGGCCTTTGGTGATGGGGGAGGAGGGGGTGGACGGCTGGGTTTCACTCTACCTTCGCCTTGAGGCTGCTGAGAGAGAGAGAGAGAGAGAGAGAGAGAGAGAGAGAGAGAGAGAGAGAGAGAGAGAGAGAGAGAGAGAGACATACATACAAACAGACAGACAGACAAACAGACAAACTTGTGGATTGACCTGTGACATATATTTTACCAATTTGATTTGGATTGAACTGTAGCTTTAAACAGTTGTTAGGCCAGCCACTTAGCCAGCCAGTCATTTCAAACAAGCCACGTACCACACCGTCCCTACCCATGGGGTACGGTGACGTTCGGTTGGGATTGTCCAAAAAATGTTACTATCTCAAGTCCAGAATTCATTGCTTTAAGCCATCCACTCAGCCAACCAGTCAAGACCAAGCATCACAACCAAATGCGTGCAAATGCATATGGAAATGGCCATCCTGGTTTTCTAAAAACATTGCTGTTCTGCATAAAAAAAAACCTTTGCATTTAAAAAGGGGGGGATGAGGACAAATACAAATCTGCCAAGTACAAGCTATTCTTTGTAATCAGAAAGGCAAAGTCTGACTATGCAAGTCAACTGGAGCATCAACTTTCCACCAACAACCCCAGATCTGTCTAGAAAAGTCCTAAAGGAGACGACCAACTATAAAAAGGTTGTCTGCTTTACCACCAGGTGAGGACCCAGGGCTTCCTGATAGACTTAATAAATGTCATGCCCGGTTTGATGACAGTCAGTCATCAGCACACCTCCCCCTCCCCCCTCCTTCTCCCACTCCTTTGTCATCCGGGAGGCAGAGTTAAGAGGGCCTTTAAAAAGCAGAGTGTATGGAAAGCAACAGGACGAACTTTTGCAGACTCTTTTAAATTCTGTGGCTCTCACCATCAGCAACACTCTGAAATGGGAAGTGAACAGCACTCAATATCATCAAAAAAAGGACAACAAAGATTGGATTTCTTTAGGCAACTGAAGAAGTTTCACGCGAGTAAACATCTCTTGGGATGTTTCTATAAAGCCATCTTTTGGAAAGTGTGGCAAGTAAGGTTCTGCTGTTTTTGGGCACCACTTCTGTGCAAGTTTCTTTGCTGTGTGTGTGTCAACTGCTGTAGGACTTTCACATTGCAGGGGCTGCAGGGATGAACTTTACACTCCTGGATATTTTGCTTCTTGGAAAACATGCTTCCAGTGGCTAAGATGTTCAAAGCAAATGTACACAGTAGGAGGAAAGGTGGTGAATGACGCAGTCATGTGGCAGTTGCCAATTACATTCTAACTAACACACCCACTAAGTAAGCTGTTCTCTGTGTGTCTGTTCTGGTAGTACTAGTCCACATTCATCCATGGCCTTATCATACAAACGAGACTCCATTTTCACTGAGTGGACAGATAAGAAAATGTTTATTAAAAAATACCACATAAATGTATGCATTACCCTAAAGGAGCCGTGATTATGGTTCTTGGGCCAATGAGAGATGTACATCATATTTGCTATGCATCTGTGACTGGTGATAACACTCATAATCATCATCATAAAATACATTAATAAAAAATAACATCTCATGGAGTGACTAACCCAAATAAGTTGTAAACCACCTCAGAAGGAATCATATGGTTTTATTCACTCTCTTTCTCAGTGTTAACATATATTCAGACTCAACCTGCTGTCTGGAGTTTCCCCCAGGTCAGGTCCATGTTGTAGCTGTGCAGTTAGGCCTTGCTGTAAAAAGTAGAACACAGAGCAGATAGTGTACTTACGTTTGCCATTTACTCCTGTGGCCCGGCTTGTATTTAGTGCTTGTCCAAAGCAGAGTTTTATTGCACTGACGTACCTTCTAACCGACAATCCACACAGACGTATGACATTCTCCTTAATATGACCCAAGTGAGAAGCTTCAGCGTCAATGCTGAAGCGTTAAACATTCTTTGCAAGTTCTATGTCTGAAATCATGGGGGTGTAAACATGTCACATGCACCCAGACCAGTTTATCCAGGCAGGTTTTAGTCTTTGCTGATTGGGTAACCAGAAAGAAAAAAAAGAAAAACACTCAATGGCTTGTAGTAGTTCTTCAACAGCTATATGAAGGACCAGGAGTGTCATGAGAAAAAATGTCAATGTTATTTTTACAAAGAGAGTTAAGAATTACATTTTAATACATCAATTTATATGACTAATTTAAAAAGACATTTAAATGTTATTTCATACATAAAATGTGCTATTTTAATATTCTATTCACAATGGTAAATTAATATTGCAAATTAAATTTTGTATTCGGAATGGAAATTCGAATCCGAATTTTATTTACTTTTCCATTTTCCAGTTGCTTTTTCATTTCTGCTTAGAAAAGAAAGCTGAAAAGAACTTCTCCTCAACATACCAAAGGAGATACTATTGAGAACCTGCGCGTGTCCCGTATGGTTTTCAAAGTGCGAACATCATTTGCTAGGCTACTGTAATGTCAGTTACTCAGTTAGACAAATCAGAGCTGGTGATAGCGTAGCACTTCGAGGACATCTTTGTATAATACCTCTTTTAAATACCTCTTTTTACTGTTTACAATGATATAACAATGAAATCTTGTATTTCTTTGCACGACACTCCTGGTTCTCCATACAGCTATAGAGAGGCACATGGTAAGGTCCTGTCAATTTTGCTACTTCCAACTAAGTAAAAAAGAAAAAAAGGGCACATTACATTAATTTTATTTTTTAAGTTATAATTACAAAGTATCAAATGCCACATGGTGACAGCTTGTTTGAAACAAACACAAAAAAAGGCCAGGCACAAATCTTTTCAGAAAGTGTGATACAATGAAGCACAAATGACCACGTATAACCCACAGCAGTCACATGTGGGCACGGAGCAGTTCAGTCATTGTCTGTGACATCTGTCAAGTCACACTAGTTTGTTTTCCCAGAACTCCCTTTTCGAGTCTGTCTTGTCCACTAATGACTGGAGCATGACCTTTCAAATTTACCGAAGGCCAAAAAATAAAAAATAAAAAATAAAAATCACTTGCTCAAGAAATGTCATTATACTTTGAGAGGTGCGGGTCCATAAGTTGCCCATGTTGTACCCAGTACACAACTCCCATATCAAACCAGTCTTTTGAGTCCTGCATCGTGCACACTGCAAGTTTATTAAACACCAGAGTCGGTTCTCAGCTCCCACCCTCCACGATTTTACCAAAGTATTCCTTCTGGAATTCCTGGAATTCATCCTCTGTGAAGACAGGCTTCTCTTCCTGTGGCCTTGCAACTGGTTGGTCTGGCTGAAATCTTGACTGTCGCCCAGAATTCTGATTGATGATCTGGAAGAGAGACCCTTGATCATTCACGGCTGCCACCAGCACCAGTGGATCAACTGCAGGCTTTTGTTTTTAACCTTGTCAGTATATTACACGTTAAATATTTGCACCAGATTTGGACTACATATATGACAATTTTCACAACATTTTATTAATATGGTCTTATATCGCATGCCTTTATGTAGAAACTATATATAGACAACCAAAAAGCAATCTTACACACACTGATGTCCATACTGCTTTCAGCACTCTTGCACTTTTTGCATTTTACATATTGCACATTTCATTTTTCACCTACACCAGCTACCAAGAAGAGCTACCTTGAACTTTCCTTCTTGTTGGAGGCGTATATGTTTACCTGTATGTCTTATATCTATTTATTGTTGATGTCTGTATACACTTCATGTCCATGAGTGTAGCTGTGTGTTTGTGCGCGTCTGTGCGTGTTGGTGTGTGTTTCTAGTTTCAATTGCACATTTGGTGCCTGGTGAAACTCAATTTCAGTCCTCTGTGTAATGCCTGTTACATAGTGAATTGACAAAGTACACTTTGACTTTTACTTGACCAGACCTCCAGTGCCTGTTTAAATTGAAACATGTCCAAATTGATTCATAAATACACATACAATGTCATTTCATGTAATGCTTGGAGTACCTTCTGTGTTGCACTCTGCTTTGCTGCATGGCCCGTTCCAAGAAGGTACTGCAGGTTGGCGCTAAGATGGCTTTTTGTTTGTTTCTTCCTGTACTCATCTGAAAAGATGACATCACACACACGGTCATCACTATGGCAGTATGACAGATTGAGTGCAGCAAGACATCAGTGTGCCACATATCAAACCTCTGTCAAACAGTAGACAATATCATTTAAAGCCAGACATCTTTTACTGTAATATCCAACAAGAGAAAAACAGCAAAGTTTGAAAACAGCCAACTCCAACCCCCAGCCAAAAACATGTAGACCAATATGTTTTCATTGAGACATTGCACTTTTTGTATGTGTTGTGTTGTGCTTTTGGGGAGGCTGTAGGCTGGTTGTTTGGTGGGTTGGTGTGGTTATGTCAGTGAGAGAGAGAGAGAGAGAGAGATGCTCACATGCACACACACACACACAAACACGCGCGCGCGCGCACACACACACACACACACACACACACACACACACACACACACACACACACACACACACACACACACACACACACACACACACACACACCACTTTGTTTGTATGTACAAATGCCATAGACACAAGTATGCTCTTGTACAAATGCCATAGATAAATGTATGCTCATGCTGTATTGTTTGGATGTCACGCTTTGGCAATACAATGAACTATTTGTCGTGCCAATAAAGTTCCCTTGAATTGAATTGAATTGAATTGAATTGAGAGAGAGAGAGAGAGAGAGAGAGAGAGAGAGAGAGAGAGAGAGAGAGAGAGAGAGAGAGAGAGAGAGAGAGAGAGAGAGAGAGAGAGAGAGAGAGAGAGAGAGAGAGAGAGAGAGAGAAAGAGCGGAGTCAGTGAGTGCGTTGAGGTGTAGTCAGCAAGGCTCTGTTGATCAGGCCGCTGAGGCATGAGCTCATTATCCATAAATGACAAAAAAAGAGTTAAGAGCCAGCTTCCCGAGAGAGAGAGAGAGAGAGACAGAGACAGAGAGAGACAGACAGACAGATACAGAGACAGAGAGAGACACAGACAGAGAGTGAGTGGAGGGAGCGTGTGTGTGTATGTTCCAGTACGAGTAGGAGAAATTGCGGGTGTGGAAGTGAATAACTAGCATTTTCCTGCCCTCATTTATGAATGAAGGTCCTGAAGATTAACCCCAAATTACCTCAGAGGGCACTGTCCCTGTCCCTAATTTATCGCAAGTCCCTCTAAACAAGAGTGTCGTGTTGACGTAATGTAGTCATACCGATAGCAGATCGGACCCGCTTGTCCTTGACCGTGGCCTTGCTCTTCGTCGCTTCCCCACGGCCCTGCAGCCGCCGCAGCTGCTTTCTCACCCCATGCCTGTTGGAGCTGACGAGGTCCTTCACCGTCCCGCCTGCTTTTCTCTTCTTGTGTTTAGGCCCACTATTCACATCTACAAGGAGGGACGCCATTAGAAAAAAGCACCTGGGCTTTGTTCTGGGCTATGTGCAATATCATTTTTTCAGTAAGGCCTATCAGGAATAGGGCTATGTGCAATATCTGGTGGTGGTGTTGGTATTGGTATTATGGGTGTTTTTGGATGGATGTGAGTTAGCCTATATTTATGTTTCACATGTTTTCTGTTAGTCTCTTGTGTTAATATGTTTTATGTAATCACACTCTCTCTCAAATTGCCCAAGACAAATTTCTCTTTTAAAGAGACAATAAAAGCTCATCTTATCTACCTTGTTGTGTTTACCTTTAATGTGTCAAACCGTCAGTTAACAGTATGCACAACAAGTGGCATTTACACAACACATACACATCGTCCTAACACAACAATAAAATCCACAACATGGACAGACTGTTCCATCTGGGAAGCACTGGTTTGTTTCAGGTAAGTTGAGTTACTATAGTGTCAAGTGTTCAGCCAGAATTTATTTGTTTTCATTTTAAGTGTTACTACATATGCTGTCTTTCATCAAAAGGGCTTCATCCATCTAATTTCTGTTCTTACCTTGCTATTTTAGTTTGTCAACATAAAGTCACATCTAACTCCACGCGCAATGCCAATATTGATACGTACGTGCTTTTAATTTGAACGACTTCAGCTTCGCACGACCCTTTTTTTTCTACTGTCTATGGTCTACTTATGTTTTCAAAGAGCTTTGTTGGGGTAAGTAAGAGATGGAAGGTTAAGCAGAATTTACACATTATATATAGTCTCTGTCGTACCTAAATCCTCACTGTAGACACCCCACTGGCTTGCATGAACAATATTCTCATATCCATATTCAACGTTTGACCAAGTAATCGAACAAGCAACATTTGCATTCCCCTCAACAAATGTGCCACTCCACGCTAGCTGGCTACATGGGTGTACGGTACCTTTTAAGTCTTCGCTTAGAAGTTCAAGCCCTCTCCGTAGCATTGACGCAGACATCGTCAGCAAATTACCTTATACTACTTGATTAAAAGTAAACATTCAATTATCAAATAAGTTACTCTACAGAAAATAAGACAGTGTCCGAGTACTTCCAGTCTAAAGACCAAAGACATGCGATAGTTACTTCCGTTTAGATTGTGCTTCAGCAAAATGTTCCGGAGTGTAACAAGTAATGTGGCCATGGTTCCATAATACAGTCACGTTCAATTTGCGCACCATGGTTCCAGGTAGGCTATGCAAGATAATAGTTATAGGAACGCCAAGAAGGTCCTTTTCAGCTCTTTTCTATGTTCAAGGGGGAACCCTGCCAGCAAACACACCTCTTGCGTCCCTCATGTGGCCACTGCTTGTAGCCCACTGTGGGCCCCTTGTACCGCCATGAAACGTGGGGCACACGTGGGCCCCACACCCCTGTGGGGTCCCTGTGAGAAAGCCCAGAGTGTAGGCTTTAGGTGAGGGGGATCCCCTGTGGCACCCAGGGTAGGCCTGCAGCATGACCACACTTTGCCCAGGTTGGCCCAGAAATCGCGGGCCATCAGCCCCAGGACAGCCCCTGTTAGCACCTGGCCCTGAACGTGTGAAGTCACTTAGCCCTGGCACGTCTCTGTTGGCTCGGCTTTGGCCCCGCATTGTAAACCCTGCTATTTACGTATAGAAGGTGGGTTGTACACTCCCTGAAATGAGTCTGTTTCTGGCATTGTGGGGTCAGGTGTAGATAGCCTCCTGCTCATTTACTTTCCGCTTCTAAAGAAGACAACAACTGAAAATATTATTACAAAGTATACCTTAGCCAAAGATTAACCTATATCCTTCCAAATGGAGAACAAAGGTAAGATGAGTAGATTAGGAGTGTAATAGGCTACTAGAGGGTGGTGTTGTCATATTAGATGTCTTTAGATGATAGAAATACCCCAAATGCTCAGGCAGGCACAAACATCTGTTAGACATGGTTTGCAGTCTTAACACAAGCCTTACAAACCTACCCTCGCCCTTGCCCTAGCCAACCTATATACTCTGCCATGTAGACCCACCATGCCACTAATGATTGATCAAAGGCCTCTTATCTGTATCTATTACTTTATTTGAACCTATTTCATACTCAGTGCAAGCTTGGAGTCAACATTTTCGGTATGACTTAAACTGCTATTATGGGTGCATGAATCTAAATCTGAGATTTTAGTAGGGTGTAAATTAGGCCTAGGTCTAACAGATTCTACCCCTATTTTACTGAAAATCCAGGCATGTTTTATTGTAGCTAACGACTTATAAAAAGGTTAACTAATGTTAAAATTGGCAATGTTATCACTAAGATGCTGTAGCCTGAACCAGTTAAATTGAGCAAAAAACATTTTAATCAACTAAGTAGCTTATGTGGCGAAATGTGAAACAGTGTCGCATTTTTGAAAGAGTCATATGCAGTCTACAAGACGTGCAGAACGAGTTCTGCTTTATGCTCCAAATATGGGAACGCCCCTCGACTTCCACACGAATTTACAGGCGGAGAAGTGGGCGAGAGCTTTTCTCGACATATCAGTGGCTCTGTGGATGATCTGCCTTTTTTTTCACAGAGCACAGAGACTTGCCATGGCCGTCCAAACTAAGGCCCTGGTGTCGGCAAGGTGGCTTGCTGATGCCATCAAAGGCAATGGGATCGGACGCAACCTTCGAGTACTGGATGCTTCTTGGTACTTGCCTAAACTTTTGCGTAATGCCAAAAAGGACTTTAAACAGAGACACATTCCTGGCGCTCTCTTTTTTGATATAGACCACTGCAGTGACAGAAACACTCCTCTTGATCATATGCTCCCCCCTGTTCGAAGGGTCACGGAATATGTCGGAGAACTGGGCATCGACAATAATACGCACGTTGTAGTTTATGATGCCAGCGAGTACGGAGCCTTCTCTGCGCCGCGCGTCTGGTGGATGTTCCGAGTGTTTGGGCACAATTCGATATCGGTCCTTGACGGTGGCCTTAAGAAATGGTTGAGCGAGGGGAATCCTGTCACTGACGTTAAGTCGAAAGCGGAACCCAAAGAGTTTCGAGCGACCCAGGATCGGTCATGGGTGAAAACGTACGAGGACTTGCTAAAAAATATAGACACTAAAGAATTCCAAGTGGTGGACGCTCGACCTGCAGGGAGATTCCGTGGGATTGACCCTGAGCCGCGAGATAGTAAGTGAAACAGAGAATTATCTTTTTAACGTATAATTATATATATTTTGCCGTTTACTTTTCCTGGTCCGATCACGCTTTTTGTGATCATGTATATATACAGCAGGGCGCTAGAAAGTCATTGTACTAAAGCTTGGCAGATAATTGTACTTGAACATGACTAGCAACTAGTGTACAGCTTAATGGAATCCAAAAGGTTACAGGTGCGTAAAGAACAATACTTTTTAAAAAACAAGCTGATAGAGGGTATGAGACTTTCCCACTGATCCCAATCCCAATCAAAGCTAAAGTTGAATCGGTCATCTTTCCTGACAACAAACTGCAGATATTGACCGTTAAATGTGCTGTTCTCAGCATTATTGATTAGCGTGTAAAGAACCTTGATGTGATTGTCATCTGAACTTTTCACCTTAAGATAAGAGTTTGCCTAACTGCACGTTTCCTCGTTTCCTCATTCATGATTCAATCACATATAACCTATATGTATAACAAGGTATTGAGGGTGTAATATGTTCAGCATTGGTCTACACTTAGCGGCAAAGGTAATTAACATTAAATTACACATGATTTGAAATTGTAAGGAACGTGTAGCTTTATACAACTCTCTCTCTCTCTCTCTCTCTCTCTCTCTCTCTCTCTCTCTCTCTCTCTCTCCCTCTCCCTTCCACAGACACCGAACCTGGCCATATCCCTGGTTCCATCAGCATGCCCTTCACCTCCTTCCTGGCCCCTTCAGGTGAGCTGCTGCCACCCCAGGAGCTGAAGGACTTGTTCGGGAGGGCCGGGGTGGACCTCGGTCGGCCCATCTGCGTGACCTGCGGGTCAGCTGTCACCGCCTGTCATATTGCCCTGGCTGCCCACCAGTGCGGTCACCCCGGCGTCAGCGTCTACGACGGGGCCTGGTCCGAATGGTACACCCGGGCCTCCCCCGAGAACGTCATCTCCGAAGGTCGAGGCAAGCACAGATGAGACGATCTGTGCCAAAAGTCAACACACGTCAAAGCTGTTTGTGCTTTCAGCAGCCCCTGTTGTACAGTGTTCGATGAACACAATGGAAGGCTATCTGGGTCATGCATGACATCAGGACATCTTGCACATTTTGTCTCACATTTCATCTGGACATGTTTTATCTTTTGTAGCAGGATATTTACCATAACTCGTGTAGGTAGAGCCATCACAGAGCCAGGCTGATTGAATGCCAGTTGAATGCCAGTCGTCTTTTATAAATGGTTCACTGTTCATGACACATTATGCTCATTACTTGAAAGGCTGTGAAGGCTGTAGAAGTATACTACAATTAAACAATGGATTTCATGTGGAGACAATAACATGGGTTTGTTTTTTTAATGAAAACTTCAAACTGGTCTTTGGACTGTCAGGACTGTGGCTTTTGGCTCATTAGGTAGTCACTTCAGACAGTGAACTTTGAACTTTGAACAGCTAAAGCTGTAGGCTCAGTAAGTGCATGCAGGCCTATAGCACGAAACCTTCCTTACGTCAGCTAATCTCATCCTTTTGTCTTCTCTATTTGATTTGACAAAGGACAGACCTCACTGAATTCTTAATTGTTTCTCCTAAAAAAAAAATATATACAAATCAATCTAATATAAGGTCTTATTTGTTTTTAAAAGGCAAAGTCGGAACAAATTTAAGAAGCAACGTTCTTGACTGTCTCTCACATAAAAGCACCGGATATTTTTTTAAATGTTTGGTAGGGTATGCTTCCACCAGGTGAGTAATCTTGGCAGACACCATATAGGTTGAACTGACAAAGCATATGCTTACGTTGGACAGTACTCTGTCCACGGTGTACGGAGCTGGCCACGAAGAGCTCTTGCCTCTAGGGAATAGCTGCTGCCGCTAGAACAGAGATGGCCTAATTATGACCAGTTTGCCAACTACAGCCCGTCACTCACTTTTATGCAGCCTGCGATCAAGAATGAATAATTATTTTCTTGTTGGACAAACTCGGTGGTAATTACTATAATCTACAGCAGAGAGGTCTTCAAATCTAGATACAGTTTTTTTTCCTTCACTTGTAACTGGTAAGAATTCTGCTGTTAACTTTGTATCGGCCCTTGGTGTCTTGTAATATTTTGCATGTGGCCCACAAGGAGGAACATTTGTCCACCCCTGTGCTAGAAGCTCATCAGATAATGGAAAAAGTGTTGTATCACTCTGCACAAGACCACCCATTACACAGACTGTCTTGAATAGATAGTAGCCCCCAAGCTAGCAGCACCCATGTTGGTAAACAGAACACACATTTGCCTTATGCTCTTGGTTATGTAGATTGTGTGAAAAGTAGGCTATAGCACAGGGTTTAACAAAACAAGGATATAAGGACACAAGGGTATTTATTTAGGATATACATAAGAATATTTATAGTCGCATGCATAGACATACTGCGTAGAGTAGGACATTGCAGTGAAAGTGCAGTGAAATCGATAGGAAAGAAACAAATAAATAAATCAAATTATCATTATAAAAATGCATGTATAATACATGTGTAATTCTTGTACGTTATATTTTCTATAATTTACAAGGATTATACAAAAGCAGGAAAAATCTATCAATGTGGGTTGGTTCATTTCACTAAATATTTCCTGCCACAACATTGTTCTGTGACAAACAAAAGATACACACTTTAGAGGCCTAGTACATACTTTGTATTCATAAACCTGTTCTCCCAATTTGTGTGAAGATTCTCATTCCTCCAGGTCATGGTAGTCAAGAGCTAAGTTGAAGACAACTGGACTTCTTTCTGAGTTTTTTTTTTGGAGAGTTCTTCATCATCAGGCCAGAACTGAAGAAGGTTTTTAGATGAAGGGTGAAACGTCTTCAAGCTCCAGAAGAAGTTCAGCTGCCTACAGCTCAGCTATTTGACTATTCCCCCAATGTGTTCAAAGCTGCAACAAGTAGTTTAACATTGTTCAGTGACAAAAAGAGACATACATTTTAAAGGTCGAGTGCATATTTCTTATTCATAAACCTACCCTCCCAATATGTTCAAAACTGCAACAAGTAGTTTCTGAGGTTTATACATTTATTTCTATTTTTGTCAAGGGTAAGAGTTTTTAGTTAATAATACATAATTCAGAACTCAGTGTTGTAAGGTTGTAACAACACAAAGTGTACCTTCAACATGGCTGTAGCCTCAGGATATTATCAAAGGGCAGGCAGAGGTTTTGGACATGCAAGCATTGGTATATACTGTCCAGAAGAGGGAGCCATGTCTCTACTATGCCTACTAAAAGTGCAAATGAGTGGAGTGGTGAATTCTAACCATAGCCTATTTGAAATATGACTACTTTTGACAGAATTAAACTGCTGAAGATATTAAGCATTTACCATTATGCTACTTAAAGAAATAATTTTGTTTCAGAACATTACACACATTAGTAAGTTTTGTTTCTAGTTTTACATCAAAAGGGATTCTCTTCTTTGTTCTGTGAACCAGTTCAAAACATAGACATAGACAAAATACAAGCAAACGGTCAGTGAGAGAGTGAGAGAGGGTGTGTGAGAGAGACAGACAGAAAGAGAGGGGGGGTGGGGTGGGGGGAGATAGAGAGAGAGAGAGAGAGGGAGAGAGTGGGAGAGAGAGATAGAGACAGAGAGACAGAGAGAGAGCGGTGGGATGGGGGCAGATAGATAGATAAATAGATAGATAGATAGATAGATAGATAGATAGATAGATAGAGAGAGAGAGAGAGATAGAGAGAGAGAGAGAGAGAGAGAGAGAGAGAGAGAGAGAGAGAGAGAGAGAATGAGACTGTGTTATATCATCAGTGTACGTGCAGGGTGACCAGTCATATAAGAAAGAGAGAGAGAGAGAGAGAGAGAGAGAGAGAGAGAGAGAGAGAGAGGGAGAGAGAGAGAGTGAGATTGTGTTTAGTGTACGTGTAGGGTGACCAGTCATATAAGAAAGAAAGAAAGAGAGAGAGAGAGAGAGAGAGAGAGAGAGAGAGAGAGAGAGAGAGAGAGAGAGAGAGAGAGAGAGAGAGAGAGAGAGAGACAGAAACAGAGATAGAGACAGAGCAGTAGGCTAGCCATAGCCTCATAGGGGAATTCACTGCAAAGAGAACTGAGAGTGCTGTTGTCGTCACACAGTCCCCCCCCCCCCCCCTTCCTCTCAGATCTGTTTGCCTGCTTGGAAACCACAGACTGGGTTTTCAGAAAAGCTTTTCTTTTCAAAGGGTATGATCCTCATTTGAGCCGCTCAGCGTGGTTCACCGCCTTGAATCAGCACCTCAATCTACACCTCCGTGTGCTTCATTCAAGTAAGAATGAGAGCAAGGCTGACAGACAACAGAGTGACATTGAATGGGTAAGTCGCTTTTCCTCTCTACAGTAGGAGAGATCTAAATGAAATCTATCGTGTCTGAGTGAAAAGGTGATGATACACGGAGCAATTTTTTTTGAGCAGTGTTGCTGGGCAACAACATAAAAGGCTCTTAATATTCTGCCTGGATGATAGTGACAAGCTCTGTGCTGATAATTTAAGTTTCTCTGATAAAAATGTGTGACCAAACATCGGTAGGAAAGTGCCCAAACAGCATGTGTTAGTAAAGTTGCCTAGTGTATCATCATCTTAATGCTGTTTTACAGTACCCAAAATGTGGAATGGGCTACAGTTTAGTGGGTAGCATTTTATTTGGATAGTCTGCCCACGGAGACTTTACAGATAGATTGTTGAAATTCAGTTTTATATTCTTTATTGTTTACTGACTGTCAACTTAATAAAAATCCAACCCTAAACCTAACCTAATCTTAACAAGACAGAGAGATGATTTGTTGATTTGTTAATAGTCTCAGCATCTGTCAATGGTCTTGGACCATCTGTCGGACTATCAAAATGAAGTTGAAAGAGATGTTATTGTTACAGTATGAATATTAAATTATAGTTATAATGCAGATGGTAAAAAAGAAGACGGTGATAATGACTATACAATGACTTTACATTGCTCCCTCTATACATCATATTTGATATGTCTACATACTTCATAATGTAATACCTAATTCCCCAGTTACAAGTTACAGTTTCACTACTCTGCTCCCTGCTGTTCACATTCTTTCATGTCAATATTAACTCATTTATGGTTCTTTTATTTTCAGACAATTGTATACAATAAAGATGCTGAGCATGTAGGGACTAGCGGGGTCATCTTCATGAATGGTATGTGTTATGCTGTTATACTATGTGTTATATTATGCTTTGGGCTAGGACCAAGGCAGAGTCTTGTAAATGTAATGGCATATTGGGTCAATGTGACATTTGTGGTTGGGGAGGTTTTGACTCTGTTATCGGAAACCACTCATCTCTACTAAGCAGCGTGTGGCTTGTGCTGGGAATTAAAGAAGCATGTCATCAGCCTCTCTCTCTCTCTCTCTCTCTCTCTCTCTCTCTCTCTCTCTCTCTCTCTCTCTCTCTCTCTCTCTCTCTCTCTGTCTTTCTCTACTCCCTCTCTTCTCTCTCTCTCTCTTTCTGTCTCTTCTCTCTGTCTTTCTCTGTCTTTCTCTCTCTCCCTCTCTCTCTCTCTCTCTCTCTCTCTCTCTCTCTCTCTGTCTCTGCCCCACTTCTGTCTTCATGTGTGTTGGTGTATGGTTACTGTGCAGATGTGAGTGTAGGTGTAGGTGTAGGTGTGTGGGGGTGTGTGTGTGAGAGAGAGTGTGGGTGTGAGTGTGGGTGTGTGTATCTGTGTGTCTGCTGTCATCTTGTGACATCTTGCATGTGGCCATCGTTTTATTTGGTAAAGTTGGTGTGTGTCCTGTAATACTCTTTTTTATCTACTTCTGTGCTTAGATGATTAAGCATAAAGTTTTCTTAACTTTCATTTCCCTGAAATTCTGCTTTCCTGAAATGAAACGAGTTCCCTCCCTGAAGCTAGACTGAAAATAATATTTGCTTTATTAGCTTCTTAAACACGTCAAGTACAGTATGTTCACATTGTGACTGAAATGTTGTCCATTTCAGCTACAGGCTTCTGTAATTTGTGTAAACTACAGTTGTGTGTAAGTTGTGTAAGAGTAAGTTGTGTAAGCTGTTAGTCTTCCCCAGTGTGGCATTTACTGCCATTTTACAGTGACAAATCAGCTGAGCACAGTAGAGGCAGCCGTTATGGTCTAGGGGGAAGTTATCTTGGATGTGGGATACACTCTGTTGAATGTAATTGTCTGCCTGTTGTTGTTTGTCTCTCTTTGGATTAGTTGGGTTAGGTCAGCTAAGCTCTCTCTTCTTCTTCTTCTTCATATGACACTGTCACATGTCCTCGAAGGGGATTGAGAATTTGAGAAAGTCCCTATATCAACGGAAAGCCCACCATTTTATTTAGACGAATGTGTCAACAAAAAAAGAGAAACAGAGGAAAGGGAAACAGGGAAGAGAGGAGTTCTGATAAAAATAGTAGTTTCTTCAAGCCTAGTTGGCTCAAGTTGAAGAAAGTAGTTTCTTCTTCTCTTGAGAAGCCTTCAGACAGAATGCAGCAATGATACCACTGCACTCAGAAACCTGTTGTTTTTTTTTTCCAGCAGCAGAGGTATCAGTCTCGGCTTCAGAAGGTAAAATCCCTGCCCTGGATTTCTTCTGCCTGTGCAGTTAGTGCAGGGGATTTCACTACTTAGCTGATCAACCCCTGATCTGTTGATTTGTGTGCTCATTAAGATCATTCAGTTTAGAAAAAGGGTTGAAGCAAATATGTGGCAGGGTTTGTACTCTCTGAAGTCAGAACTGACACCTCTGCCCAGCAGTTTGCAAAGCGCGACAATTATTTGTCACCGTGTGTCCCGCCAGAAGAGAGGACAGCTCTCGGCTCTGTGACCATGCACAGCAGTTTAAGCTCAACTTATCATTGATCTTTATTTGCTGTGGTCTCTGATGAATGTTTGCCGTTCATGCCACCTGTTGGCCAGCACAGTTCACATCTCTGAAACAGTCCTATAGCTTCATTCTCCTATCAGAACAAAGCCACAGGAATCTTCCATTACAAGGTTTACCACTTGCTCTGAATGAACTTGAAACTTGTTTTCTAAAACATAGAACTGGGCGGCAGGGAGGCGCAGAGCTGTGGACAAGTGGTTAGGGGGTTGGGCTTGGGATTGGAGAGTCACAGGTTCGAATCCCACCCTAACCATGGCTGAAATGCCCTTGAGCAAGGCATCTGACCCCACACTACTACTACTAAATGGACTGTAACTGAAACCCTGTAAAATAACTGTAAGTCGCTCTGGATAAGTGTAATGTAACTGGGACCTTACGTTGGCATAGCTGAACGTTTACACTGCCACCAGTCAGTCTGGTCAAAACAGAGGCAAGGCAAGGCAAGTTTATTTGTATAGCGCATTTCATACACAACGGCAATTCAATGTGCTTCACAAAAATAAAAGCAAAGGACAATATATAAAGGCATAAAAGATAAAGTAAGTGTAAAAGCATAAAAGATATAAAAGCATAAAAAAAACACACAAAATAAAAATAAATTTAGTAAAAATCATTAACAGAAAGCATCTGAAAACAGTTTGGTCTTAAGTCTAGACTTGAAACTGCCAACAGTAGGAGCATTTTTAATGTCTTCTGGAAGTCGGTTCCAGAGCTTTACAGCATAGCAGCTGAAAGCTGCTTCACCACATTTTGTTCTAACAGCAGGTTCTACCAACAAATTTTTATGAAGTGATCTCAGAGACCTAGTTGGTGCGTATAACTGAAACATATCCAATAGGTAATTGGGTCCCATCCCATTTAATGATTTAAACACAAGAAGCAATGCCTTAAAGTCAATTCTATAACTTACTGGGAGCCAGTGCAGGGAGCCAGTCAGTCTGGTCAAAACAGAGCCTACGATCTTGCTTTTGTTGGCTGAAATACTCTGTACATCTCCCCCTACTTTTTTCTGTACAAACACCATCGCTTGCTTACAGCGGCCCAGCAACCATTGAGTGTTCTGGGCACTCAAATGTTTTTTGGCCCCCAAAAAAATAGGCGCTTCTAACAACGTCTTCTTTCAGCTCTGTGGTTCTGGAAACGAACTACAAACCTCAGTAACTTTCCATCACGCATATCGGGCCAAAAAAGAAGCTTAGTGCAAGTGTGAAACTTTGCACCTGAAACAACTCCCATTTCCCCTCAAATGAAACCACAGCTGACCTTTAAAAGATGGTGCATGCATGTGTCAACCTTTTTGACTGCACACACCTTTAATGCAGATCACTTCTTGCTCTCTGTCTTCACCTTTGGCCTGTAAAACCACTGGAAACTGAAAACATTCGATTTGAGCATTTTTGTATTTGAAATTCAGTTAGGGCTGAATTGCAGTTTGATAGTTTGGTGTATTCTCGGCCATTAATGACTACACTTTCACCTACATGCTATACCTTTGTAACTCTGCATTCACTGTGGTAGTCCTAGCCAAGTGCGCACAGAACACCCCAAAAAGGTTTATCTTACTCTGATCTCTTTAAAGGATTTGCCTGCAGTATCAATCAGTCTCCCGTTCGTGTTCTTTAGTAAGGTTTAATATTGTAGTTTTGTGACAGAGTAAGCAGAGGGTTTTTTTCCCACTTACACATTATCCAGTGAGGTTGGTATTGATGCAAAGCTTGCTTTGCATCCACTCTGTCTTAGCAGCCACAGAAAGTCAGGTCTGCATTGATGACCCATTCAAAGTCTGAAACACTTGCGCAATCCTGTCTGTCTGACAAGTTCAAGCACAGGTTTATTGTAGACATTTCAGCAATGCACTGACACATATGGTGTACTCCAAGCAGGACACATCTGACCACATAAAACAGATTAATGGTACGGGATTGTAGCTTCTGAAGTGAGGTCAGAAGAATTTCTTAACCATATTCATGCAGTCATAGGCTGAAGCAGATCTGTTAGTGAATGGCATATGCACCGAGTACATTCGTACCTGGCTGTGCAGTTTGTGGAGGTGTTTACATCAGTAGCTGATAAGGCCCACTGGAAAAAAAACGAAAAAAAAAAAAAAAACACAGGACGTTGTGTGGGCAGTGGTTTGTTTCAGGTATGAAAATAGGTCACGGGGGTGGAGAGTTTTGGAGACGAAGAAGATGAAAACAACTGATCATACCCTCTTATAGGATCTTGTCTGAGTTCGTTTTTTACCTGGTCCCCCGGACGGCATTGACCAGGTATTGCAATGACCCTGTCCATCTGTGTGTGTGTGTGTCTGTCTGAGTGTGTGTGTGTGTGTGTGTGTGTGTGTGTGTGTGTGTGTGTGTGTCTGTCCGCCCATTTTTATGTTTGTAGCCAAAAATGACATTGACATTTGTTACTGGAGACATAAACACTGTTTCTGTAAAAAATGCAGTGATACAGTATATTAGGTACTTGTGTTTGTGTTTGAATTGGTCTGACAGTGAAACTGCACTGATCTAGGTAAGATAAGATATTCTTTTATTAGTCCCTCAGTGGGAAAATTTTGAACAGTGTTGCGGCAGGAAGGACAGGAAGATTAAAAATGTATAAAGATGTACTCTCTCTGATTATACACAAAATTCAAACCAAAAAAAGTAGGAATAGTAAGTAGCCTAAAAGCTAAAAAAAAGCAAACAGCTAGACTAATATGATTTGTTTCTACAATATGAGTAAATCTGATTATTGGTGGCAGTGGCCTGTAAACAGGCTTCCATTGATATGGGGCCCTTTGCAATAGAACATCAAGTGTAAGCTACATAAACACATGAATAATTAGAACAGACATTAACACAGATTCATCACTATATCAGTAATTAAAATTTAAAAGCATTCCTGTACACTGCTATAAAGCGGAATGGTTCGTGAACTTAGTCAGCTAGGGGTGTGGATTTGGTTGGGTGGGGGTGGACAAAAAAAATAGTGTCTGGTAGATTTCCTTTCTTCCTTTCCTGCCTGTGTGATAGATAGAGCACCACGCTTCAGGTGTGGTGAACAGTCAGTTCAGTCGCAGACAGCAGCAGGACCTGGTGATTGGACAGGAGCACAGGATAGACAGCAGCAGGACCTGGTGATTGGACAGGAGCACAGGATAGACAGCAGCAGGACCTGGTGATTGGACAGGAGCACAGGATAGACAGCAGCAGGACCTGGTGATTGGACAGGAGCACAGGATAGACAGCAGCAGGACCTGGTGATTGGACAGGAGCACAAGATAGACAGCAGCAGGACCCGGTGATTGGACAGGAGCACAGGACAGGGAGACTAAAGCCAGAGAGAACATCAGAGAGGGGTTACAGAAGGTAATTATCTATCTCTTATCGCTGCTACTGTGAGGATACACTGAACTTTATTGATGGCAATCGTTGTGTGTGTGGCCAGTGGAGTTGATAGAGGAATTAATTATTCCTGTGATGGGTAATCTGGGTTCAGATGCTACAATCCAGTACCGCATGTTTGCTCCAGCCACACACTAAGTCAGCTGATTGTAATTAGCGCAACTCTTCAGCCAGGTAGGTGATTTCAAATATGTTGTACCGGACTGGAGCTTCAGAATCCAAGTTGCCCATCAAGCATTTACAGTGTTACTCACTCACCTTGGTGAATAAGACAAGGATAGTTTACCCTTGTAGTCACCAGATTTTATGAAAGAAAAAAAAGTTAGCCACGCATGATGTCCCTTCTTGCAGTTGTAAGTCGGAGGAAGCCGAGTGGTGTAGCGTAAAGTTAATCTGCTGAAGTCATTTTACCACAGACTTGTCTGTGCTCCTGTGCATCAATGAGAGAACATGGCTGGAAGTCTCATCTATGATTTTGCACCAGACACCAGACACGTGTGTGCATCAAAGCTTCGAAAGCTTTGCTTTTATTTTGATCTGGTTAGCTTACTGTGGTACGATGGTAATGAATGTGAGTGAATGAATGAGTGGGAGTGAGAGATTGAGTGAGTAAGAGATTGAGTGAGAGAGAAGGAGAGCGAGAGAGCGAGAGAGAGAGATTAAGATGGATAGGGCAAAAAGCTGATGGAACCAGGGATATAGCCAGATTCAGTGTCTGTGGCAGAATAAGAGAGAGAAAGTGTTCATGACGATAGAGACAAACTCAGTGTGTGCTCAAAATGTACTCTGGGTGATAATAAAGCATCTGTAGTCGGTGCAGAAAGAAGTGGGGCGAGCGAAGTGAATAAAATGTATTTTGTCCACATACAGTTTATTTATGTTGTAGTGCTATAAGTGGCCCAACTACTGGCAGCTTGTCATGTAACAGCTAATGTAATGAAGGTGTGACTTGCATATCTACTTTTCCAACTTAGACACACTGATTGTGACTGGGGCTTATTGGACTTCTTGGTCTGTGTGTGTGCTTGTGCTATACATGTGTACATGAACGTGTGTGTCTGTGTGTGTGTGTGTGTGTTGGCATGTGCATGTGTGCGCATGTGTGTGTGTCTGTGTGTGCATGCAGTTTGAGTCTCGTTTTCTATTATCTAGATGCCATACTCTGTAATGCTGGTTAATAGCGACCTTGAGTATGACAATTATTATTATTATTACTATTATTATTATTATTATTACTATTATTATTATTATTATTATTATTATTATTATTATTAGTAGTAGTAGTAGTAGTAGTACTAGTAGTAGTAGTAGTAGTAGTAATAGTAGCAGTAGTAGTAATAGTCAAAGGTGCTGTTGTAGGCAACTTTTTGAAGCTTGAAGACGTTTCACCTTTCATCCAAAAGGCTTCTTCAGTTCTCCTTTGACTACCATGACCTGAATGAATGAGAATCTACACAGTCGTAGTACTAGTAGTATTAACTAAAATGGATGTAACCTTACTTTAAATACATTTATGTTTTCTAGGTCGTAGTGCCTACCCCTTATAATGAGCCGTGGTGGATAAAAATGGAGAAACTCCTACACTTTCTCCTGCTGATGACATCTGTATATGCGGGGCATGCCCAAAAAGGTAATACCAGCATGTAACAGGAAACGATAAAATAAAAAAATAAAAAATACAAAAACAGTGTTTATCAGACAGTTCTGTATGATGCCATATTCAAGTGGTTGTCAGACTGGTGGTACAAGTTCATAGCACCCCCTGGTGGTACTACCTGGTAGTACTTTTCCAGAGGGTGCATGACATTAGTCTGTGAATGGGGTTCTCAGTTTCCACAATCATACACATAACGTTCAGGTACAGGCTATATGTGGAAAAAGATCTTATAATGCAATTGCTATTACAACATTATAATGTTTTTCACATTGTATTCATGCAGCAATAATTGTATATATAAATAAATAAATAAATAAATAAATAAATAAATAAATAAATAAATAAATAAATAAATAAATAAACCTAAAACATATTACAAATGATACAAATATTATACATTATAAATATAAAAATATTAAAACTGGCTGTGTGTGGTGTTGGGGGTACTTGGTAGGACACAGAGGCTGTGTCCACAATGTTCACTCATTCACTGTGCATTTCACTACATAGAGGGTGAGTTACATTGTTTTGCCCCCCCCCCCACCATAGTGCACTACAAAGTGAATGATTTTGGATTTGGTGAGTGTCTGCTATGTGGCAGAGAACCCATCAACCAAAGCCAAGCCATGGCAACTACTATAAGGTGGCAAGTAACATGACCCTGAATGATGAATGTGTTGCTCTTTCGTCATGTCTTTTGTCCAGGTCTCGAATGTGAAAATGATATGATTAGGAACATCACATGTACATGGGATGGAAGGCTCCAGGGCACTGACTTGTTTGTGGAACCCCAAAGGAAATGCACAATTGTGTGCAAAAGGTACAACTTGCTCGGCATCATCATTTGTTCAGTGTGAATGTGATATTTCATTGTTTTAACCAAAAGTTTTAGTTGCAATGGGTGTGTATTTATGAGTTGTGTGACATAACTAATGTCACATTTAGTGTAAAGTTGTTGCTCCTGAGACATGTGGTGTTAAAGCCAGAGACAGACTGTGTGCAGCTTACTATTTGTCTCCACGAATAATAAGCGTGTGTGTGTGTGTGTGTGTGGCCCTTGAGATAGGGTGTGTCTATGATACAGAGGTGTCAATCCCGGGTTCAGAAAGTAAAAACCCTGCCACAAATTTGAACCAACCAGCCCTGAATCAGCTGATCGTAATGAGCACTCAAGACAGGTAGATCAGCTGCTCAGTGAAGTCATCTGTGTTAGAAGGAAAACATGGCAGGGTTTTTACTTTCTACACCCTGGATTGACACCTCTGCTATGTGTATATGGACATGGCCTTTCATGATAAGATGACCAAGTACCAACCCCTACTTACGAAGATCAGCCATCTAGACTACTCCTGCAGATTAATTGTACTGATGTTTGGTAGTTTGGGACATGTTCAGAAATGAACTATTTGTTGGTTATGACTGCCAGAACTAACTTAAGGAAAATCCAAACAGCTGGCAAAGTTTTGTTCTCTATCAGCCTTAATAGACAGCCTTGCTGTGTGGTGCAGGCCATGTTTTCTGTACCCATGATTGTCAAAAGCAGTACTAAGGAAAAATATTTGAATCCTGTCTATGACAAATGTAATTGATGGGTTCAAATGAAGTATTCAAAATATGTGTGTGTATGTGTGTGTGTGTGTGTGTGTGTGTGTGTGTGTGTGTGTGTGTGTGTGTGTGTGTGTGTGTGTGTGTGTGTGTGTGTGTGACACAGTCGCTATTATCAACCTGATAATAAGATCAACTATAAATGTGACCTGAAGAAAATAGATGGCAAAATTAGAGGGTGCACCGTACACATCTCAGAAACAGTAAGTTTTCTAAAATTAATTAAAAATAAATAAAGAAATAAAAAAACACCATAATCATCATCATCATCATAATAATAATGATCATGATCATAATCATAATAAAACTATATTTGCTTGGCTAAGGAAACATGTAAAATAACTGCTTTCTTTTTAGCTGGCTTTTAGCACTTACTCCAAGGAGTCGTACAATCTGAATGTGACATGTGAAAACTACACAGAGCCTGTGGCAAAACTATCAGGCTACATCCCCCGTCTGGCAAGTACGTATGTGATAAAGCTAAATGTATAGTTACTGAACAAATGCACTAACATGTTGACCAGGGCCTCTTTTCTCAATGCATTTCAAGTTAATATTTCTTTAACTTGCTTACTTGTGTACTCTTCAGTCCTATTCAAAAGTATCAAGTGTCTTACTAAAAGTATTGAGTATCTTATTAAACTTTCCTCCCTAAATCCTATTAAAAAATGTTCACCGATGAAAAGCATCTGTGTTTGCATAGCTAGGTGGTAAGTGAAAAGACCCACAAGGATCTTAATGACAGCAGTGTTCTAAATACTTTAGAAAAACGCTTTATTATATGCTTTAAGTCTTAAGTGTTTAGAATCGAGTACAGCTATGGTAGGTTACAAAAGGACAGGAGGTATAGTGATCACCCATAATGCTTAGCAGCAGCAGCCAACACTGATGAGCATGAGTTAGTTAATTAATCCTCGCCTCTCACAGTTACGTTGCTTTGTGTAACCGTAGCAGTAGTGTTAGCTTTTCTTGAAACATGGTGTATCTTCCTTGAGCCTCAGTGACTGAGGTTACCTCTCATGCGCAATTCCAATTTGCCTTATCAAAATCACTAATGTGCAGCTGCTAATAAATGCTGTTTAATTAATGGTATTGATTATATCCATAATAATTACACTTATTATTATTTTGTTTTAAAGAGGTAAGGTTGTCCCCTCCAGAAATGCCCACCGTAGAGAACGCAACTCTTTCCTGGAGTATTGCCTCCTCAAAAATTCCAAAGTTCCTAAAAGCAACCCCAAAATTTTCCTTTGAACTTCAGCAAAGGACCGAAAGACAAACATGGAAGGTGAGGAACTCAAATGCAATCAGGGGCGTTGAAAATGAAAATGACTGTCAGACTATCAACAGAACAACAAACTGCAGTGCTTCAACAACGGGTGTCATGCTTTACTGTTTTCAGGACGTCCAGTCTATTGAGGTTACAGATACCAGCAGGTTACTGGACGAGGACGAATTGGTGAGAGGCCAGCAGTACTGGGCTAGAGTGCGACTCAAACCAAAGCATAAAAGTATTCCCCAACCAGAGTGGAGCGCATGGAGCCCTGTAGCATCCTGGGTCTCCACTGTCGGGCGCCCTCCCGGTAATTTAACTTCTATCCTAAAACATTGATTTACCTAGCCTGGTAAAAAAAAAAAAACAGCCCCTCGTACTTCATTTCATTGGTGTGGACTCTGCTGAAGTTTAAGTGGCTCTGCCTTTACCCAATCGCTAACGTCTGGTCGCCACATATGCAAATAGCCTACCTACGCACTACAATTCAAATTTAGCACGCAAAGTCAACATCATCGCTCACGAACACTCCCTGTGTTTGCTGATCGGCTCGGATTCACTTGGTGTAAATACAAGAATGTCAACGGAAACAAGGCCAGCCCCTCTGTACAAACGAAACGAAATGAAGTATGAGGAGCTGGTTTACCAGGCTATGATTTACCCCCACTGTGCAAAATGAAGCATGTGCATGTGATATAATATTGTGATAGTAGTTAAACAAATAGAATAGAATAGAATAGAATAGAATAGAATGCCTTTATTGTCATTATACAAGTATAAAACTACTAAGTACAAGAATTAAGTACAAGAATTAACATAGACTGTACAATAACTAATATGAGCTACTGTCTGTAAAAAGTTGCATAGACTGTGCATAGACTTGTGCAAAGCCTGGAGGTAAACAGGCACATATCAGCAGCAGGTATGACAATAAAGTGACTGGTGTGACTGACAGCATAAATAGATGGAGGTATCAAGGCATTTTCACCCACCTATTCCAATATGTGCAGTAGGCAGCTAAAAAAAACAGATGGACTGTCTTGATATTATAGTGCAATTGATAATTAACAGATAACAGTAAAACAGATAGAGTGCAGATAGCAGTAACATAATGGTGCAAATGATTACAGTGATAATATAAGTTAAATAAATGATAATTACAGTATGCATTGCGATGCCTGTCAGGTTGGCTGTCTTAGAACGTAGTGCAGTGTTACAGTGTTATGTTCAAGCAAGTCAGTTCCTCAGTGTAGGTTGGAGTTGAGTATGGTGACTGCCCTTGGGAAGAAGCTGTCTCTAAGTCTGTTTGTTTTGGCTGGTATGGCCCTGTAGCCATAGTGTGTTGTCAAAAGGTCGGCGTCTGCGCCTACTTTAAGCAACGTATTGCTTGGTGCGTCTGCTCACAAAAAATCAGAACACTAGAACAAAAGAATGAGGCGCACACAAGACTTTAGAACCAAAAAGGTGTATTGTAGCCGAAAATTAACAAAAGAGTTTGAGGATCTAAAACTGGAGCGACAGACGTTTCGGATCTAGTCCATCCTCAGTGTCTCCAGTCACTGAAGTCTTGTGTGCGCCTCATTCTTTTGTTCTAGTATAATATTGTGATAGCAAATTATAAAGATTGTGTTGTCATACTACAACAAGCTCTGCAGATGGGTTTTTACAGCAGCAAAAAGAATAGGCATGGGTGTTAGTGTTTGAAAATACCACTGGTATAGGGTTGCATGTAATGAAGCTGTGTTAAGATATAGTGGTTGTGGTAATGAAGCTATTCTTTATCACCCAATCAGAATAATTGTACCATTCTTATATACCATAACATAATGTACTAGTAATGTTTAGAGGGAAATAGAGGGCTGGAGGTTATTTCAAGTAACCTACCTAAGTTTAGTGACAAACCCAGATGCATCAACTCAGGGTAAACTCCTAACATAGAAGAGTCCTACGGCTTCATCCTCCACCAATTAAAACAAAGCCACGAGTGTCTCTTCCATTAGTGAATTTACTACTCATTATTCTCCTGTCTTTCAGCCACTCTCCAGCAGAAGCAGGAACTGGAATCGTGGCTGGTCTGGTGGGCCGTGGTGGGGGCAGTGGCTGTGCTCGTCTTCCTGGTCGTGATCATGTTCTTGGGGTGAGTAGACATCTGGGTGGCTGGAGGGGTAGGGGGGTAGGGGGGGTGGTGGCTTAGTGTCCACCTGGGAAAGAAAAACAGATTCAGAATCACATAGCCAACTTGGATTCAGAAGCTGCAATCTACAGTAGTATCTCCAATTCCTACACACCTGGTTCTACCTGTGCACTTAATACAGGTGATTCCAATAGCTAACTCCTCTACCCTGGCTCTACTATGGCTCTTTTACAATCAGCTGATTTAGTGAATGGCTGGAACAAATACTAAACCTGGAGTATTAGTAGTGTAGTTGAAGAAGTAAAGTTGCCCATACCATTTTGCTATTGCCATCTTAAATCATTTTGTTTTCTTGGTATGTATTTCAGTACTCGGATAATGAAGTCTTCACTCATACCGAATCCCTCAAAGTACTTTGATGGTCTTGATTCTGTTCACAAGGGCAACTTTAAGGTGAGTCCTGGCTAAAATCATTTATGTTCCTAAATTAACCAAATGACTAGAATCTGAGTTTTTCACTATTCACTATTTTACTGTTTTTCACTATTTCTTCACATTTTCCACTAAACTTTGAGTAAGTGACATTCATTTCATTTTGTACAGAGGGTCTGGTAGTGTTGTATTGAGAGATAATTTCTTCCTGGAGGTGTGGACTCTGCTGAGGTTTAAAACAAGTGGCTCTGCGTTTACCCAATCGCTAACGTCTGGTCGTAGCATATGCAACTATCCTGCTTACGCACAACAATTCAAATGTAGCACAAAAAGTCAACGTCATTGCTCACGAACGCTCCCTCTGTTCACTGATCGGCTATGCAAAAATTCTACCTGATACAGCAATGTCAATAAAAGCACTGCCAGATCCTCTGTACAAAATAAAATGAAGTACGAGGGGCTGGTTTACCAGGCTAGGTTCCCGCTGTGTTCCTAACTTCCTACTCCGACTGTCTGCAGGCCTGGCTGGGCTCCATCCTCACGCTGAACGCCTTCGGCGTGGAGCTGCAGTCGGAGTACACGTCTCCCGTGGAGGTCATCAAAGACCAGAAGCCTTGCAAGAGCTTCAGCAACAATCAGTACTTCCACGAACGGCAGAAGGGCGCCAAGCTCCTCCCTCCGCCCCTCCCCCTGGAGCCTCTGGAGCCTCTGGAGCCCTGCCTGGAGTCCTCCCCTTACAACGACATGAAGGGTGACGTGGGCTTCGGCATGCAGAACCATGCCAGCATGGACCAAGAGAGCTGTCATTCCAGTGTCACCGACAGCAGCAGCAGCACCAGTGATGGTGATGGTAGTGGCTGCCGGACACATATGGACCCGAGACCCATCCAGCTGTGCGCCTCCTATAAGGACCTGTCAAGGCTTAGGGCCGGGGCACAGAGCCCGGACTCCGGCGTCTCCATGGCGAGCGTGGAGGAGGAGAGCCACGAGGAGTCGCTGGAGGAGAACAGCCAGGACGAGAAGTCACCGCTGGACCACCTGGCCACTTTCAGCTTTCTGAAGCCCGTGCGGCCGTTGAACAGGCCAGGGTTTTTCTTACCTATGACTTCCCAACCCTTGTTCCTGGCTAATCCCTGTGCTGTGCCCTTCTCTGGGATGTGTCTGGACCCAGTCACTCCAGACCTGTGCAGCACCCCGACGGGATGGTCACACAAACAGAACCCCCTTGATAGCATGTACGGGGAGCTGGAGCCCTCGAGTGATGATTACCAGCCATTGCAAGCTTCTTAGTGGTTACCAAATACTCTTGGAAATATGGGGACAGTAGGGGTACAAATCTGTATCTTACGGTACAAGAAGTATTAATGTACCCCCAAAGGGTAATAATAGTCCATCACACTGCCTTCCAAACTAGTTGTAAAACAGTGGTTAAAAGGTACAATTATGTGCCTTTGAGGGTACTGCTGGTGTGACAAGCTTTGTACCCTTAAAAGTACAATACTGCACCTTCTTTTCTGAGAGTGAAAGTGCTTAAAGCTTTTACAGGTGTGTGATTGCAGGTGGCAGTGAGTGCACAGGTGAACAAGTACCATGTCCACAGCAACAGTAACAAGCTTTGATTGACAGATGCTACCACTCCCCTTTTGGTACTCAGGTACTCAGAGGTGGACAAAGTCCTTTACTTGAGTCGAAGTATAGATACTCCTTGTCAAGTATTACTTAACGACAAGTACGACAAGTTTTATTATTAATTATTGTATTACATTCGATACATTATATTACACTTACTGTACGTTCACACCAAAAGCGACCAAAGCGACTAGAGCGACGGAAGTCATTGTTTCTCAATGGAGGGTCGGCGAATTGGGCGAACAAAGCGAATTCGCCGGCAGCGAAGCGAACTGGGCGACCATAGCGAAAAAGAGAAGTTAAAAGTCAGTTAACTTTATGGTAATGAGCTATGACGCGGTTCGGCGAATACCGCGAATACCAATCGGAATACATTGATTTACCAACGTCCGACAATCAGGTGGGTTCGAGGAAACAAACGGTGTAACTTTAGTACCTAGTTCCTACTTTGCATTAAAAATGGCAACGGAGAAGCTCATCACAGCAGTGGCAGGCTCTTCGGTTCACTACGACCCAGCCCTGTTTTTCTACAGGGATGCAAACAATTCTAACTAAAAAGTAAATTGATGTACTCAGTCAGCGGCTTAAATAATTCATGAATTACTGTATGAATATGAATATTTTTCAGCTGTCAGTGCATGTAGACATTTTATACTCTTTTATTCCTTTATTAACCAAACATGTCAAAGTTTAAGTACATCGATGTTTTGCCCTACGCATATACATGTATTGCCGCTTTTACAACTGTTGGTCGGGGAGCTTTTTTTTGCTGCGGCCCTTTAAATGACTAACATTCCAAATGAAACGTCATGAGCGAACAAAGCGAACAAAGCAAACTCAACGGTGAAGCTTCTTCAGCGACCTCGGCGACCTGGTCGCTTTGGTCGCTTTTGGTGTGAACGTACAGTTAGCAGACGCTTTTATCCAAAGCGACTTACAAAAGAATCAGAGAGACAGGCGGGGATGCATGCGGGGACCATGGTGTCATCTGGTTGGAACGACAGGTATAGCGGTATGTCATCAGCATAGTAATGATAGTAGAAGCCATGTGAGCGGATGACATGGCCCAGCGAGGTGATGGCAAACAGCAGGGGTCCCAGCACCGATCCTTGGGGCACCGCTGTGGAGAGGGTGTGAGGCAGCTGATAAGTTGAGTACAATCAGTACCGATGATTGTTCTTTAGTTCTGGCTGCTCTTAGGGCTTCTGTTTTTTGTTGATAAGATGAGGCTTCAGACAGGTCACTAAAACATGACCTGAGCTTAAGTTTTTTATGCACAATATAGCTATTTTCACATTTTAGGGCCTACCTGATATCATAATTTGCAGAAACGCAGAACTATGTATGGTTTTACATTTTTACTTTAAATTATTAATAAAATTATATATTATAAATATTCAGATGCATATAAACAGATGAGAAATGAACTAATTAGAAGAATTGCAGTCAGCATAGGCTAGCTCTTTTATAAAATTATCATTGCTGGTTTCTGTTCTTTAGCTTGTAAATAAATCCACATGTGGTTTTAAGCGTTTAAGGATTCAAGGAGTTTCAGTGTATCATACAATGAAATACTGACGGTGATTTATGTAGTGAATTTGTGTGTGTGTGTGTGTGTGTGTGTGTGTGTGTGTGTGTGTGTGTGTGTGTGTGTTTGTGTGTGTGTGTGTGTGTGTGTGCCTGTGTGTTGGAAGTGGAGTGGAGTGGAGAGGACATAAGAATAGCTGTGTGAATTTAAAACCTTAGTTAGGAGATGAGTGCATCCACCTTTGATAAATGTAATAATGTGGTGGAGTAAATGTGCAATGTCTGTGTTGAAAATGTAGTGAAGTGAAAGTTAGAAGTTGTCAAAATTGTTAATGCAAGTTGTAGCAAAGGGGAGGAGAAGCCACCCCACCCAGCTTGAAACCCAGGTCTCTGGGGTACCAAACGGGCACTTTGACCACAACACAAAAGAGCAGGCTGATTGGTATGGCAGTCAGAGCATACCCACAACCCTAGAGATGGCACTCCATCACACTGCCTTCCCCTTAGGGAAGTGCACCCATGCGCTTCACACACTCAGGTGTCCCTCACGCATCTCCCACCATACTTTTCCCATCCAGGGTGCCCCTAATACTGATGCTTCACCCATCACTGGGGTTGTGGGTGTGCTCTGACTGCCATACCAACAAGCCTGCGTTTTTGTCATTGTGATCAAAGTACATGATTGGTACTGCGGAGACCTGGGTTCAGATCCAGATGGGGTGACTTCTCCTCCCCTTCGCTACACAAGTGAAGAACAGATATTTGAAAATTGTACAGTTCTTGAGTAAATGGTGACAGTACAAGTCTTTTATTGTATGTTTTAAAACATCCTTCCAAATGCAGCTTTAAAAACTTAGCCTAACAAACGAAAAAACGAAACAATGGCACAAGGTGATGCGGTGTGTAAAGACCAGATCACACCTCCCCAACATATCTCTTACACCCTCATTACAAACTGAAAAATTTGTGATAGTTGGCTAAATACTTAAAATAGTAAAGCTTTAAAGTGACGCAACCAGAGCAGCTGTGTGTATGTGTAAGACGTCATGAATGTGAATAAATATAAATGAATAAAAAATATGAATGTAAATAAATATTTTCTAAAATAAAACTCATTATTTTACCTAAATGGTCTGTGTTTTCTTTAATCACTAGGCAGGTGAATGGACATTTTTTTTTTAGCTGTGATACCTGCAGTGCAGGCAGTAGCCTTTCGTCCTAAAGTGTACCAGGCAGTGCAGCCATGGACACTCTCTGTCTGGCGCACTTTTCATTTTCACTTTTATCGTCGCAGATGATGTTTTCATGACATGCTTGCTCGCCTGAGCGAAGCAGGTGGTGACACGGGGACGCAGACTGTTGCTAGGCGTTGGTGTTGCCTCCATCGTCAGGTGTATCCCTTAAGGACGTACAGCCTGTGCAAGCGACTAATTCCAAAACAACAGTTTAAAAGGGATAGCATGCCATTATTATTCTTACATTCTTTTCCTGGTACAACTGCAGGGCATTACTGGTAATATTGTCAGGCAAGCAGTTTTGGACCTGAAATCATTGGTTCAAAACGACCTTTGGATCTTCAAATAAAGCCAGCATTTTTTCTTCTTTTGGAAAGCGGTCAGTTCAGACATAGACCATGATAACGGCTTTATTTTACCGAAAATAAATGTTTTTTGTGACGGTGCAATAAAAGCATTTTGTCGGTATCAAGATGTCATCTTCAGAAAGAGCGATTTGAAACGTTATGGAACCCAGCAATGGCTCAAGAACACAACCCCACGACCCGCATGTCAGTCCTTCAGACAGCAATCACGTAAGTAGTCGAAATGATCTGCGTAGAAATTAGTTTTATGCTTCTGTAAGCGTCACCTTTCTTCCCTCAGACATCCATACCTCAATTAATGTACTTTTACGGTTGCATTTACATGGCATTTTCAGTTACAGTCACAGTATTCGTTTTATGTAGGTAACAGCTATCGTATGTTTGTCTACCATGTGGGTATGACTTGACAAGAGTCAAAATACATGTCCTCCCTCTCTGTTCAAGCGTAAATTACAAAACTGCTGTGCCAGGACAGAGTAAGTTGCTAGTTGCTAGTGTTTGTAATTTGTCTCAACAATTTTTCAGGTAGGGCCAAATGAGTCCCTTGCTCCTTCTCAGAAGAAAAGGCTTCCTAGATGGGCATTGGTAGTAATCTGTCTTGTCCTCCCTCTGCTTCTTGCTGGAGGTGGTTTGTTGGCCTGGTATTTTGTAGGTAAGAATTGGGGTGTCTACCTTGGGCTATTCCTATATAAACAATAGCAATTTTAGGCTACACACAGAGATGCAAAAAACACATACACATAAACACTATGCTTCATACATTTTATATCAGGAACAAATAACTCTCTCTCTCTCTCTCTCTCTCTCTCTCTCTCTCTCTCTCTCTCTCTCTCTCTCTCTCTCTCTCTCTCTCTCTCTCTCTCTCTCCCTTACCCTCTCTCTTCCCCTGCTTCTCCCTGTGTCCCTCTTTCGTTCCCAAATCCAGGCTCATAGAATGTTTCTTAGCATGGCCATAATGTTATACAGTAGTATTGCAAAACACAGGTAAAAAAACAGTGACAACAAGCACAACATACATCACGCGCCATACTCCATATTGTCTTATCTTGCACTTTAATGTTTATTGTTTAATGTCCTGTCTTGTCTACACATGGGATAGTAAGAAACATTATTTCGATTTTTTGTATGTCTAGCACATGTGAAGAATTGACAGTAAAGCTGACTTTGACTTTGACTTTGTGTGTGTGTGTGTGTGTGTACATTTATATCTAGGCAGTATAAATTCTTCAGCTGATGGTTTATGGCAAGATTCTTTGTCTCCCCCCCTCTCTCTCCCTCCCTTTCTTTCTCTCCCCTCTCGCTCTCTCTCTCTCTCTCTCTCTCTCTCTCTTTCTCTTTCTCTCCTCCCCCCCTCTCTCTCCCTCTCTCCCTCCCTCCCTCCCTCCCTCAGAGTACAGAGTGTGGGTGCTGGAGCCTCGTGTGCTACAGCAGTACACAGCCCACATCCGCATCCTGAACAGGAACTTCTCCAGCCCGCTGTCCACCCACAGCACCAGGGAGTTTCAGGCGGAGGCTAAGGCTGTGGAGGCCATGGTGAGACTCCATCACGCCATCTGTCGGTCTACCAAACCAGTTTGTTACATTAGGTGACATTACATTACACTTAGCGGACGCTTTCCTCCAAAGAGACTTAGGACCCATTTCCACCAAACATTCTTCGTACACACCGCGTAGACAGCAAGTGCCAGTTTTCTGTCCGTATTCATTTAGAATGCACGTTAACAGATTAGACCATTTCCACCGCACGCGTGATCTGAGCGTATTTTGTCACACATACACACATATTGTACACGGTTATGTGCTGTACAGTACATGCTCAAGTCGGTGGAAATGAGGCCTTACAAAAGGAGGACACAACAAGCTATTGAACATGAAGGCTAAAAACACACAGAATCATAGCTTACCACTTGCCTGAGCAACATTTGTCTGACCACATCTGACAGTGCATTTCTGCCACAGCGGGGGCATATTGAATGATTCAGAACATCCCTGAGGTGGCTGTGGGATATGTAGTGTCAGGATAGTGTCGACAAACTGCCCATCGATCACCCCAAACACACACACACCCTGGTGCTTTTTGTTTTC
>CM050198.1:20339761-20344761 GCA_027475355.1 Coilia nasus
GCGAGGTCATGCCTCATGAGTTATGCCCAGTACTGTATTAATTTAGTAACCGTGGTCTCCCACCATATGTTCTACATCCTAAGGCAACACTTAGTAGTTTTTAAACCTTAAAATAATGTTTCCAAAATAGTTTCAGTGGTTAATCGACTTGTAACTGGGTAAAAGGCATTTCTGAATTCGCTTTGCTGCCCTCCATGGGCTTCCAACTTGTTGGGTGACCAAAGTCAAAAATTACTTAGTGTTACTTTAAGAACTGTCGTCTTGGAGTCTGGTAACCATGACACCGTGTTGCTTTTATGCATTGATCAATGCCTGTACGTCTATCCCTCGCTCCCTCTTAATCTTATCCTTCTCCCTCCTGGGGCTTTACTCAACCCTCAACACTCTCTCTCTCTCTCTCTCTCTCTGTTTCCCCCTCTATCTCTCTCTCCCCCTCTATCTCTCTCTCCATACTTGTCTGGTCTTTTCATTTTCTGAAATGTACAATTCCTTGTGACTGTCTATTTCCACAATTTTCCTACATTTATTTTACTGCTCCCTCTTGGTCATTTCTACCTGCCTTCACACTTTATCTCTTACCTCTCTCTCTCCCCGCCCTCCCTCTGTATTTCTCTCTCTCTCTCTCTCTCTCTCTCTCTCTCTCTCTCTCTCTCTCTCTCTCTCTCCTGCTTCAGTGCTGCTTCTCTGCTTCTCTCTCCTCTCCCCTTGCATTTAATTTCTTAGCACTTTCCTTTTGCTCTCTCTCTCTTTCACGAGCACCATTTCCACCCTCCTTCTCGCTCTACTCTTTCCTTGTTTTTGCCCCCCCTAACCTAAACATACACACACACACACACACACACACACACACACACACACACACACACACACACACACACACACACACACACCTGTATGATTTCCATCTGCTCCCTCAGACTGCTACAGGTACCAGTTAGTGTCCCCCGGGGCCCCTGTGACGTTGCGGGGCCCTAACACGGAGCGCCCGTCCTGCCTGTGGCACCTGCAGGCCCCTCCCGGGTCCCAGCTGGAGCTGCAGGTGGCCTGGCTGCTGCCCGAGTGTCGCGACCGCCTGGTCGTCTACGACGCGCTCACCCCCTCTGACTCGCATCTCATAACCTCGTGAGTCCGCGCACCACACAAGCATGTGCACACACACACACACACACATGTACACGCACACACAAACGCACACACACATGTACACGTACACGTACACACACAAACACACACCCATGTACATGCACACACACACACACACACACACACACACACACACACACACACACATTAGACACACATGTACATGCACACACAAACGCACACACACACTCAGACGCACACATGTACACATACATGTAGACACACATGCACACACCCATGTACATGCACACACACACACACACACACACACACACACACACACACACACACACACCCATTAGACACACTAGCTCTAATGTACGAAACATACAGTATGTGCAACAGAACATTGGGTGTATGCTCCTTTCCATACCTAACCTGGTATTTATCAGTCTGAACCTAGGTGGCGTCTTCGCTAAAATCTCGTGTATAGTGTTTACATGGATTACGCATGTTTTCTGAGTCAGGGCTTGCAGAACAGCGCAGCATTAACATATTCAGTCTGTCCACCACGCTCACACACCCACTGGACACATTTTTATCTGCAGCTACAGCCAAAGAGCCATCAAAAAAAACTAGAAAAGCATTCAGAGAGCGCAGACCTCTGCCAAAGCAGCTCAGTTCAAACTGGCCCTATCTCGCAATGGTGAAGAAAATTATAAAAAAATCTTGGATCCAGATGGCGATCCAGATCACCACCAAAATCGAATCACTTTTAAGCTAGCCCATTTTTGACCTACCCTGAAAATGTAATCAAAATCCATCCAGAACTTTTTGAGTTACGTTGCTAACAAACAAACAAGCAAACAAACAAACAAACAAACAAACAAACAAACAAACAAACAAACAAACAAACAAACAAACAAACAAACAAACGCTGATGATTACATAACCTCCGCTGGTGGAGGTAATTATGTTTTAAGAGGTTTAGCCACTAAATGTCAAAGCAGAGCTGCATGTCAGGTTCTTGATAAACATCTGTGGTTCAACAAATCAGCTTTTGATGTGTGTGGGAAGGGAGAAAGATTTGATCAGGGTGGAGGATGTTTTTTTTATCTACCTCTTGTCAGAATATTGTTGACGTGCTGTTTCTACAGTGCTCTTTAGATATATATAACGGTCAAACTGGAACATTTAACAGTAACACATTATTTTATGGCTCCTTTTCAATGTATGTACAATGCATGTGATAACATTATGTACTTATACTGTACATCCTTAACACTAACCCTAATCCCTAACCCTATGGTAGAGTGTAAGTACAGTACATAATGTTACATATTTTTACAAACTTTGTTACACTGTACTTCATGATGTAGGTACATTGTTATAAGGACCATAAAATAAAATGAAATCCATTCAGCAAAGCACAAACTGTACGTAGTCTTACAGATGGTATAGCATATATCAGAGATTTTGCTCATTAGTGGCATTTGACTGGGCAGCAAAATCAGCTGCAAAATGTCAAACCACGCTCTGCACAGATGGAGAATATTTGCTTGAATGTCTGCTAGTGATAGTGTAACAGGGTGAGTGACTATGAGAAGTAATCTGTACTTCTTTTTAGGTGTAATTTTTTAGCATTTTTTGTCTTTATTTTGGATAGGATAGTAAATATGAAGACGGAAAATGAGTTGGGTGGGAGAGATAGAGAGATGGGGTAGGGTTGGGAAATGACTGCATTCAAACTGGATTCAAAATCTGGGTCCCCATGGGAACTTGCCCCTTTATGGTACGGGTGCTCTAACCACAGGGCTGTGGTGCACTGTACTTCAAAGGCATAAGTAGGTAGACTGCTTTGCCATGCTATGCTATTGTTTTAGTGAGAAACTGCTGGTTTGCTTTGATCTTCACTGCCAGCTCTTAATCTGGAGATGGCCCATCACTCTCACGGTCGTCACAGCGTGAGACCTTCAACTCGCATTACTGTCACTACACACCATCTGCTTACCGAAAATTCCCTCGCATGGCTCGACATCGCTGTGTGCGTGGCAGATGGTGTCTGTGATAGCTAGGAGTCGGGGAAGTCAGGGGATGGACAGGATGTAGAGTGGAGATATTTAAGAATTTTTCTACGATGACCTTAACGCTCTATCTGGTAAACTTCCTCTTTTCGACTCCCACACCATTTATTTCTGATTATACTCCTACTGGAACAACTCACCATTTCTCACCTCCACACACACACACACACACGCATGCATACACACACACTCTCTCTCTCTCTCTCTCTCTCTCTCTCACACACACACACACACACACACACACACACACACACACACAAGCACACACACACACTGTCTCACACACACACACACATATGCACACACATGTGCATGCACACACACACACATGTAAGCATACACACACACAAACACACACACTCACACATATGCACACACATTTGAATGCACACACACACTAACACACACTAACACACACACACACACACACACTCACACTCACACACACTGACTCTTACACACACACACACACACTCACACGCACACACACACACACCCTCCTCCACACACTCACACGCACACACACACACCCTCCTCCTCCTCTTCCTCCTCCTGCTCCTCTCTCTGTGCAGGCTGTATGGCTGCAGCAGGCATGAGCCAGTGGTGAAGCTGCTGTCGTCGGGCGAGTGGATGACGGTGGTGTGGAAGCAGGGCCTCTACACCTACGTGGACCCCTTCTCTCTGGCCGCACAGGCCTGGAGCCCACAGGGTGAGCTGCTCCCTCTGCCATTATTAAAGGAACACTCCACGTCTTTTGGGGGGGGGGGGGGGGGGGGGGGGGGGGGGGTGGGGGTGGGGGGGGGGGGGGGGGGTGCGTTCAGCAGATCTCCAGATGCGGCAGTAGCACTTTAGCTATTAGCTAACTGACTAACTGAGACCCTACTGCCAGATCCAGAGCTTAGCTAAATACATTTAAAAATGGTAAAACTCAACTGTTTAACTCTAAGAAAGATGGAAAATTTGCCTTTCGGTGTTAAATGTTAAAAATCCTTATTGCCATTGCACAGAATATCCAACGAAATTTGAAGTGCATTTGTTTGCAAATGCAGACCAACTCCCTCTAATTTCTAATTTTGCTTTTCTAATTTCTTTCTCTCCCTCTCTCTATGTCCCACTCTCCTCTCTCTCTCTCTCTCTCTCTCTTTCTTCATCTGTCTCACCCTTTCCCACCTTTCTCTCCCGCTCTCTCTCCCTCTCCCACCTCTCTTTTTCTATCTCTCTCTCTGTCTCCCCCTCTCCCACCTCTCTCTCCCTCTCTCTCTCTTTCTCTCTCTTTTTCTCTGTCTGTCTCCCCCCCTCAAACCTCTCTCTCTCTCCCCTTCTACCAACTGTCTCTCTCTGTCTCTCTCTCTTTCTCTCTCTCTTTCTCTGTCTCTCTCCCACTCTCCTACCTGTCTCTGTCTGTCTCTCTCTTTCTCTCTCTCTCTCCCTCTCTCTCTCTCTCTCTTTCTCACTCTCTCTCTCTCTCCCTCTCTCTCTCAGTCTGCTCTTCTGTGATTGACCTGCAGCCTGTGAGAGGGGCACAGGGCACCCTGCAGACTCCGTTCTACCCCAGCTACTACCCCCCCAACACCAACTGCTCCTGGCACTTCACAGTGAGTGCCCCCCTCTCTGCCCTCTGTCTTCTACAGGAAAACTAGCCTGGTAAACCAGCCCCCCAAACTAGCCCGGTAAACCAGCCCCCCGTACTTCATTTCATTTTGTACAGAGGGTCTGGCAGTGCTGTACTGAGAAACAATTTCTTCCTGGCGGTGTAAGACTCTGAAGTTTAAAATCAGTGGCTCTGCCTTTAGCCAATCGCTAACGTCTGGTCGTCACGTATGCAATTAGCCT
>CM050198.1:20349761-20354761 GCA_027475355.1 Coilia nasus
TTCGGGATTAACATCTGACTCATTTCTTTGTTTGGAGCCATTTAGCAGAGAAATGCCCATTATATCAGGCACATTACCTCGTCTCGGTGGTAGTGTTCTGAGTACATTGTTTGAGGTTGTTTACTATATGTGCTGGTGCCCTGTGTAAATTGTGTGTGTCCTGTGTTTGTGTGTTGTGTCTGGGTTGATGACGCTACATGTTGGTGTGTGGTTTGTCACCAGGGTTATTTTGTGATGTCACTTAGTTGGAGGTTGTCGTGAGTGTTTGTCTAGTGGGTAAGTCCATGTTAGTGTGTGGTGTATGTAAACAATAACGTCTGGCGAGGTGACCTGTTCCGTCGAAATAATGGTGTGGTGGAGGCAAATATTTAAGCTAAAACATGCATAAACTACCAAAATAACCTGTTTTTATTCTTTTTACGGTGTAGTGGCTCATATGATGTTACTGTGTGTTGTGTAGTGTAGATAGCCCAATGTGAAATTTTGCATTTGCTGTCTAGTACACAATGCCTATTGCAGCCGTGGCCTAATTTTTAGGGAGTTGAGCACTTGAGCGCTCAAACTTGGGCTCATGGGATTGGAGGGTCACAGGTTCGAATCCCATACCAATAGGAAGAATGCGGGTGGGGATGGGGGAGTAAATAACTAATGCTCTCCTGAACCCTCATCCATGGCTGAAGTGCCCTTAAACAAGGCAACTAACCCCACATTGCTCCAGGGACTGTACCCTGTACCTAAATAACTAAGCCGCTCTGATGTAAATGACTATAGTGGGTAATGTGATGTTCCTGTGTGTTGTGTAGTGTGTATAGCCCAGTTCCAGTGTCCTGAGGACAGCCAGTGTGTGGACTACCACAAAGTGTGTGACAGTCACCTAGACTGTCTGGACGGGGAGGACGAACAGCACTGCACGAGAGGTGGGGACCATTAACACAAGTGAGGAGTCCACGGCAAAAACGGGCAGTCACAAAATCACATTTTTCAAGTGAATCCCTCTATCAGCCCAGCTTTTTTTTGCAAAAGTAATGCTGTGAATAAATGAGCATAGTCTCGAGCTAGAAACATTTTATAATTGCGTTTACAGATAACGCAATAGCGTGAGGCAATAATGCAATATCACAACGTCGCAATGTGCTGTTTATGCGGGCTCTTGCATGGCCTAATAATGCAATGTCACAATGACGCAATGCCCTGTTGCCTCTTGTATACAGTCTATGATGTCAACTCATATTACTTCAGTTTTACAGAGAAAAAAGTTGTTTGTATTTCAGACTTCCTCAAATATCTTTAAACTCAGTAAACTCAACAAATCTGTGTGCATGGGTGAATGTGTGTGTGTGTGTGTGTGTGTGTGTGTGTGTGTGTGTGTGATTGCATGCGTATGCAGGTGTGGAGTGTTCAGACCACACGTATGTGTGTGCTGATGGAACCTGCATGAAGAAGCCCAACCCAGAGTGTGACTTTGTCAACGACTGCCCTGATGCCTCAGACGAGTCGCAATGTGGTAAGTAAGACCTCTCTGAGCAGAAGACAGAGTAGAAGAGGGGGAGAGAGAGAAAGAGAGAGAAAGAGAGAAAGAGATACAGTAGATAGGGACAACAATGTAGTAAGACCTCTCCGAGCTGGAGAATAGAGAGAGAGAGAGAGAGAGAGAGGAAGAGAGAAAGACATGAAGAGACAGAAACAGAAAGGGAGAGAGAAATAAATAGAGGGAGAGAAGGAGAGGAGTAAAAGAAATAGAGGGAAAGAGAGACAAGACAGAGAGAGAAAGCAGAGCATTGCCATAGCACCATGTCATTACTAGTACTGGAACCTCACTTAAGTGAAGGTAGATGATTGGTTTTCAAAGACTCACCAAGATGACACATGCTGGCAGTGTGATGGAGTGCCCATCACTAGGGTTGTGGGTGTGCCCTTACTGCCATCCCAACAAGCCTGGCTCTTTGGTGTTGCGGTCAGAGCCCCTGTTTGATACCCCGGAGACCTGGGTTCGAAGCTGGGTGGGGTGACTTCTCCTCCCCTTCGCTACAAATGGTGTCAGAAGTGGGATGGCTTGCCGTGAGGTCATTGGAGCTCCACCCACTGTGTGAGCCAGATAAGGGACCCCCAGGGTAGGTTGAGCCTGGTGTGAAGAACCCCAGTGATAGGTGAAGCACCAGTATGCGTGGGGCACCTTGGATGGAAGAAGTATGGTGGGAGATGCGTGAGGGACACCTGAGTGTGTGAAGCGCATGGGTGCACCTCCTGAAGGGGAAGGCAGTGTAAGATGTGTGAGGGGCACCTGAGTGTGTGAAGCGCATGGCTGTGCCTCTCAAAGGGGAAGGCAGTGTGATGGAGTGCCCACTAGGGTTGTGGGTGTCCTTCGCTACAGGCAGTATTAGCAGCTGTAACAGTACTCAGTTCAGTGTTACTCATGTCACATCGAAACAAATAATCACCAGGTGCTTCCCTACAGCCACAGTCTGAATCGTCAAGAGAACGAAGAGACGTGAAGAGAGCAAGCTGATTTCATCCACATATTACCATAAATGCTAACACATGTACACAAGATGGAACAGAATGTAGAGTTTTCACAAGTGTAGTGAGCTACCATTGGGTTTGTTCCCATAAGTGCTATGAGGTAGCATCACTAGCACATACACAGACCGCACTGTGGACACACACATACACACACACACACACACACACACACACACACACACACACACACACACACACACACACACACACACACAGTTCCATTCTCAATGATAGACATGGAGCTCTTCTTCAGCTCTTCTTCAGAGCCATCTATTTTCTGATCAGTTTTTGGCTGTGTGTTTGTGTGTGTGTGTGTTTCTATGTGTCTGTGTGTGCATGCATGCGCTCATGTGTTTGTGAGTGTGTGTGTGTGTGGGTGGGGGTGTATATGTGTGTTTGTGTGTGTGTGTGTGTGTGTGTGTGTGTGTGTGTGTGTTGTGTGTGTGTGTGTGTGTGTGCATGTGCATGTGTGTGTGTTTGTTTGTGTGTGTGTGTGCGTATATATGTGTGTGTGTGTGTGCATATATGTGTTTGTGAGTGTGTGTGTGTGCATATGTGTGTGCGTGTGCATGTGTGTGTGTGCGTGTGTGTGTGTCCAGAGTGCGGTCTGAGGCCCTTCTCCAGTCGTGTGGTGGGCGGGGTTGAGGCGGTGGAGGGGGAGTGGCCTTGGCAGGTGAGCCTGCAGGTGAGCGGCCATCACATCTGTGGGGGGGCGCTCATCTCCCCTCAGTGGGTGCTCTCCGCCGCCCACTGTTTCTACGACGACCGGTGAGTGGCGTCCCGGCCATTAGGCGTTTTGCCAGCTAAGGCATTTCAGTTCTTTTTTAGTTCAAAGTTAATTGTCATATGTACAATTAGAAAACATATTTCCCTGCACAATGGAATTCTTTCTTTGCTGTCCATTCAAATTCCATGTGTAATCAGTGACATTAAGACACAATAAAGGACGTAAGACATAGTAAAAACAATATTTCAAGAGTTCAGATGCAAAATCCTCTAAGTACATTTGTGATGAATTTATAAAAATATTTATCTAATTGTAATAATCTTTGTTATCAGTTCACCTGCATTTAGATTATTTTGGCTTTATTAGTTTTTACTTCATAATAACACTTAAATTGCAGTTTCAGAGAGATTACTTAACTTAATTTTTGCATATTTCTAAAAATGGACTTAGAGTGTTTTGCACCTGAACTCTTCATTTACAATTCAGTAGACGTTTCTGTGCAATGTGCAAGCTGGTCTGTATATGCTTCACGTTTCTGTCCTCTCCTCCTCCCCCTCTCGTTCTCCTCACCCTCTCGTCCTCTCCTCCTCCCCCTCTCGTTCTCCTCACCCTCTCGTCCTCTCCTCCTCCCCCTCTCGTTCTCCTCACCCTCTCGTCCTCTCCTCCTCCCCCTCTCGTCCTCCTCACCCTCTCGTCCTCTCCTCTTCACACCTCTGCTGCCCTGCACTTTTTCACACACTCATCTAACTTCTTTTCTCCTCCTCCTCCTCCCCCCTCTTCCTCCTGTTCTCTGCCTGTCCTCCTCCTCTCTTCCTCTTCTCCTCCTCCTCTCATCCTCTCTTCCTCTTCTCCTCCTCCTCTCCTCCTCTCTTCCTCTTCTCCTCCTCCTCTCCTCCTCTTCTCCTCCTCCTCTCCTCCTCTCCTCTTCACACCTCTGCTGCCCTGCACCTTTTCACACACTCATCTCTCACTCAACTTATTTTCTCCTCCACCTCCTCCTCCCCCTCTTCCTCCTGTTCTCTGCCTGTCCTCCTCCTCTCCTCCTCTTCTCCTCCTCCTCTCATCCTCTCTTCCTCTTCTCCTCCTCCTCTCCTCCTCTCTACCTCTTCTCCTCCTCCTCTCCTCCTCTCCTCCTCTTCTCCTCCTCCTCTCCTCCTCTCCTCTTCACACCTCTGCTGCCCTGCACCTTTTCACCCACTCATCTCTCACTCAACTTATTTTCTCCTCCACCTCCTCCTCCCCCTCTTCCTCCTGTTCTCTGCCTGTCCTCCTCCTCTCCTCCTCTTCTCCTCCTCCTCTCATCTTCTCTTCCTCTTCTCCTCCTCATCTCATCCTCTCTTCCTCTTCTCCTCCTCCTCTCCTCCTCTTCTCCTCCTCCTCTCATCCTCTCTTCCTCTTCTCCTCCTCATCTCATCCTCTCTTCCTCTCCTCCTCTCCTCTTCACACCTCTGCTGCCCTGCACCTTTTCACACACTCATCTCTCACTCAACTTATTTTCCACTCCATTCACCACCCTTTTTTCTCTCCCCTTCTCAGTATCTGTTTTCTTTTCTCTCTCTGTTGTATTTTTTTCTCACTTCCCACTTCACCTCTGTCTCCTCTTCTGTTCTTCTGTTCTTTTTTTAACTACCCGTCTCTTCCTGTGCCAACTCTTCTACTTAATTTCACTCATCTGCCACTGTCTTCCTGTTGAACTGTGTAATATTTCTTCATTCTTTCTTAGTACACACCACCTTTTTCCTCACAGAATAAA
>CM050198.1:20367261-20372261 GCA_027475355.1 Coilia nasus
GCTACGTAGAAGCTACTACTGTGACGGTCCAGTGGTAAGCACTGCATAGAACGCAGTGCCTACTAAGATTTCGGACGCAGCGTAAGTCTCCAAAATTCACCTAGAGTACTGTAAAGTCATTTATTTAGTTTTACAAATGCCATTTTTTCTGGAGGCTTCAGGCAGTAGAGCCAGGAGGAGAAGAGAAGTGGACAGGAACAGGAAGGAACACCTAGAAGATTCCACGGAGGCGGAGGCATCCTCTGTGCTAACAGACCTACCTGTGTGATGCTTCAGTGTGCTCTAGTGTACAAACTAGGGTACGAGTATGCCTTGGGGCAGCAGCGCAAAGATAAAGTTTGGGTACAGACTTTATGTGGGAAAAGACACAGTGTCTTAGGGCTCATTTCCACCGCCTCGTTCAGCGCGTAGCCGTGTTCAGCGCGTGGGCGTATACAATAGGTTTGTATGGGGACAGAATACGCTCAGAACACGCTTGCGGTGGGAATGGTCTCATCTGCTAACGTGCATTCTAAATGAATACGGACAGAATACGGCCACGCGCTGAACACGCAGAGAGTGCGGTGGAAATGGGCCCTTAGACAGTCTACAGTTGTAAAAAAAAATCTGGAAGGCACACTGCTCTAGTGTGCTTGTTTTCAGTCAGAACAGAAATGACGCGTACACCCTCCTCCGGCAAAGCAGGAGAGCTATCCTAACACACTGTGAAATATATGAGTACTGACTCAGCAATTTCGCTGCATGTCCTACACTACTTGTGACAATAAACTATCCTTGTATCCTTGATTGGACAACCTGCATTCAGAAGCTACAGTCTCGTACCACATATTCCAAAACTAGATTCTAAAAAAAGGCTCTACCTGCGCATTTACTATGACACGGGTGATTTTAATAATAAACTCAAATTATACAATGATTTTCAATAAATCAGATTGTAATTGGCACATAGATAGCTGATTTATTGAATCGCTAAAATAAATACATTGTACTGGATTGTAGCTTCTGAAGCCAGTTTCCTCATCACTGTATATTAGCAAGGCTAACTTTTGATGATACCTGACCGTGCACATAGAAATATACTTATGTGCCATATCACATATTCTTATGAGTGTGGATATATGTAGGAGGGTAGATGGAAACAGAATGATAAGTGTAAGCATGAGAAAGAGAGAGAAAGGGAGCGAGTGAGACACAGAGTATGTGCTTGTGTGTGGTGGTGGGGCAGTTGGGAATTGAGCAAACTTCATGAAATATCAGCCTCACATGTGTTATTATTTGACCCACTTTTTGTCATACTGACCGCACCACTTTGCAAACCATTTAAATATTGTTTGTGCCTTTCTCGTCATCATTCATTTCCTAGAACAGGCAGTAGAGTGCTGTAAAATCAAAAACATGGGAAAACATCCAAAACTTTGGAAGTAGCTTTTTCTCTAGTGGCATTCATTAAAGCTTTCAAAGGTGTTTGTGTGTGTCTGTTTGTGTGTGTGGGTGTGTGTCTGTATGTGTGTGTGTGTGTGTGTGTGTGTGTGTGTGTGTTATGTGAGTGTGTGTAAATCTGTATATGTGTACTTGTGCGTGTTTGTATGTGTGTGTTTGTTTGTGTGTGTGTGCTTGTGTCTATGTTTGTGTGTGTGTGTCTGCAAGTGTGTGTCTATATATTATTCGCATATCCATATGTGTGTGTGTGTGTGTGCGTGCGTGTGTATGTGTACATGTGCGCTTGTATTTGTGTCTGTGTCTGTGTGTGCATGGGTGTCTTTATGTGTGTGTCTGTATACTGTATGTGTGTGTGCGTGCGTGCGCGCGTGTGTGTGTGTGTATGTGTGTCTGTGTGTGTGTGTCTGTGTGTATGTGTGTGAGCTTTTGTTTTATGCATCTGTGTGTGAGTGTGTGTGTGTGTGAGCGTTTGTTTTATGCGTCTGTGTGTGTGTGTGTGTGTGTGTGTGTGTGTGTGTGTGTGTGTGTGTGTGTGTGTGTGTGTGTGTGTGTGGCACTCCTGCCTCAGGCTGTTTGCTCACTTGATAGCACCTGGGCTGGGACTTGAATAAAACATATCTCTCCCTCCCTCTCTCTCTCTCCCTCCCTCTCTCTCTCTCTCCCTCCCTCTCTTCCTCCCTCTCACTCCTCCTCTCTCCATCTCTCCCTCTCTCCCTCCCTCTCTCCCTCCCTCTCACTCCTCCTCCTCCATCTCTCCCTCCCTCTCTCTCTCTCTCCCTCTCTCTCTTCTCCCTCTCTCCCTCTCTCTTCTCCCTCTCACTCCCCCTCTCTCTATCTCTCCCTCTCTCTCCCTCTTTCCTGACCTCTCACTCCCCCTCTCTCCATCTCTCTCTCTCCCTCTCTCCCTCTCTCTCACTCCTCCTCTCTCCATCTCTCCCTCCCTCTCTTCCTCCCTCTCACTCCCCCTCTCTCCATCTCTCTCTCTCTTCTCCCTCTCTCCCTCCCTCTCCCTCAACAACAATGGCTGCCATTAAAACAGACAACATGCTGTCACCTCTTTATAGTTGCTCTCGATTGGTTGGGCTTGGGGCTGTACAAAGTCATTTGAGACAATATGTTTACTGACAAATTAAGAAGGTTCTGTGGAAAGTTACCTTTGTGGCTGGAGGTCTGTGTACAACTGAGGTTTTGAGTCTACCCAGTCCAGTCACTAGAGACAGACAAACAGAAAGACAGACAGACAGGCAGGCAGGCAGGCAGACAAACAGACAGACAGACAGACAGACAGGCAGGAAAGAGCATAATACAGACAGGAATGAGTATAACACAGACAGTAAGAGTCTGAGAGCAGGGAAAACTTGGCAGGCTGAGAAGGCTGATGATGACAGTCTGTGGTGGGGGGTATGGAGGGGGCGGAGTGATTTGGGGGGTGCGGGGAGGCTGAGTGATGAGGGGGTTGCAGTGATGCTGGCGTCCCAGATCAGCCATAACAGATGGGGCTTGTTTTGACTGAAGCCTTCAGATAGCTCCAAACACGGCGCTGAAGATTACCACAAAATCCAAACTTGCCCCCCCCTAGTGTGTGCAGAGCTTTTGAGCTCCGTCACGAGAACAAGGCTCAGCTGTCAGCCCAGCTTCATCAACAACGAGTTAGCCAAACGTGCTGTTCATGATTCTAATCCAGTGCACTCCCTGTCTCTCTCATTCACCAGAGTGAGCCATGTGCTGTTTGTCCTTATGTGTCATTTTTTGGGGAGGTGGTGGGTGGGGGTTGGGGTGTAGTGGAGGTGTTTAATACTATATTTGTAACCGTGGATATCCAGGAACAGGGCTCTCCCCTTGGTAATCACTCTAGCTAGGTGAAAACAACACTGCAACCCAACTGCAAGCCATTGAAATCAGGCACCTCCTGGTGAATCCCAGTGGCATCAAGTTTAAATTTATATGTCTGCTTTGCTTCAACTTTACGGAATCACAGTAACTGTATGCCATGTTGACAGCTGATTAACGGCTGATTCCAATAGCTTGCAGGTTTGTTTTCACCACAGCCTGTTTACATACCAATATTTCCCAATAAACGTTCTGTTTTCACCTAGCTAGACTCGAAGTTTCTGGATGTCTGCGGTTACGAATACCATTAATCCAGGGACAGGTATGACCCCAGGTTATTTCCCTATCCTAGCCTTTCTCCTGACCTTCTCCACTCATTTTCTGTCCCTCTCTACTGACCTGTCCAATAACAGGTGAAAAAGCTGAGCCAGGCTATTGTCGCTGCATTACACCGTCAGGCAACTTTACTAAGGCTTCAGTTTGGTTTAACCCAGTTCTTGGGTTACCTGTCAGCGAACAGAGGGAGAGTTCTGTCACTCAGAGGGCTGAAGACTTAAAGTGTTAAAAATTAAATAAATGTATGCTGTATTTGGGTATTTGTAACTGCTCAGGCATAAAACTGTTTGCCTACCAGGAAGCAAACGTATACCTATATGGAGAGTAGCCAGACTCTGCACAAAAAGAAATGAAGCTCCCCCACCTGCCCCCAAAAAACTCTAAAAGAGTCCCATTGTTTGTCTGAGCTCTGTTAGTAACGGAACAAATAGTCTAGATTGGACACTCTAGTTTGTAGCTTGTAGTGCATTCCATTTGTCTTGGCAACCTCACGTCTGCTAAAAACACAACAAAAACCGAATTGGATGTGTTCTATTTGCCAAACTCGAATGACACCTGATAAAGGATTCATAACGGTAAAAGAATACTATGTACAAGGCTGATGACAACACCAAACATCATGACAATGGGAAATATCATAGCATTCAATTAACATGCTTGAACTGCACAGCCATCTTGAATTGTGAACTCAGGGTCCTCTGTGCTGTTCCGACTTTGCAGGGCAAAAAAAAGAGGGGTCCTCTAGAGGGGTTGCGCATCTGTGCTGGGTCCTCATGCAGCCCTCTGAAGCCCACAGCCTGTTTAGAGTTATACAAGGAAATGGAAGGGCAAGACTGCTATGGCATCCCCATGGACTGTATCATTCACCACCAGCCTACTGATATTTAGTGCCCACATTCTGACAGCAACCATAGTTGTCATCAGGCTCTTTAATTAAAATCCAACATGTTGCCTCAGAAGAACACATGAGGGAGGTGTAGGCTATCATTTGACTGGCTGGAGATACAAAAAGAAGCCAGAAGTGTAGTCTCAATACCTTCAAGGCTTTAAAAGTGAATGCAATGAGTTTTACATCTTTCATCATTACATCATTCAACCTACAGTTTCAGTTATGGTAAACTGTACGTCACAGATGCCTTTGGAGAATAATTGGCTGCCCAGTGTATTTAAGGTGATGCCAACATTTGAGTAGCAAAATCGGGGAGATTATTGCGCTGGCAGTGGGTGTGGGGTTTTGAGGGGGCATGAAGCGGGGATATGTTGATTTTAAATGATGGTAATGTAGTGTTAGTGTATATAAGCAGGTGTGTAGTGGGTATTGGACATGGGGTACAGAGTCCCCCCAAGTCTTTGAACAGATCTTGTATGTAGGCTATTTCTCACTTTGTTTATAT
>CM050198.1:20384761-20409761 GCA_027475355.1 Coilia nasus
ACACGCACAAAGTGAATATGCTATGCACTCTAAATTGGCATGACGCCAGGTCCTTGCATTTGGCCCTCTAGCACACATTCTCAAACATCTGTCTTGCCTCTTTTGTGGCTGAGGCTTCGCAGATGTGGACAAGCCAAATGCAATCTCACAGGAGGGGCCTAGACAACTCTACACGACACACACACACACACGCGCACACACACACACACACACACGCTCTCACACACACACACGTTCACACACACACACGTTCACACACACACACACACACGCTCACACACACACACACACACACACACACCATAATCTTACACATAACTCCACAGGCACAGACACACACACACACACACACACACACACACACACACACACACACACACACACACACACACACACATAACCAATCACACAGGACAGGCCGTGTGTGAGAGAAATAGAGTTGGAAAAAGGACAAAGGTAATCAGAGAGGTAAAGCAAAAAAGCTGGAGGTCAAACGACAGAGTAACATGTTGAAAGACACACACACAAAACCAAACGGTCAAATCCGGTCACTGGAAACCCACACGTCCTGTCGGTACACTAGAAGAGTTCACAGACATCTCAGGTACTCCACAACAGCCGGGCAAAGGTGATGGGGGACGAGAGAACGTTTCCAGTACCACTCAGCTTCAAACAAGGGGCTCAAATTACCATAACACATAGAGAAAGAGAGAGAAAGGGAGACAGAGAGAGAGAGAGAGAAAAAGAGAAAGTGCCTCAAAGATAGAGACTGAGAGAGAGAGAGAGAGAGAGAGAGAGAGAGAGAGAGAGAGAGAGAGAGAGAGAGAGAGAGAGAGAGAGAAAGTCCCTCAAAGATAGAGGCAGAGAGAGACATAGAGAGAGAGAGAGAGAGAGAGAGAGAGAGAGAGAGAGAGAGAGAAAGTCCCTCAAAGATAGAGGCAGAGAGAGACATAGAGAGACAGAGAGAGAGAGAGTGGGGGGAGAGAGAGAGAAAGAGAAAGAGAATGAGAGAGAGAGAGAGAGAGAGAGAGAGAGAGAGAGAGAGAGAGAGAGAGAGAGAGGGGGGGACAGAGGGAGAGAGAGAGAGAGCAATCACTCAGCAACACAAATTAACTAACATCAGGCCCGTGAGCAGCATGTGTGCCTGTCTGGCTGTGTCTAGCATGTCAACATAAATGGGGTGTGTCAGCAGACGTTCCATCCCTGAGCGATCAGGTTGTCATGGCACATTAGGTAGGTTTTGAGAAACTTGTCTGGGCTTTCAGGAGGGGGCCCCCTTCTTTCCTGTAAAGATAAAGGGGAACTCGGGACAAGCAAATCCAAACATGAACCAGAGTTGTTAGCCTGGTAAACCCGCCCCTCGTACTCCATTTCATTTTGTACAGAGGGTCTGGGCCGGAATCTCTTGAGGGTCATTTATCAAGTCCCAGCAAGACCGATCCAATCAGCGAACAGAGGGTGGGTTCGTTAGCCGTGACGTTGACCTTGTGTGCTACATTCGAATTGTACTGCCTTGGTAGGCTAATTGCATACGTGACGACCAGGCGTTAGCGATTGGGTAAAGGCAGAGGCACTTTTTTTAAACTTCAACAGAGTCCACACCTCCAACAAATTGTTTCTGACGGTCTCTGTTCCAGACCCTCTGTACAAAATGAAATGAAGTACTAGGGGCTGGTTTACCAGGCTACAGAGTTGTATGGACGGCCCAAATAGGAAGAAAAAAAGGGGGGAGTGGACCCCGTGGGGTTTTCTGGGCCAGGATGGGTTGGGCTGCACAGGTGTATCTATACGACATCCCTAAATTACATTACATGTAGCTAACACTCTTATCCAGAGCGACTTACAGTTATTTAGGTACAGGGTTTCTGTTACAGCACCTGGAGCAATGTGGGGTTAGATGCCTTGCTCAAGGGCACATCAGCCATAGCCTGGTAAACCAGCCCCTCGTACTTAATTTTATTTTGTACAGAGGGTCTGGAAGAGAGACCGTCAGAAATGATTTGTTGGAGGTGTGCACTCTGCTGAAGTTTAAAAAAAGTGACTCTACCTTTACCCAATCGCTAACGCCTGGTCGTCACGTATGCAATTAGCCTACCTACGCACTACAATTCAAATGTAGTACACAAAGTCAACGTCACGGCTAACGAACACACCCTCTGTTCGCTGATTGGACCGGTCTTGCTGGGACTTGCTAAATGACCCTCAAGAGATTTCGCTCCAGACCCTCTGTACAAAATGAAATGAAGTATGAGGGGCGGGTTTACCAGGCTACTTCAGCCGTGGATGTGGGTGCAGGAGAGTGCTGGTTGTTTGCTCCACCACCCCCCATTCTTTACACTGTAATGGGATTCAAACCTGCGACCCTCCGATCCCAAGAGCAACTAACCACTAGGACAGAGCTGCTCCCCTATACATTACATTACACTTAGCTGACGCTCTTAACCAGAGCGACTTACAGATATTTACAGGGTTTCAGTTACAGTCCCTGGAGCAAGTGTGGGGTTGGATGCCTTGCTTAAGGGCATCTCAACCATGGGTAGGGCGGGATTCGAACCGCCAACCAATCGCAAGACCAACCCCCTGACCACTAGGCCACAGCTGTCCACACAGGCCACAGCTGCCCCACATCACTAAATTTCCATGGTGCTAAGAATGCATACCGATACAATTAAACATTATATTTTCGTTTGTCCTTCCCAAATGTTAATGCACATATTTATGTGCCTTGATTTTAATATTTCACTACAGGAAAATGACTGAAATGCTTAAAACAACATATTATACAGTGCATTAAGTACATTAAGTAATACTGCATGCAGGCATGCATCTTTATAATGTAGACGGCAGGCAGCTCAATTCAGTTTTATTCATATAACACACATGTGATTATGTCTCTGGGTGCTTCTCAGAGCTTAGCTTGGACAAGAACTTCATCCCTCTTGAGCAACAAGGCCAAGAAAAACTCCCTGTTTTCAGCCAAGGAATGCAGCTAGATGTAAAAAGACATGAAGAGCATAGTTGACTGAAGAGCATACAATTACAGTCAGCAAAAATTCCTCTGACAAACTGTGAAAAGGGAGGTTTATGTGTGTGTATACTGGAGAGAGGTGATAGGATAGGATTGTGTGGGAGTATGGCAGAGAGAGAACCACTGCTTTAGCTTGGTTTTCCCACAGGTCATGAGAGGGTTGGTCAAGGCGCATCACCGGAATGTCCCTTTGACACGGAGAAATTACACAATTGCAATGGATCCCGAGACCAATACCTCGGTCGATCTGAGCCATCTCAAGAGGCACTGACACAGGTCAGAGTTCAACTATCATTTGGAAAGAGCATCAACAAAAAAGGCTTCATGAAATTCTAGTCAGTCAGCAAAATTCCTCAGATAACCTGTGCAAAGAAAGATCAGCATGTATAACGTGATTTAAATGTGATTTAAGGTGATGGAGGCCATGTGGAAGCTAGAAGACCACTGCTTACAGGATTTTCTCATAGGATATGAACAGCTTGGTCAAGACACAACACTGTGCTGGTGGAATCTAGCCTGGTAAACCCGCCCCTTGTACTTCCTTTCATTTTGTACAGAGGGTCTGGACCGGAATCTCTTGAGGGTCATTTAGCAAGTCCCAGCAAGACCGATCCAATCAGCGAACAGAGGGTGTGTTCGTTAGCCGTGATGTTGACCTGTGTGCTACATTTCAGTTGTAGTGCGTAGGTAGGCTAACTGCGTACGTGACGACCAGGCATTAGCGATTGGGTAAAGCCAGAGGCACTTTTTTTAAACTTCAGCAGAGTCCACACCTCCAGCAAATAGTTTCTGACGGTCTCTGTTCCAGACCCTCTGTACAAAATGAAATGAAGTACGAGGGGCGGGTTTACCAGGCTAGGTGGAATCCCCCTCTGGCATGGAGAAATGACACAGTCATCCCGAGACCTGGGCCCTCGGTAGGTCAGTTTGACCCTTTCCCAGAAGGCACTGACACAGGTCAAAGTTCAATTGTCCTCTTAAAAGATCATCAATGTCCAGCCATCTATGACTTCCATCTGGTGTGGCCGGGGCAGAGGGCAGATTGGGCCGCGTTGGAGCGGTCAGCAGTGTCAGTCCCCAGGGCAACCGAACACATTACTGGAATATGCTTAGCAAGCTATAGCCATGTGTTGTTTGCAGTGTGAACAGTTATAAAGCAGACGTGTTCATGTATCATAATTAACTGACTTAAACAGACAGAAAATAGGTCCACGCCTTTAGCCAGTGAGAGAGAGCGTGAAATACAGTTTGGCAGCACAGCTTGTTGAACTTGAGCTCACCCATCTAATTTGAAGCAGCCTGAGGATTTGCGTCTATTTTCACAGCAGGGCTGGTACCGATTACTCTAAATCTCCCGCTCTGCAATTAGCAATCAAAATGAATCCGAAGGACGGTCCATAACTGATGTCTTTCGTTGTCACTGGCAGACTATAAAAACTATGTCACAGTTTTCTGGGGGAAGAGAGGATTTTTAAGACGTAGGATAAGGTAGCATAATAAAAATACTCTTTTGGAAAGAGAATGGGTTCGAGCCAGGATTTAATTGGTCGTAAGTATATGTGAGACAGGAAATTTCAACACCTGTTATTTACAGGTCTAACTTTCAGGGATATGGGCTTAGTTTCAGCATGCATTTTGCCTCTATCAGAAAATGAAAGGGTGACTTCAGAAAGCTTTAGCGAGAAAATAACTCCCGAGAGATTAACGGAGTAGCCTAATGTAAGGAGGAACTTACGAGGAAAGACGAGATACAGAGAAGGAGCGAGGGAGGAGTGGATGAGAGAGAGAGAGAGAGAGAAGAGAGAGAGAAGGAACTCCCTCGCCGCTCTGCATGCTCGAAGCTCTCAGCTGATCGACACGAAAGCAGTTCTCGGAGCAGCTGCAGAACTTCTAAGGTAGGCAAAACGGTGGAAAACTTTTAACTCTATCAGGCTACAATTTCAGCTCTTTTCCACGTCACTGAACTCAACTGACTGCATTTATAACGAATACTAACAAAATTTGCTATGAGTTTCATACAGCCTAAATTAATGTTTTTGTCAACTCGACAGAATGTGTATGCACGTGAGGTAGATGCGTGAGAAATCATTGTGAGTCCCATTGCAAATGTATGGGTAGTTGCATGCTGTAACACTTCTGCGAGATGATGTGTGGCAGTGGTGGTTTACTAGATGAGGACGTGGCTCATTCTTCCAGCTTACTACAACATCTGGATTTAAGTGGGTTGAACACGCCACTGACAAAGCGATGCCATGAACACAATGTATTAAAAATTCATAGCTATTGTGAATAATGGATGCATACTTCTTTGGACGTATAATTAACTTACCCCAAAATAAATGCTACTTTACCGAGTCATTGACAGCGGCTCTCGGTGATGTTGGTAAGATGATGTAACAAAGAAATATGTAGCCCAGCTATAGTCTATAAAGTTAGCCTGTAATATAGCCTAATTAAACGTAAAACAGCTATACGCATACATTTAACCACGTCAAAAAGTCTAGTTTCTACACGCTCGCTCGTAGTTTCATGTCCACTAACCACATATATAATGAGAAAAAGGGAAACAAAGTCTGAACAGCCTTCTGGCCGAGGTACATGCATAATTACATACAGTGCACACATATACATAGGCGCACATAAACATAAATGCATACATATACGTACAGACAGACAGACATCCATACATAATTACATACATACAGTACATACATACCTACCTATGTACATACCTACAGTACTTACATTCATACATACATACATTCGTACATACAAACATACATACATACATACATTTCCATTGGTCACATGGTTTAGTCAAGACATTTAAAAGCAGAGGGGTGCATGGGTGAGTTTCCATTGCCCAAGTTGGTGTCTCACAGTGGTATTTCCTCCATGGGGTATCTCAGTCTTGACATCACTCAGCGTCAGTCAGTACCCTACTTTAAACCCTCAGCATGTGTTTCTGGGCAGACCAGCCAGCTCCTTTGCTAAATATTGAAGGAAAAGGGTAATAAATGTCAGCAGTGAAATCTGAAGCGGTAATTCACCGGGCACACTCTGGAGAACGGTCCCTTGAAGGCTGACAGTTAATGAAGACTTCAGACTACTGTTCATACTAGAAGCTGCTTGTTTGTGTAAGCACATAGTCTACTTGACACTTGACAAATATTATGTCATGATTGGCTCATTTGTGATGCAAATCACTTCAAGGATACAAGGATATTTATTTGTCACATGCATGGACATACTGGGTAGAGTAGGGCATGCAGTGAAACTGTTGATTGTTAATCTAAACTGTGCACAAGGAGGGAAGAGGTCGACAAAAATCTCTTGCGGGCATACATTTTTTTACTGATCAATTTCTCTTTGAATGAATTTCTGCTCTCTATACTCTTTAGGTTACTTCCTTTGCATTCAGGGAATGTAGGACACTATAGATGTAGATATAGTATGTCCATATTAGTTTCTTGAAACCCAGCAGAAGGAACCAATCTACGAGACCTTGATTGTTATCAATGATCTGGGCAAAATGGAACCTGTGCTCTCTTCAGTTCATGGACACGTTAACGAGAACAAAATGTGTTTTGCTGACTGAGTCTGCTCATATGTAGTTGGTGACTGTCAATGAGGCAATGTCTAAACGACCCTGTGTTATGAGAAGGTAAGCCATGGTCTGTGACATTATGTCATTTCAAAATAAGCCATGACCTGCGAGCACTGTTGAGTTACCTGGACTGACTGCACTTTACCACTCTATAAATAATCACGCAATCACGCGTGTGACGTTATGAAGTGTGTTGCTACATTTAAGAGGTGTGCCACCCACTCATTCACTGAGGACTGTGTTGTTGAGGAATGACGTGATGCTGTGTAAACGCTGCGAGGCGAGCACCGAGACACTGGCTGCCTGGCTGGACACACAGAGAGAGACACCGCAAAGAAATAAAGTCCGCGAGCGGAGCGCTTGCCAAAGACAACACCATCTGGCGGGAGCTGGCCCCGACTCACCCGTTACCTTCGGTGCTCTCTCGCTCCCTCTCAAATATTTTTTTTTAATCTGGCACTGGGCACACGAGTAATTTTACAGATCCTGGTTTGTGTCACCAAACATGTCTGAAGTAATGACAGTCTTTTTTTAACATGTACAAGAAGGTCTGTGCAGGTGCCTGCACTCAGCTCCGTCATTCAGTCCTTTCAGTGTTTGTGTGTTCAGGTCAGGCCCTCGGTACCAGCTGCTTAATTAATGCTTAAATAATTGATGGGCCACTAAAGGTGATTTCGGTGATACCATGATTCAGAGGTCTGTTGTCAGACCAAAGGCCTAAGCCCTGCTCTCACACCTGGTGCTTAAGGAATGACATGGACACTGACTGCACTAATTCACATTTGTTTGTTTCCCTCTCCCTTTTCTCTCCTTTTCACTTATTTATCCACTCTCTCTAAACCCACTTCTATTCTCCTGCATACTCTTTCATCATCCTCCTTTTTTCTCTTTCCTTCTAATATTCCCTTGTTTCTCTCTCCTTCCATAATCCCCATTTTTTCTCTCTCATTCCATTCAATTTCTCATTTCACCTTTCTCTCTCTCTCCCTCTGTCTCGTTATTTGTCTGTCTGTCTCTCTGTCTCACTGTCTGTCTGTCTGTCTGTCTGTCTCTCTGTCTGTCTCTCTGTCTGTCTCTCTCTTATTGCCTCTCTGTCTGTGTGTGTGTGTGTCTCTGTCTCTGTTGCTCTCTCTCTGATTCTGTCTGTGTGTGTATCTCTCTCTCTCTTTCTTGCTGCTGGTCTCTGACTGTCTCTCTCTCTCTCTCTCTCTTTTTCTCTCATTGTCTCTGCCTGTGCGTCTCTATCTCTCTGCTAGTCTCTGTCTCTCTCCCTATCTTTCTCTCTCCCTCTCTCTCTGTCTCTCTATCTCTCTCCCCCCCCTCTCTCTCTGTCTCTCTATCTCTCTCTCTCTCTCCCTCTCTCTCTCTCTCTCTCCCTCTCTCTCTCTCTGCCCTCCAGTGATGTCTGGTCTCCTGCCCTTCCTGTTGCTCCTCCCGTTGCTGCTGGTGGCGGCGGTGCCGTCCCCGTCACGACCCCCCCTGCGGTACTGCCGGCGCTGCTGCGACCACCTGGACCCCCCCGAGAGCCCCTCCTCGCCCCGCTCCGCCGGGCCCCACCAGATGCCTGAGTTACGCACCTTCATCAACATGACCATCCTCAAAGGTACGCCTCGCTAGACCAGATAATCGCTCGCATATTGCTCCGTCATTATTGGCCTGCGCAGTGGAAAGATGAGCAGTGACATACTGGGCTGTAGGTTCATCCAAGCGTTGCAGTCGAGGGATTATTGTATCTCTGGATTCTATTACGTCCATAGTGAATCTTGACACAGTGCAGGCGCTGCACATATTAGACAAAATGGCTGCTGGATATAGACGCTTAGAGCACGGTGCGTTCCAGTTTATTAGATTTCTTAGATAGAAAAAAACATGTAATCCCTGATTTGTGTCATTCCTGATCTATTCTAGCCTTAAAGAATAGCTTATGAAAAAGCATGAGAACCCACACTAAAGCAGAAGTGAACAAAATTACATTACACTTAGCTGACGCTCTTATCCAGAGCGACTTACAGATATTTACAGGGTTTTAGTTACAGTCTCTGGAGCAGTGTGGGGTTAGATGCCTTGCTCAAGGGCATCTCAACCATGGGTATGGCAGGATTTCAACCGGCAACCTTCTGATTGCAAGACCAACTCCCTAACCACTAGGCCACAGCTGCCCCGAACAGAACAAAATTTGTTAGATAGGAAATACATGTAATCCCTGATTTGTGTCATTCCTGATCTATTCTAGCCTTAAAGCATAGCTTATGAAAAAGCACAAGAACCTACACTAAAGCAGAAGTGAACAAAACAGGCCCATGGCTTAACATCTCATCTTCCTTTCTTGTGAATGTTTTGGCTTCCATTTTGTTGTTGGTTTCCTCCCTTTGTCATTCAAGATATCACATTTAAACAGCTGAACAGAGAATAGCTTTTTGCAGGCACATCTCATACATATCACTGTTTCTTTTGTACTCACTCACAACATGTTTGGAACATGCAGCTGATACGCAGCTGTGATCAACCAATCAGGGCCTGGCTGGAGCTGCAAAGCCAAACCAAAACCTCCCAAAAAATATTGTTTTTTACAGCAGTCTTAGCTTTGTCTCTCAGAAACAAATACAATCTGATCTGAGACTCCTGATCTGTTTCTCCTAAAAAAGCTTCCGGAGAAAGAGACGAGTGTAAGAGAAGAGAGAAGAGGCATTTTTAAAGATCTTAACTTGAAATTAGATTGGACTAATATGGCTTCACTGGACTAATATGGCTTTAGGAGGTTTAATTCAAGAAATATGAGAGAAACGACAGATCTCGCTGAATTCTACATGGTTTCCCCTAAAAGCCCCTTTTGAGAAAAAAGATAAAAATCATCTTAATGGAAATTCTATGAAGCAGAATCATCTGGGTAGCATTCCAATGGTACAGTACAGTTGGAAAAAAGCACAGTTGGCATGTTGTTGTAATTAAGTGACCCCATCAAAGCCTGTGGCGGGCTATTCAGCCCTGGTTTCTAGTACAGTTTCCAAAAAGCCATCTGTAGCTGTGTTTGTTATTAAGAATGGCATGAAACATGAGATATGAAACAGAAGACGAGTGTAACCTTCATGATGAGTGCAGACAACATCTGAGCCTCATCACGGTGCTTGATAATGTCAAGGCCTCCTACAAGGTGTTGAAGGCATCAGTTGTCATTGTTGTTCTCAGTCTCATATTTGATTCTTGCCTTCTCTGTTACCTTACCATTGTGATAAGCATTATATTATTACATTATATTATTACATTACATTATACATTATACATTTAGCTGATGCTCTTATCGAGAGAGATACATTTACTGTAGCTGACGCTCTTATCGAGGGAGATACATTACAGTTTTTGCCCATTGCTTAAACACATTTTGTTCAACTTGGCTCGCTGTGCCAAAACTCTACACACAAGCACATAAGACACAACACTTGGAAATAAACCATTCACATCTACGTCAAATTAAAACTCTGCAATCAAAACCCAACAATCCTTTGTCAAAATGTCACTCTGATGACAAAATTGCACACACTTGCATCTTATGAAAACACTGTAACATCAGCAGCAACACACTAGTCTACTTTATATAAAACACTGTTTTTTGTATTTTGAATAGATGTGTTTTGCTAATGATACATCGGTATTTCATTTTTGAACGAAGTTTCTTATGTATGAAATAGTGTGTAGTGTGCAGGAGCAAGTGTGTTGCAAAAAGGAGCAAGTGTGTTGCAGAATTGCAACTAAAGTGTAAAGCAGCGTTTGTGTTTAAGGTATGGTTACACTGTGTTTAAGGCATGGTAACACAACTTCAAGTTATGTTACTTTGGTTTAAGCATATGTCTATTGCGTTCAAGCAGTGGGCAAAAACTGTAAGCTGACACTCTTATCGAGGGAGATACATTAAGCTGACACTCTTATCCAGAGAGATACATTTAGGTGATGCTTTTATTCAGAGACTTACAGTGAATGAGGTACAGAAACAGTTCCCCTGGAGCAATGTGGAGTTAGATTTCTTGCTGAGAGGCCATGGATGAGGGTGCAGAAGAGCGTTGGTTATTCCCTCGCACACCCATGTTATTTTCTCACTGGTACAGAATTATAACCTGCCACCCTCCAAATCCCAAGACCAACTGCCTAACCATTGGGCCACAGCTGCCCCATAACTGCACAGCATGTGATCGGAGGAGAAGGTTGACTTGTGTGCATGATATAGTCACACTGTTTCCATGGCTAAATGAAAGTCAAAACGCACCGCGGATTATAGTCTTTCCCATCCAGGCCAAGAAGAGATAAACAGCAACATAAAACAAACATATGTTCAGCAGTGCAGCCCAGTCCCTGAAATGACCCCAGACATGTTTAAAAATCATGTTCGATGGCTCCACATGGCTTTTACTGTCTCTTATCTCTGTTGCACCCAGTGTCAGCCCTGTTAATGCTCTCCAAAAAGTCCCCTCAGATTTCCCTCAGTGTGGGAATGTACTGTAAGAGAACACCACATCACATTAATAGGCTCAGATTCAAATATCAGAATATAAAATTAGGCTTTGGTCTATGGGAGATCTGAAAGTGTGAGGTTCACCATCTGATCCAAACAAACACACAAAAAGTCTTTGGCTCGACAGAATAGAGTGTGATTTATTCTGTTTTGCCCAAAAAAAAAAAGAAAAAAAAATAACCTTGGCAGTGAAAGGCTGTTTGTTAAATCTGCACTGGTCTGCGTTTTCCATTCATGGCAAAGCTGAATTAATTAAGCGGAATTTCTTTTGTGAGGCGAAGAAAGTCATCCTTCAGGAGTATAATTCTGGCAGAGAACGTGCTTATGTGGCATAACACCATGTGTGTGGCTAGGTGCGAGCATGTGTGCATGTTTGAGTGTTTGTGCAAAGGCGTGTGTGTGCATGTGTGTTTGTGTGTGTGTGTGTGTGTGTGTGTGTGTGTGTGTGTGTGTTTGAGTGTGTGTGTGCGTGTGTTTGTGTGTGTATTTGAGTGTGTGTGTGTATGTGTTTGTGTGTGTATTTGAGTGTGTGTGTGTGTGTGTGTGTTTGAGTGTGTGTGTGTGTGTGTTTGTGTGTGTGTGTGTGTGTGTGTGTTTGTGTGTGTGTGTGTGTGTGTGTGTGTGTGTGTGTGTGTGTGTGTGTGTGTGTGTGTGTGTGTGTGTGTGCGCGTGTGTTTGTGTGTGTATTTGAGTGTGTGTGTGCATGCGTGTGTGTGTTTGTGTGTGTGTGTGTGTGTGTGTGTGTGTGTGTGTGTGTGCGCGTGTGTTTGTGTGTGTATTTGAGTGTGTGTGTGTGTGTGTGTGTGTGTGTGTGTGTGTGTGTGTGTGTTTGAGTGTGTGTGTGTGCGTGTGCCTGTGTGTGTGTGCATGTTTGTGTGTGTGTGTGAGAAAGAGAGATAAAGAGAACTGAAGAGAGAGAGAGAGAGAGAGAGAGAGAGAGAGAGAGAGAGAGAGAGAGAGAGAGAGAGATATGGACAGGGCAAAATATTGCATAAGTGGGCTAAAAAAAGAGTGCAATAGTGTATGTGGTTTTGTGAGTGTGAGTGTGCGTATGTGTGTGTGCCTGCGTGCATGCATGCGTGTGTATGTTAGAGACAGAGAGAGAGAGAGAGAGAGATGGATGGACAGGGCAAAAGATTGCATAAGTGGGCTAAAAAGAGCTCGATAGTGCATGCGTGTGTGTGTGTGTGTGTGTGTGTGTGTGTGTGTGTGTGTGTGTGTCTTAGAGTGAGAGTAATGTAGCAACACAATGTGCTGTTTTAGCTGTACTTCTCAGCAGAGGGTTAAGACATCAAGGAAAAAAGACATCAAAAACCTGCCACAGGCCACCGGCAGAACACCAACCTGCCACCTACTGGATTGGCAAAAGCAGCAGTTTAAAAAAAAAAAAAAAAAAGTCTTGAGAAACCTATCAACAGATTAGCTACCAGGGACAGACGCCTTTCTGGAATGAACAGAATGACTCATACAATTGCAATGTTATTCACAAGCAAGCTTAACAACTCTGAAAGGCTGTGAACCTGCTGGGTCATGCATTTGGATTATGGTAGGATCCCAGGCTTGGGATGGAGATTTGGTTCAAGCAGGGAGGGCACAAAAATCAAACTCCCAGTCAGCGCAGTGGTGACACGGGCGCAGTGGTTGTGCAGTAATGGGTTATGGTGAATGTGTTTTTTTTCTGGTGTTGTGACCTCACTTCCTGCTCCAGTTACTCTGTGATTAACCCTGACTCCACCAGTTGGCACCATTAGAACTAGTCACCTAACAGGAAATATGATGTGTTTGTTTTCACTTTTTACATTGTGTGTATACATGTATGTACTGTATGTATGTATATATGTATGTATGTATGTATGTATGTATGTATGTATGTATGTATGTATGTATGTATGTATGTATGTATATGTACGTATATATATGTATGGTAAATACATACAATTGTGTTCGCTCACTGAATGTCCTTGTTCCTGTCCCTCCCAAAGGAGACAAAGGGGACCGTGGCGAGAGAGGCACCCCAGGGAAGGCTGGAGCAGAGGGGCCGCCGGGCTCCAGGGGCCTCATGGGGCCCAAGGGAACCAAGGGCCAGGCAGGGACCCCCGGCGACCCCTGCAAGACCCAGCACTCCTACTTCTCCGTGGGGCGTCGCAAGTCGCTGCACAGCGTGGACTACTACCAGGCGCTGATCTTCGACACCGTCTTCGTCAACCCCAACGAGCACTTCAACATGTTCAAGGGCAAGTTCTACTGCTACGTGCCTGGCGTCTACTTCTTCAACGTCAACATCCACACGTGGAACTTCAAGGAGACGTACCTGCACCTGATGCACAACGACAGCGAGAAGGTGATCCTGTACGCCCAGCCCAGCGAACGCTCCATCATGCAGAGCCAGAGCGTCATGCTCACCCTCGAGCTCAACGACGAGGTGTGGGTGCGACTGTATAAGCGCGAGCGCGAGAACGCCATCTACAGCGACGACGTCGATGTCTACATCACCTTCAACGGATACCTGGTGATGCCCACTACTTAAAGGAGACAGATCGCCTTGACATGACTCTTTTATTTGATGTTTTTTTGTTGTTGTTTATTGTTCTTTGTTGGTTTGTTTTCTTCCAATTTTTTGTTTTGGTTTTCGCTTGCCTAAAGTCCTCTCAGGGAAGCTACGACATCCAAGAGTTACGTACAGTATGGATTTCAGGAGATGTGGTGGATGGGAGGTTGGCAAAGGAGGGGAGAGATTGTTGACGACGAAGCACTACTGCTTTTGCACATTTTGAACACACTACCTGGGGCTACATCAGACCCTGTGCATGGAAGACCTGCACAGATACAAAGACATTCAATATGGTGCAAGTTCATTTTTGAACCGTCACTCATTCGTTATTAGTATGTTACTGTCTCAAAGCTGCAGTGCGGCATGTCTAGTTATCTGTGTTGACAGATTCCTTTTTTTCTTGAAATGGACTGACAGCTGTGGTAGTCTTGTCAAAACAGCATTCACACCCCTCTGACAGAATCAAGACATCAAGAACAAAGAGCGTGTAAGAGAGAGAGAAAAAAATTGCGCACAACCAGGCAACAGTTTGTTGCTACCTTAATTGGCCCCCTGACGCTCCAGGCCAAACAGGTTGTGGGGTGAAGCAGTGTAAGCAGGTGGAGTCTGCCATCCAGTGCTAGGCAGCAAGGGTGGGGGGGGGGGCTCTTCCTGGTAGTTCAGTATTTGGCTCCCTGGAGGCCTTGGCTTTGTGTTTGCCCACCACTGTGGGAGATAACAAAAGGGGGGGAAGCCCCGCGTATGTTCCCTCACCACCAGCGTGTGCCAGCTGGAAGGCTCAGTCGATGGCTGTTAGCACACACATACTGTAGCAAAGACACAAACACAGACACAGACACTGGGGCCAAGGCCCTGATGAGCCTTGGAAAGGGGAACACTCCACAGTTTGGCCAGCGAGTTTGTACTGCGTTGCTTTAGTCCTAATCAGTGTTTCAGACCCCCACTCCGTCCACACACACACACACACACACACACACACACACATGCACACACACACACAAACATACGCACACACACACACACAGACAGACACACACATATGCACGCACACACACACACAACACACACACACACACACAGACACATATGCACGCGCACACACACACACACACACACACACACACACACACACACACACACACACACACACACACACACACACACACACACACAACAGGCCATAGATTATGAGAAATAAACAAAGTCGACGAGACTGCAGCAGTGCAGATCCGCACAACCGCTGGGTTCAGCCGCTGTTTGTTTACACTGGGAGCGCATTGTGCACAGATTTGGTCGCATTTTTTAAACGGGAACCACTGCCAAAGAAGCCTCACATGCACAGTGTAGGCATGTGAAGGCAGAGTGCTGAGAGGCTTGTTAAAAACGAGTGGAATGACTGACTGTGGCGGAGAACGAACGTGATGCTGCACACCCCGTCAGTGCAGTGGGTTGTAGAAGATGCCGAGGGCCCGAGGCTGTTTGGGTAAAAAAAAAAAAAAAATTGAAACAGGAAATGGGGGGGGGGGGGTGGGTCTGTTGGTTCAACACTAATTGCATCCAGACCTGGCAGATGGATGTTTTGGAAAGAAGGGCTGCGGGACGGAGAGGGAGATTCCTGGTTATTGCTGGATTAAAAATAAGGCAAGAACATTGAATTAGGTCAATAAGACAAAAGTAGACCCAATCTCTGTAGATCTAAAAAGTTTAAACGTATGTATTTTCTATTACGACATCTAAATTGTGTCAGTATTTACACCATGCATATAAACTTGGTGAATAGAGGGTATTCAAAGGATTATTTGGAGTGTATTTTAAGTCCATTTAAGGTCCATCTCACTGACCCAAGCTAGAAGAACTTCTGGTTTCTTGGCTCCTGCAGTGGAATCGGAGATTTTACAGCCAGTGGGTCAGAGTTGTCAACACAAATGCTTAAAGCTAATTAGAGCTATTAACCCAAGCAAAGGCCAGATAGCCAGAGGTGTCTGTGTGGTCTGCTAACCCAGGCCCAGACTCAAGGCCAAAGGGAAATACAGGGGTTTAGGATCCTTGGGATGCACTTGAACCACACGAGGTTGCAGCCATGGCTTCTGTGAAATCCAATAGCCCAGAAGCACCTGCAAAACTGTACAAAGCTGGGGCTTATTACTGAATTAGTTATTGTGACCACACTTACCCATAAATTGTTTATGAAGTGTTAGGGGTGTGAACATGCCGTTTATAAAACTTAACTTGAACGGGCATGCGCTGACGAATGTTCAGGCAAGCTGGATAATAGTAAACAAGATGGTGGCTACTCTATAAATTTGCTAATGAGTTATGGATGACAGGCTAAGCAATATGTGGCATATTTGGGAAAATGGTGTGTGTAAAAACATTTGGTGCTTAAAGTAGAAATACAAGTGTTAAAACTTTTGTTTACAAGTAAATGTGCATTTCTTTTGTACGGTAAGAGAAATGCCTGTGTCCATGCTGTCCAGAACCAGTGTAACTTTGTTTCTGTTCATATTAAAAAGCAGCAATGTGAGACTTTTGGGGGGAAAGAGTTGGATGTGTACTAATTTCTGGATTTTATTTGTGTGCAGAAGATCAAGTGCATTCCGTACTCACATTCTGTCTTCTGAGGCTGTTGTGCCTGACCTCGCTTGCTTATGTCTCTGGTGTAAAAATATCCCAGTCATGCTGGCGGAACGAAGAACACTCTCCAGCCTCCTCAGAGGCACGCGGTCATGGCCGATCCCTGCCCCCCCCCACAACGTCTGTGCGAACGTCCTGTAAACATTCCCAGAACGCCCGTGGATGCCATCACGTGTCTCTCTCGACCACAGGAGATAATGACAGAGTAGGGAGCACAACACAGGCCTTAACCCCACCCAGGAGGCAGCACTCTAAACTGCATCTACAACGACAATAAACACAGACAGAAGTGTGTGTGTGTGTGTGTGTGTGTGTGTGTGTGTGTGTGTGTGTGTGTGTGTGTGTGTGTGTCTGTGTCTGTGTTTGTGTGTGTGTTTTTGTGTATGTGTGTGTGTGTGTGTGCGTGTGTATGTGTGTGGGGTTGTGTGTTTGTGTGTCTGTGTATGTGCGGTTGTGTGCGTTTGTTTGTGTGAGTGAGTGTGCCTGTGTGAGTGAGTGTGTGTGTGTGTGTACAGGGCATCCTGATCTTGTCCTTTCTCTGGAACCTTCCATCTGTGTTTACATCGGCATTACTAATTCATAACCCCTTCTGGCTTTATTTACTCAGCCCCTTGTTAATATTATTTTGGCCCAGCTGCCGGAAGACCCCGTTTACACTAGGTCTGCATTCTATGAGCCAGATCACTTCTTCCAGCTGGGACAGCATATTGATTACAGTACATATTTTCCATTACAGTGACACTTAATGCAGTATACAGTATGTTAGGGGCAGGACTTTGCCAGTTTTAGATGACACATCATTGTGTGTCAAGCTCCAGGAAAATTACATTAAAATGGCCAATCGATCTTCTTGTCTGGTCACTGAAGATTTGGTTTAAAGTACATGGAATGTTCTGACAATGATGGATATGGGTGGTAGTCTCTTCTGTGGTTACATGTGTGTGTGTATGGGTGTGTGTGTGTGTATGTGTATGCATACTGGTGTGTGTATGTGCATGTGTGTGTGTGTGTGTGTATGTCCGTGTGTTCGCCATTAATTCACACCCTTGTTCCATTACACGATTGCCTTATGTGAAACTGTGCTGTAAAAGATGAAAAGGTAATTCTAGGGCATTCCAGGGATGAGTAGGCTCCTGTGGGAGGGACAGGGATTAAAGACTGACTTTATCAGGAAGTTCCCACTCCCCAGTAGCCTGGTAAATCAACCCCCTCGTACTACACTTCATTTCGTACAGAGGGTCTGGCTGTGCTTCCATTGACATGGTTGTCTCAAGCAGAATTGTGCCAGACCAATCAGCAAACAGAGGGAGGGTTCGTCGACGTTGTGTGCTACATTTGAATTGTAGTGCACAGGCAGGCTAATTGATATGTCACAATCAGATGTTAGCGATTGGTTAAAAGCAGAGCCACTTGTTTTAAACTTCAGCAGAGTCTACACCTCCAGGAAGAAAATGTTTCTCAATGCAGCACAGCCAGACCCTCTGTAAGAAATGAAGTGTAGTACGAGGGGCTGGTTTACCAGGCTAACTCTCCAAGCCATTTCAAACCTACTTCCTTTGAAGCGAGCAAATCATGCTGGCAGATAAACCATGCAACTGAATGAAGAAGAAGCACATCCATGAGTGGATTAGAAAAGGAGACCCACAAAGAACGTTCTTAAGGCATCCCAGCCCGCCCTCGTGAATGGAAATAAGACGGGGAAGAGAGGGAGAAAAAAAAAAACTCTTGAGAAAAGAGACACAAAAGCCATAAACAACACCATAATCTTCAAGGCCCTGCTCATTTTGTATGGTACGTCGTTATTTTCTGCAATTTGCCTAGAAGCCCGAAGGCACTCCTTTTGCCAAGAGGCACATAACACAAATTCCATGGGCTTTGTGGTGCCGATCGGAGTGGTCCCACCCAGGTCCTCTATGGTTTCGGGCTGACCTCAATGGCTCCGGCTAAGGACACTCTGTGCTCCTCCAACAATGGGACGCCTGTATGGTCCAGTGGAGGCCACAGGGAACATTTCTCACCCATGGATGCATTGCTGCTATTTCCACTACTGTCCCAGTTTCCAGTATGCTCATGCAGGCAGGTAGGTAGGCACCCTGCCTTACTTCCTCCTTTCTCTTTAGGGGCAGCTGTGGCCTACTGGTTAGGGCTACGGCCTTGACACCGAAGGGTTGTGGGTTCGATCCCCGACTGGAGCATGGCTGAAGTGCCCTTGAGCGAGGCACCTAGCCCCCACACTGCTCCCCAGGTGCCACTGCAGGCAGGCGGCCCACTGCTCTGTGTTAGTGTGTGCATTCACTAATCCAGGACCTGGGATAAATGCAGAGAACCAATTTCCCTCAAGGGATCAATAAAGTAAATAAACTTAAACATTGGTCTCATCATGGAGAACTTAAAGGAAAACTCTGATGTATATTTTGTGTTTTCCTTAAAGGCGTAGAATGAAAATTGGTACATTAAAACATCATAACGAGTTGGTATGTTTGCTGAGGAGCAAAACTGTGCTAGCCTGTTGCATTTTGAACTTCACTATTTTTACCACTTTGGTCGTTGAGAAAATCTAGTACTAGGAGCATGGACAAAGCTTGAAGATAACACTATTTTTAAACCATTAAAATGTTTTTACTTTTTGTACCATAAAATAAACAGAAGAAAGAATTTCAAGTGTGTGGATTCTTACTGGATTAAAGCCAAATTCCTGCTATGTATTCATTTTGCCTGTGCTCTTAACACAGGTGATTTCACTTATTAGTCTTCCTGGCTGAAGAGTTATGATAGTTGGGGTCAATTGGCGCATTGAATTGGCTGGACCAAATATGTAACATTATGTTTACTTTCTGAACCTGAGATGTCTGCCTCTGCCTCCAAACATATGGTGGGGCTTGAGTATGTTTGTAATGCTTGTAAGGGCAGTATCTGTCGGGTTTCCTGAAGATATCATCCCACTTAGCCATCGATCCAGGTCTGGATGTGGCCTCTTGTATGGTAAACTTATAGACACAACAGCAGCACCACTAAGGGCTCATTTCCACCAAACACTCTGCGTGTACAGCGCGTACCCGTTTTCTGTCCGCATTCGTTTAGAATGCACGTTAACAGATTAGACCATTTCCACCGCACGCGTGGTCTGAGCGTATTCTGTCCTTATACAAACCTATTGTACACGGATACGCGCTGTACACACTCAAGTTGGTGGAAATGAGGCCTAAGGCTGTGTTAAATCAATGCTGTGTCCCCACAATTACCTCACTCATTGATGGTGTCCATCACGTCACACCCTGCCTGACTATGCTGCCCTCTGGTGTGTTGCCAGCATGTGACTGTCATGGTGTGGAGGCTGTGGCCTAACGGGGGCAGTTGTGGCCTAGCCATGGCTTAAAAAATGCCTTTGAGCAAGGCATCTCACCCCCACTCTGCTCCAGGGACTGTAACAGAAACCCTGTAAATAACTGCAAGTCGCTCTGGATAAGAGCGTCAGCTAAGTGTAATGTAATAATAATGTAATAATAATGGTTAGAGTTGGTCTTGGGATTGGAGGGTTGCAGGTCTGATATCCAGTAGGAAAAATGGGGGTGGGGGAGTAAACAACTAATGCTCTCCTGCACCCTCATTCATGGCTGAAGTGCCCTTGAGCAAGTCATCTAACCCTACGATGCTCCAGGGGGACTGTGCCTGTAATTTACTGTAAGTTGCTCTGTAATGTAATGTGATGCACCGCCACCATTATATAGGGCTGATAGTACAAAAAATCTTGAGCCTGAACGTTTAACTACACTCATTTGATAAACCTCCCTAACAACCTTCCTGAAGTGTAATGTTAGTGTGATGTTAGCCTAATGTTTCTTTGGTTGAAAGCAAAAGCTGGGTTCCTCTTATCAGACCTCTCTGGGCGACTCAAACGTGACAACATCCCAGCATTGACAAGCTTTTCCTATTAAATATTCCCCGTGTGGACCTATATTCTTTTCTCGCAGAGAAACACCGCCAAGCCTAAAATCAGGCACGGCGCCTGAATACGATCAACCCTGCATTATGTCACTCAGCGATGTGTCATCCTGTCACACCCCGCCTGCCTGTGCTGCCCTCTGGTGTATTCTAAGCATGTGACTCATCAGATGCATGCATGGTGTTAAATCATTTAGCAAATGAACATACACACCAGCGCAAATGTCAAGTTTAAATTGATAAATGCCACACTTTTTTGCATTAAAAAAAATCAACATGCGTTTGTTTTCTTTCGTACACATATTTGAAATGAGGGCCATAGTGTTTGTTCATTTAGCAGACATTTGTCACACTGCAAAACACTGAGCACAACATGAACTCTTGGCATGCAGGTACAATTGTTAAACTATTCTGCCCTACAAAGTCAAAAGGCAATACTGTAACTGCATAATTTGTCAAATTCAGTTTAGAGTGGAAATTGGCTTTATAACACCTCCTTTGTCTTGTGACTAAATATCTTGCTTCTTCCTATTACTGTAAGGAAGTACACAAAAGCATTACCATTATTATACCTACAACATGTTTGACTGGGCAGTGTGACAACTTCAAAGGCATTTTGTCAGCTTCTATGTTCACAATAGTTACTGCACTTTGCCTTTGTATGGTAATATTAGACTCAGCTAAAATCATTTGCAGTTTTTTTTTCATGTGGTTTAGCAGCCTATTAAAATAGCTGAGCTAAAATAGCTGAGGCAGGGTACTGATTGCACATTTCTATTGTGGCAATACTTCAATAGGCACCACATGTAGCAGTCAAGAGCAATTACACTGAATCAGCCAAGTGATTTGACCATTTTAGCAATCTTTGGTCATTCATCATTCAACTTGAGCTACATGACAAGTCCCAAATTAGGTTTCCCACTTTTATACAAAATTATCAGAAGAAAGACCATCATTTTAAAATGGCCCTAGTAACATTTCAAAACATTAGTAACTTAGTAGTGATTTGACCTTCATCTTATCCCTTTATACTTTACTTATGAAGTATTTACAAGTATCTACATTATTGGCTTCCCAAAAAGCTGTAGTGAAATCTACAGTGAAAATAACACCCAAACAAAGGTCACCCATGGTAAAATTTTAAAATTAATTTATTATATTTCTTTGCCATAGAATTCATTTTTTTTTGTTCAAGGTTAACATACAGCCATTCATATACAGAACAAAAGCTTTTTTTTATAACTCATAAATGTACACTCTTTATTGTTACCAACAGTAGAGAAAAATACTTCTCTGTTTTTTTTTTTAAAGTACATCCCTCCCTTCCACTCTTTCCGCATCTGCAATGTTCCCTCTTTCCACAGGATGGAGTGGCCGACCCCTTTTGACCTTGAACAGGCCAGGCTGGAATTGCCACCGAAACCACCGTCCCTCCTTCCTCTTCCACATATAAACAAGAACAGTGGCAAAGCTGCAGGCTGGACAACAACAAACCCAGCCTCCTCCTCCTCCTCCTCCTTCTTCCCCTCCCACTACCCTTTCCCTATACCCACAAGCTCCATTTGGGACACAGCCTTCTTGTCAAAAAAAAACCCAAACAATATGAAACATATCGTTTTACAATCAGCAATCAGTGCATTATGACAGAGCATGGTGCGGCCTTACATGGGTGAGGTTACTGGCTACCGGAATAAAAAAAAAAAAATGAAAAGAAATGAAAAGAAAAACAAAACATGAAAATGCCGCAGTAGCAAAGAAAAAGGATAGATTCCTCCGCATGAATCTAGCAGTGCTGAAGCAGACAAAATGCACTGCCACTTTACTGTTTGAGTGCCTGGATGGTGACAACAATCATTTATGTGTGTGTGTGTGTGTGTGTGTGTGCGTGTGTTGTGTTGTGTGTGTGTTTTGCTGTAGGCTTAGCAAAGATATTAAAAAGAAGCGTTGGGGGAAGGCTATCTAGATGAGAGCAAGACTGTGATATCTATGGTGATCCTAGTGACAGCACTTGTAACCACGGAAACCAGGTACGCCTTTGGTCTGCAGAACATCAAATCTCTTTGTATTATTACTTGCTTTCACACGTTAATAACAATTCCCTGTGAACCATGCTTGTTTTCCCCCTGTTTCAAGAGCAAACAGCAACCATATTAAGTTCATGATGAATAAGTATTAAGGATATCAAAGCAGCTGAAGGTCCGAGATATAGTATGCTTCAGCAGGCAAGCAGAATAGTACTCTTGAGGGACCTAGCGCCCCCTAGTGGCTGTGGTTAAGAATAGCCACACACAGCCAATAACACTGGTGTTATCTCAGGAAAGATGTTGGCCATGAAAAGCGTAATAAGTGAATACTGCACCGCTAACTCTTAAAATTATGTGAACTGAACGCTTCATTACAGCTTTAACTACCCAGGTGCTGGGGTGTTGTTGTGAGTCATAGTTTAACCGCATTGGATATCAAAACGAGTGTATGCTGTTTGTATGCTGAGTGTAGACAGATAAGAAAGAAAAAGTTAAAAGTCTAAGTTAAAAGTATAGATGGTAAGTGTGTGTGTGTGTGTGTGTGTGTGTGTGTGTGTGCAATAAAAGAAACCAAAGGTGTAATAAGGAGAAAGGCAGTCAAAGCTGATTGTAAGAACTGCTTCTTCTTTTAGACAGACACAAGTGCAAACCAAGTCGACCAGAAGCGAGAAAAGACTGGCGGTTTAAGCTCTCTCTCTCTGTCTCAGCCAGTCAAACCCCTCGTCTCATCTAACCTCATCTTGTCTCATTTCATCTAATCTCTAGGAGATCCTCAGGCCCTCACTGGAACATCTAAGAGGTATCTGAGCTAATGAAGACTATGATTAGAAGAGAAGGAACGGTGGATGGAACGGTAAGGGCTAACATAACAACAACAATGATTTAAAAAAAGAACAAAAGCTGCCTTGTTTGCGAAAAAAAAAAAATCCAATGATTACATGTTTAAAAAAAAACAACAGTTTAAATCACAACCGAAAGTTTTGAATATACACCACATGATGTAAATTAAACCTGTAACTGCTATGTTCACATGAGCAGTTTCAATGCAAATCAATGCAAATAATAATTAAAAAAAAACAACTAAAAAGGTATACACATATTTTGTTTAAAACAAAAAAGCAAAGATATGGAAGTGGTTTCATATCTTGATATATAGACACAGTGCCTTTATTTCATTGTGATAAACTCGTTTGACACCTCATCCCCTCCCCATTGTTTCAGTCCTAATGCGACCTGCACAGGGAGAAGTGCTTAGGATCCCTGCTTTCCCTAGCAGGGTTAGTGCCCATGACCCTGTCATTCAATGGAACAATGGATTGTGTGTGTGTGTGAGTGTATGTGTGTGTGTGAGAGAGAGAGTATTAAGTGGTGTAATTCTCTGAGATGGGGTGAGGTTAAACACACACACATGTAATAGCCACTGTTTTTGGCCATGTGTGTGTGTGTGTGTGTGTGTGTGTGTGTGTGTGTGAGTATTAAGTGGTGTAATTCTAGGAGATGGGGTGGGGTTAAACACACACACACACACACACAAACACACACACACACACACACACACACGTTATGTGATGAACAAAGGCCAATGTTTTTGTCCAGGTGCTTTGGGTGCGTACACACATATATATGTGTGTGTGTGTGTGTATGTGTGTGAGTGTATGTGTGTGTGAGTGTATGTGTGTGTGTGTGAGTATTAAGTGGTGTAATTCTAGCAGATGGGGTGGGGTTAAACACACACAGAAATAAGCACACACATGGATGTGATGAAGAGAAGCCAATGTTTTTATCCAGGTGCTCTGTGTGTGTGTGTGTGTGTGTGTGTGTGTGTGTGTGTGTGTGTGTGTGTGTGTGTGTGTGTGTGTGTGTGTGTGTGTGAGTACTAAGTGGTGTAATTCTAGGAGATGGGGTGAGGTAAACACACACAAAATTCACACACAAGCACACACATGTAATGTGATGAACAAAAGCCAATGTTTTTTGTCCAGGTGCTCTGCGTCCGCATGTGTGTGTGTGTCTCTGTGTGTGTGTGCGTGTGTGTGTGTGTGTGTGTGTGGGCACACATCCATCTGTCACTCAGTGCACAGACGTCAGCGCTCCCTTTGATGTCCTCTGATTCAGCGTAAGGCACCTGGTGCCTGTCCCTCGGGGACGCTGAGCTGAACAGCCTATTATGACACGGCGTGCTGGAGCGACACCTTCCGTATCAACCCCCCGCCGCCTCCTCCCCTGAGGGTCCCTTGGAGCCAAGGCCTAAACGTGCTTGGTTGGAGTGGAGGGGAAGACGGTTGAGAGAGATGTGAGGCTAAAAGTGGGGTGACATGCACAACCTCAACAACTGTGGATATTGAGAGTAACATAGCAGTAAACAAATATTAAAAATAATATAACAGAAAAAATAAAATAACAAAAAATAATCAAAAAAAAAAAAAAAATGAAGTGCATACAATTCAGGAACATGTAGCATGTAGCATTTAGCATGTAGCATGGCGGTGCTCAGAAGTGATTAGCATGACAGGGCGCTTTTGGCAGATGATGCAGCACAGCTCTGTGTGTGTGTGTGTGCGTATGTCTGTGTGTGTGTGTGTGTGTGTGTGTGTGCGCATGTATGTGTGTGTGCTTGTGGAACAGCAGGTCCGTTCCCCACGCAGATGTCTCTGACAGCACCAAGTCAGTCCTGCACCCACATTCAGGTTTGTTTTGTTTTGTTGTGGTT
>CM050198.1:20414761-20459761 GCA_027475355.1 Coilia nasus
GAAGGAGGATACTCCTGCATGGATCCGTCGAACCAACCCCCAGTCCGGATCAGCTCCCGGATGTACTTAAGGTCCCGCTTGTCCTCGTAGTCCCCCCATCGTGGGAAGTCCCCGTTCTGCGCGGAGATGAGCTTTAAGTGGATGCCCTCAGGCGTGAAACACCAGGAGCAGTGCCAGCCCGCGAAGTGGAACGGACTTCCCAGCGACCACTGCACCAAGATGTGTCCCGTGTCATTTTCGTACTTGCGGAAGCCAGGCATGGTGTAGTACTCCCTACGCCGCAAACGAATTCCGTCGTTGTCGTAAACTTCGCGAAGCATGCCCACGGTGCAGCCTGACACCACCTCCAGAGAGCCCAGTTGCTTCCAGAAAAATCCGTACAGTGACTTCCGCATGTGAATGGCAAAGGGCTCCGTCCAGCCGTCGAAAAGCTTGAGGAACAGGACGCCCTCCCGAGCCGGGATCTCGTCGGCGTCGTTGATGATGAAGACGTCGTCCGGCCGAAGCCCCATCACTCGAGACATGCCGTTGCGTGACAGAAAGGTGCGCAAGTAGTCGTCTGCAATCCACCCATCCTGCCGGCCCCCGTCAGGGAAGTGGTTGAGGAAGACGTAGAGGATCTTGTGGCGGATGTAGTCGTAGGTGCCGTTGAGGAGCAAGCGTAGAAAGCGCATTGACCTTCGATCGCCGTAGGCTGTGAAATTAGACTCGCACACCAGAAAAAGGTCGACGGCATCTGCCAGCTCGTGAAAGCGCACGTGCAGCAGGTCAAACTCGTGGTTGACGTTGATGGCGTTGATGACGCGACGTGGCGTTTCGCGAGGCGTCAGCCGCTCCTTGGTTGGCAGGTTAGAGTGGTAGACCATGGTCGGCACACCGCAGTACGGGCCATGCCAGCCAGGCCGGCACACACACTTCACCAACCGCTTGCCACGTCTGGGCTTGCCATGCAGAGTACTAGCCTGTTCCTCGGTATGCTGCGGTACTTGCTGCTGAGACTGCATGGGCTGCTGAAGGAGCTGGCGCTGACCGTGATTAGCAGCTGCGGTCGGATTTGGCACCTTGGCTTGGCCAGAAGGGGGCGCCACTTCAGTCCCCTGCCGGAAGCACAGGGCCCCGGCCTTGGTGCGCACGAAATAGGGTGTGCGGTCATTCTGGAGTTGGTACGTGCGGCGGTGGAGGTCGCCCATAGTCTCTAGGGGATCAGCAGTGGGAGCCGTTGTGGGGTCTAGCTCTTCCACTACCACCACCACCTGTGGCACCTCTTGTCTCAGGTGAGCTGCTGGTTGATTGGGGTGCCAGGGTGTCACCTTTTGCCGCTCATTTTGCTCCTGTTTCAGGAAAACAAAGTCTTTTTTTTAAACCAATGAAAAGGGAATACACAATTATGCAACTGTCTAGGTTATGGATGGGCAAAGAAGGACGCACATACAGTTAACAATGAAATGCACAATACAATTAAGCATAACTTCATCACAATATATACTAGACATAACGTCCAAACAATAGCAATGTAGAGAACAGGGGCGTAGATTTGCTCTTGACATTGGTGGGGACCTATTGTCGTCTCCCCCCCCCCATGCTGTGTGCCAAAGCCTAGTTGTCATTAACGTTGTTAATGTTGTTATGGGACTCATTTCAGTAGTGATCTTGACTTGTGACTTACAGATTTCTTTGAAAAGTAGCTCCTTATGTCCACTTTCTTATTTTTAGCTGCAGTCGCTCGCCACTTTCAGCATGCTTACGTCTCACGTGAAAGCAGGGCATAGCCAAATGTGTTAGGACTTCAGTAGAGACCGTAATTTAACCATTTCTGCGCCGCTAGGTGATGAGATGTTCACAGATGTTTTTTTTTTTTTTTTTTTTTTTTGAGGGGCTCAAATTATTGCAGGGGACAAATCAGTGATTGCTGGATATTGGTGGGGACGCGTCACCTCCGTCCACGCCAATTCTACGCCCTTGGTAGAGAATGATATATGCTGTGGTCCTTAGGTTTAACCAAAGACCTTTCACACACTGAAAAGGTTCAAACCAAACGACTTTGCGATAATCTGTTAGTGGAGTTAAAAAAATGGCAGAAAGCAGACATTTCAGCCGAGTGGCTAATCTCGATACTCATATTAAAGCAACTGCAGGCATTCAACTTTATAAGACCCAAGACCAGGGGGGTATTCGAAGTAAGTGGTATAGTGACTAACCCAGTTAAGTTGAGAACAAACTGTAAATCTGCTAATAAAAGAGTGATATAGCTTTATCCTGCTATCAAAACAAAGCCACAGGGCTCTTCTATTACAAGGTTTACCACTTGCTTACAGAGTAAGTGACTAAACCAGCTTTCTGGAATACCCCCCAGGGTCAGAGATGCTGCCTGTGCCAGATGTCTTACCTGAGTGGCTTCAGGATCTCTGTGCGGTGGTTCCTCGGGCCTGACCCAGGGCCTGGGCATACCAGGGTCCTCCCCAGGCTCCATGGCCAGGCCCTCTGCATCGCCCAGTTCTCCAGCCCCCTTCACGCCCCCCACGTCCTCCGCAGCCCTGGGCTTGGTGTCGGAGGGCCGCAGGGCCGGCGGGGGGCCCTCCTCGGGCACGGCGCTGGCCAGCGGAGTGGCCCTCTCCTTCCAGAAGAATCCGGTGACCATGATGAAGGACTTGATGTTGGGGTAGGGGGCGGAGAGCTCCCGCAGCAGCGAGACGTAGTGCAGCGCCTTGTAGTAGTGCAAGAAGGAGATGACGCACAGGCCCACCGTGCAAAGCAAGAACACCCTATGACGTCGCATTTTCATCCTGAGAAGACAAAGACACACAAGGAAAGAGACGGGAGGGGCAGGGGAGATGGAGCAGAAAATGTGTCAAAATAAGTTTTCTTTCATTCAAACTTACAGTCTAACCTTCTCCTGACCACAGCACTTTACACCAGAGCTTTACTGACATTCAAGCACTCCAACAAAGAGATTACTAAGAAGACTAAGCAAATGTCACTGGTTGTAAAGTAAAATAACCCCGATGTGGAAGGCTACTGCTAAACTCTGTCAGTGATGAAGGTCAGCTTCATTTCTCAGTACAACAATCAGACAACCGGATCAAACTGGATCAAATCCAGTTAGCGGAGGACGGACCGATGATTACTCCAGTGACCTTTGACCTCCCTGGGGCACCCTGGCACAGATTATTCCCGATGACATAATTATGACTATGCTGCAGTGCCACTCCGCAGCAGAGCTTTTGAGGTTTTCTGGAAGGATCCTAGGTCATGATGCATGATACAGCGCTTGATTGCATAGGTTGGACACGCTCCCTCCGCTCCGCTCCACTCCACTCCATCTTCATTATGTAGGCCTGTCACCATGAAAGGCCACCATAAAACACTGGCTGAATCAGAGAAGTGCAATCTGGCAGCAATGACACCAAGCGAGCACAAGAAAAGAATTCCAAGTGGCTTCACTGGAGGTGACCTTTGGCTTGTTTGCTTATTTGTGCAATGCTGAAAAGCACTTAGTTCTCATAGCACTTGCTACCAGAGAGAGGGATAAAAGGAGGCAGAGAGGGAGGGATGGAGGGAGAGAGGGAGGATAGAGTTGGGGTTGTGCTTTTGTGAGTGTGAGTGTGTGTGTGTGTGTGTGTGTGGTGGTGGTGGTGGTGGTGGTGGTGGTGGTGTGGGGGGGTTCAGACAAGTAATTGCAGAGGTCATAAGATTTTTCTTAAGACCTTTAGGAGTGGCTCCTCCAGTAAAAAGCTGCCATCTGACCTGCTGGGATTCAGTCAACAAGCCTAATGCAGCATTTGGCCGCACTACAACTGTTAATGTTTTCTCTTTTGACTGAGAGAGTGCGTGAGAGAGAGAGAGTGACAGAAATAGAGATCAGAAGAGATAATGTGTGTTTGAGAGAGAGACAGACAGACAAAGAGAGGGAGAAAGAGAGAGAGCAAGAGAGAGAAAGAGACAGAGAGAGAGAGTCAGAGTGTGTGTGAGAGAGAGAGATAGAGAGAGAGTGAGAAAGAGAGAGAAAGTGAGAAAGAGAGAGAGAGAGAGAGAGTGTGAAAGAAAGAAAGAGAGAGGGTGTGTGTGAGAGAAAGTGAGAAAGAGAGAGTGAGAAAGAGAGAGATAGAGTATCTGTCTGTGTGTGTGTGTGACAGAGAGATGGATAGAGAGAGAGTGAGAAAGAGAGCGAGAGAGTCTGTGTGTGTGTGAGTGAGAGAGAGAGAGAGAGAGAGAGAGAGAGAGAGAGAGAGAGAGAGAGAGAGAGAGAGAGAGAGAGAGAGAGAGAGATAGAGAGAGAGAGAGAGAGAGAGAGAGAGATAGAGAGAGAGGAGAGGGGTAAAAATGCAGCTTCACAAGCCCCTGGACTTCCCCTTAAGAATCATTTCCCTTTTGTCTTTATCAGCACTCTCTCGTTTCACCCTCTCCCCCTCCCCCTTCTCATTTCAATTCAATTTCACACACACACACACACACACACACACACACACACACACACACACACACACACACACACACACACACACACACACACACACACACACTGTTTGTGTTTTCATTTAGAACTTTTCATGTTTTCCTGCTTCCCCTTGCTGGCTCTCTAAATATATTTCTCTCTGCCTTATCTTAGTTTACCCAGCTATGTGGGCCCTTTACAGCAACAACAGCACGGCATGCGTCGGTAAGAGAAAGAGAGAGAGAGGAGAGAGAGAGAGAGAGAGAGAGAGAGAGAGAGGGAGACAGAGAGACAGAGAGAGAGGGAGAGAGAGAGAGAGAGAAGAAAATGGAGACAGAGAGAGGGAGACAGGAGGAGAGAGGGAGGGAGAGACAGAGAGAGAGATAGAGAGTGTGTGTGACACAGAGACAGAGAGAGAGAGAGAGAGAGAGAGAGAGAGAGAGAGAGAGAGAGAGAGAGAGGGAGACAGAGAGACAGAGAGAGAGGGAGAGAGAGAGAGAGAGAAGAAAATGGAGAGAGAGAGAGGGAGACAGGAGGAGAGAGGGAGGGAGAGACAGGCAGAGAGATAGAGAGAGTGTGTGTGACACAGAGACAGACAGAGAGAGAGAGAGAGAGAGAGAGAGAGAGGGAGACAGAGAGACAGAGAGAGAGAGAGAGAGTGAGAAAGAGATAGATAGAGAGAGAAAGAGATAGAGAGGGATGGAGAGATAGAGAGACTCTCTGCGGGGCCCGTAATAATCTGTGTGAGGTGAGATAAAAATACAAAGAACATGCTGAGGGTAGAGTTACAGCAGCAGGCCCTGAGGCCACGGAAGAGGGGTGAAACGGGGACGCCTCCAGCCCACCCCAGGGAAGAGCCATCAGTGTTCTCAAGGTGCAGAGCCAACAGCCAAGAACGATCTGATCTTTTTCTAGTACTTGGGGCAAGCTTTTCACTGCAACCCAGGGACGCTGTGCAGACACCACATGCCAAGATATGTTCACATTGTGATGCAATCAGGTTGACTTGCGAAGCACAACTGTAGTTTTGAAGCGAAACCTGTTTGATTTCAAATTTGCGGGGTGTAAGCAGAAAGAAATGTCGATGATGCAAGTTAGGATTTTCTAGGCCAGCTTGTGGTGAAACTGCAGAGGGAAGGGGGGAGTCAGGGATTGGGCTTGCCAAACATTAAGCGGAAGACCGAAGACAGCGGTACACGGATGAACAACATTTTAGGAGCGCCAGGTGCTGCTGAGTGCTCACTCACGTGGATCATGTCAAACATTAGACACTCACACTGGCACCAGATGGCTCTTTCTGGAAATGGACCAACGAACCATAAAGAGCCAAGTGACCTGTCATAAGATCAGCGACAGATTGATGTTTATGAGGGCAATGCTAAGGCATGTCCAAGCCACACAGCAAAAGGACCAGTGTGGAATTGACTCCCAAAGAGTTCATTTTAACTCTTTTGAGGTTTTATATAGCTCCACACTCTCCAGAGTTAAATGAACACTTTCAAAATATGAACTAACCCCAACTCTGGACATGATTTAAATACAAAAATGTAAAAAAAAATGCACTTTGGGAGTTAAAAACAACTCCCAAATATTTAACACTAAAATGTTAACACTTCATTTTTTGCTGTGCATTCTTGGCTTGTTATGCTCACATAAACGTATTATGTTGTTGAGAAAACCAAGCTTCACCCTTGCCTCCAGTTGCTTACTTGGTCACTTTTGCCCTACCAGCCTGTAGCCACACTGTAATCTTTGCCAACGAGGAAATAAGGCTGGCAGGATCTCCATACCATTGTCCTAATTTTAAGAGAGAGTTGTCTGCCACTGTGTTACCAAGGCCAAATGTTTTTTTTTTTTTTTTTTGGAGTCTTGGAGACATCTCAAGTGGCAAACAAACAGAGGCAGACAGCTCTATGCGTACTGTACATACGGAGCCCTCCACAGTCACAGTCACAGTCACAGAGTCAACATGACCAGGCAGGCACAGGCATGGGCACAGGGACAGGGGGGGGGGGGGGGGCAGCAGCTGGAACAGCAAGGGGGGCAAACGAACATTAGACATGCAGTGTGGATTCCTGTGGCATCCAGGGTGGCTCGCATCTAATGACTTGTGTGCTTGGAGCTGTGACTGTGACTGGGACTGGATGGCATTACGGGTGGGTGAGGGCGAGGCGGAAATGGACAAGAAAAGGCATTGTGGGTCACCATGGGAGCAAGGGGGGAAAGGGGAGGGTGACTGGACAAAACGTGCAGCCAAATGGGGTTTAATACAATTAGGGGCTCACTACCAGGCCAAAAACGTTTCTATGCCCTCACCACACACACAAACAAATGCTGACGCACACACACACAGCTTGTCAGGAGGTTTTTTGTTTTGTAATTGAACCTTTTCTCTGTCCGTTTCGGGTGTAGATACTAAGGCACAAACACTTCACTTAAAAAAACACCACGCACGTCTACTCACGTGATACTCTGTATTGCATACAATTATGAGTCAACATTTGGTCACGTCCGTGAGAAGGTCTCTCTGACATTTTCATGGACGTGACCTATATAGAAAATAAAACACAGAGAACGATAATTACCACACTATTCAGTGCTTTAAATAACATATTCACAGATTCACAGTGCTTTTAAATAACGGATTTGCACGCACTGTCTAAGAAACAGGGTATGAAGGTCACCTTTGAAGAAAAGGTCTGATTGAGGCACAGATTAAATCCTAATTATTGTGCTGTGCTAAGGAGTGTCCCCGCAGATCCCTCCCCTGCCCTCAGCCTGCCTGACGTCTCTGATATCCCTGAATTTGCAGTCTGGGCGTAACTCAACACACCGTGCTGCGCAGCAACATTTACCCACTTCCTGTTTTATGCTTACTGTGTAAGGATCATACGGGAGCAGAGTGGCTCGCTATTCCCATTCCTGCTTTGGCACAGCGCCATGCCTGCTTCCCTGCAGGGGCTTCTGTCCTGTCCGGGGGACCCTGTGCCATTGTCTACGCTTGCCCATCGCCCTAACGAGAGGTTTCCTTTATTTGTGCCTGTTGTCATCGCCAGGACCGGCTTAGCTCGGTTATCTAGTTCAGGCAACTGCAGTGGCAGCACACAATACTATGGGGTATCTGGTAGGGGTTAACAGATCCCCCATACATCAGGCCTACGGAGCTGAATAAAGCGCCACCTTTTTTTTTGGAAATTTCTGGAATTTAAAAGTGATATTCTTTAATGTGCTTATACATTTCACCAAATGTTGTGAATCTGAATGACCACATTTTCCCTGAACAGCAAACGTACAGCTACACTGGTCCGACTGCTTCAGTCTGGACAGGTATGGTCCAGGACCTTCCTGAGAGACTCTACAAGAGAGTAGGGCACAGGAAGGGTACTAAGTGCCTGTAAATAATTCAAATCTGAATTCTCAGGAATGGGGAAAGGTGGAAAGGTGGTGAGACGTGTGCTGTGCTGTGCTGTGGTCAAGGAGTGAAACTGTGCGACGCTCTCATCAATAATGGAAGAGGAACTGGGTCAGGAAGGGCTGTGTTTCCCTGGTGGGGTGGGGTGGCGGTGCAGGGGTGCGGTCGGTGACAGGGTGGGGGGTTGGGGGTGGATGTGGTGGCGGCGTGAGGGGATGAGGACACGAGTCATTCCACACTCACCGAGGCACTTCTACAGCCGCAGGCTACCTCTGGGACATTATCAGCAAACAGATGACAGCCTGCCTACCATCTTCCCCTCAGGTACACACCTGAGCAAGCATAATACAGAACAGCTTTGACTACCCTAGTGGCTCCATGCGTCGTAATCATGACATTACACTTAGCAGAGGCTTTTATCCAAAGCGACTTGCAACAGAGGACACAAATCAGGCTACAGATAAGCAGAGTAGAACAGAGTGAGCAAGAGCCTAACAAAGTTATTGCAGACAGTGTACAGGACAGTGTTGATAAGTGGAGGTTAGCTTTGTTAGGAAGGGAAGTACTCCCGGAAAAGAATGGTCTTCAGGACCTTCTTGAAGGCAGAGGGGGATGATCCTAATCAGGCTATTTTTGGTCCCCAACACCCCCGCCCCCCTCATTCCTGTGTCTTTCCTCATGATGTGCAGCTCTGGAACTGCCGAGCCCCTTGGTAGTGCTCAGCTGGGAAGCAAATTAAGCACAGATCGGGCCCAGATGTGGTTTCGAGTGGCAGTTCCAGGTAGCCTCCGCGTGAGTGTGCCGGGTTAGTTAGTTACCCCTCATCAGCGGCAAGAGCGGTGGACCGTGGCTGGTGACGGCTGACAGCTGGGGACACAAACTCCTGCTGTGACACTGCTTGATGTCAGGTATGTCCCTTGGGGGAGTCCTCCATTTTTTTTTTTTTTTACCAGAAAATAACACTAACAGCCTGCAGTATGATTGAAATGTCCTCTAGTCAAGTCATACTGGCTGCGTTAAAATGAACATACATATTTCCCTATATACTAAATGATTGAACAGTTTCGTTTTATGTCTGTGGAGGTTTGTATTCATTTGGGTAATGGTAGTCAAAGGTGTTAAGTTGTAGGCTTCTTCAGTTCTGACTAACTACTAACGTAGACACAGGAGACAGAGTTTTATTTTACCCTCACTCTGAGGACCTGCGCTTGTTCGACATTGACAGCGTATTTTTTTTTTTTTTTGTCCTAGGAGGAGCGTGCCCGGCTCTCGACTTGGTGCTGAAATACCGCTAGTGTGTAATTAGTGTTAACATGTTATTTGGTCTAAAGACTGTGGATCAACTAATGGCTGGCTGGGCTTGCGAAAGGGAGGTTTTGCAAGAGGCTGACTTGCAATTATCACACTGTTCTGCCTCAGTGCTGTCTAGACACTGCAGTGACACCACCACATCAAAACACGCCTCTTCGGTTGATGAAACTGAAGAGGTGAGAATGCGCTGACACTTTGAAATATATATAAACAAATCTCTCACCTCACCCCACCTGCAGTTACAGTGGACTTAAAATAAAATGGTGCCAAAACAGAAACAAGGTACCAGAGGGTGCCATTATGGTGTGTGAGAGAGATTACAAATAGTTGTCAGAGAAGTGACCACATTGGCCTAAAGGAGGTCACCTTCTCTTCCATAACTCCTCTGTCTTCCTCTCCACTGACTTACAGGAAGGAAACAGTGACTCAGAGGAACAGTCACCTAAAAGCATAACACAAGGAGGAACAAAATGGCAGATAACAAGTGAGGACTACCGAGCAATTACACTTCATTGCAGTCATTTCACCTCCATTTCAAGAATGTCCCCAATCATGTTTTGGCATGTTTTTCTGTTTCTGCCTCCACATTATGGGACAGGAAGACTACCACTCACGGATTTCATTGTTTGTAGGACACTTTTATTTATTTGTATTTAAATATATAAGCAAGCTATAAGAGTCAGTTTGCTACTGTATTCATCTGCTCCGGCACCACTGGACTGCAAGAAATGTTGTCCTGTAACAACCTTGCTAAACTGTAAAGCACTTTGAGCTGCATCTTGCATGTATGAATTGTGATATACAAGTAAAGTTTATTATTATTATTATTATTATTATTATTATTATTATTATTATTATTATTATATTACTATTAAGGACACTGCTATATGTATATAAATATATAAGTAAGCTTAAGGACACTTTGTTATGTATCTAAGAATATAAGCTGGCTTGTGGGCACTTTTTATGTGCACATTTAAGTCTACTTAAGCTGTCAGCATGAGTCTGTGAAACCTGGGGTTTTAATAGACTACTACAGTATCTTTGTTGGACTGCTGCTGGTGCCTTTTTGTACAGGGTGTGGGCTGTTTGTTATCCCTTCCTGTTTGTCTTCTCATATTTTATTACATTCATACGATAAAACAATTGCCCTGACTTGACCCTTATCTAATGTTTATATGAAACCACTCTACTTGTACGTTGTACCTTGTACTTCATTTCATTTTGTACACAGGGCCTGCCAGAGAAATGATTTCTTCTTGGAGGTGTGGGCTCTGCTGAAGTTTAAAACAAGTAGCTCTGCCTTTACCCAATCACTAACATCTGGTCGTGGCATTAGTCTGCCTACGCACAACAATTCAAAGTCGTCGCTCACGAACACTCCCTCTGTTCGCTGATTGGCCGAGCAAAATTCTACCTAATACAGCAATGTCAATGAAAGCACTGCCAGACCTTCTGTACAAAACGAAAGGAAGTACAAGGGGCTGGTTTACCAGGCTACTGGTGAGACACTGCAAACAAAGTGATGTAAGTTTGTTAATTATCCATGCAAAAGCCATGCCACAGTTGTGATTACTGGAGGAGTCTCATTGCAGCACACATTCACTTAGCGAAGTATAGGTAAGTATATGTGTTTGTTCAGAACGTTTAAATTTTCTATTTGGTGTGCTATGATCGAATGGGCTTTGAATGATTGTAGCCTGTGACTAGCATAGCCAAGAGCCTGCCAAGAACCTCTCCCTGCTTCATCTTCTCCACCAAACTAGAACAGCCTGTAACAGGAGCACTAAAGCATTTTGTTCACCAAAACTTTATGTTATGTACCTAAATACATAAGCTGGCTTGAGGGCACTTTTTATGTATACATATAAGTCTGCTTAAGGTGTCTGTGAGATCTGGGGTCTTAATGGTCTACTACAGTATCTTTGTTGGACTGCTACTGGTGTCTGCCACTGCTGAGGCGTTGCTGTACTGCTGACACAGGGATCTCCATCGCTCTGGCAACCGTTATGAAGCCCACACTGATTGCTGCAATCAGACAGTGGTTGCACGATGATGACAAATATATGAACAAAGTACAAAAAAAGAAAAGAAAAAAAAATGCAATGCCGCACCCTTCTGCGGCATTGCAATTCACTGCAGTCAGAAACCACAGGCCAACGCTCTCTGAAGCTTTCATCACAAGGCAGGTGAAAAGAATAAAGAATTGTTAACCTTTCGGTCAAAATGGTGGACGATGCAGAGAGCTCTATGAGTCAAGATAAAATCCAGCAAAAGATATCCACATACCAATGTTCTCCCTGCAGACCTAACCTAACGTAACCTCCCTAAAACCCACTCAGTGAAACTTAAGATAAAGCCTGCACTAAAACCTCTCCCTACATTAAAAGCCAACTGACCAGAACACCCAGTCAACAGGGTGAGACTGGCTTACAACATGCTGGGTGGCAGTGCATGTTTGATGTGAGTGTGTGTGTGTGTGTGTGTATATATGTGAGTGTGTTTGTATGTGTGTGTGTACATGTGTGTGTACGTGTGTGGGTATATTTGTGTGTGTGTGAATGTGTGTGTGTTTGTGTGTGTGTGGGTATACTTGTGTGTGTGTGTGTGTGTGTGTGTGTGTGGGAGGCATGTCTAACTGATCCCCACACCAGGAAGAGCGAGGGGCCCCAGACAGGACAGCGGTGGCGAATGCGCCTCTGCAGGGATCCGGAAGATGAAAGGTGCTACTGGAGTGCTGGCTCTAATCCTGTTATATAAGCCTCCTACAGCGTGCAACCAAAATGGCCGCCGTCGTGCTACCAAACATGAGGAAAAGCTTCTATTTTTCTGGGCTGTGGGAAACAAACACTCACAGCCAGACACAAGCAAACACAGTTTCCCCTTCCCACGGAGAAAAAAAGTGGACTGTTCCCACCGGCCTGGAAGAGTGAATTATATTAAAATAAATCATATATGAGCACCGTGGTCTCTCTGGTCAGCATAATCATAATCAAAATTAAGCCTCGCTCACCTGCATATACGTAACTGTGACCTTTCCAATCCGGCTCCACTGTATGGACGCTTGAACACAGACTGGGGGCAAGGACGCGGAGCTTTGCATAACATCATTTTATTTTCAAATGGCTTGGTATTTCCACACGTCAACAGAGCCATAGAGAGCTGTGGGGGTAGATTTGCATTCCTGATCTAGAAAAAGTGAGCTCTTTGTGAGGGCAACCACCTTGTGTAGTCATGGAGTAGGAGTAAGAAAGAAAGAAAGAAAGAAAGAAAGAAAGAAAGAAAGAAAGAAAGAAAGAAAGAAAGAAAGAAAGAAAGAAAGAAAGAAAGAAAGAAAGAAAGAAAGAAAGAAAGAGTAAAAGGGAGGGAGGGGAGTGTAGGAGGGGAGTGAGAGTGTGAAAGACAGAAAGAAAGAGAAAGAAAAAGAGAAAAAGAGATGCCTTTTGAGATGCCTTACTGAGGTCAAACCAACATCCGCCCCAGATCAAACCCCATAATGCACTGCTCTGTGCCTCACTGTACGAACTACTTAGCCGCGCTAGGTGCCTCTGAACTCTCGTTTCCTTTCCCGCTCTCATCTCGTGCTCTCGACCTGACACCCATCTCTGCAGCTGTTTTCCTCCCCATTGAAAAGCTTCACTGTACGCAGTCACTCAGCCGTGCTGGAAGGAACACACATAAAAAGCGTACGCGACCTCTGATGTCGTCGTCGCGTTTTCTTTTTTTTTCTCCCTCCCTTCTTATCCTCCGCTAATGCCTCACATAAGTGGGCCGTGTCATGTCATGCATTACGGCCACTCAATCTATGCAGGCCATTAAACACAGTTTTGGAATATGATTAAGTATTAAGACACGACACAATGCTGGGACATGAAGAGACACACAAAGAGCGCCATTCAGAAGGGCTCGTGGGAGGGTTTGGGGAGGGGGGGGGGGGCAATGTGGAGGGGGCTGGGGGGGAAGGGTCATCGGGCCTTTAAGGATTTTTCTCGAACACAGCCGTGCTTCAGAGCAGAGCAAATGTTTTGTGGAAATGTAAGCAGAACACTCCACACTGACAGATATATGACGGTCAACTCGGGTTTAATTCGAGCTGAAAATCAATGTGTGTGTCCATGGGTGGTGGAGGGGGGGGGGGGGGGGTGAGAAGGTTGGCCAATAATATATCAGTTTCTGGAGCCACCACTCTTTGCCAGACCCTCAGCGTGAAGCGCGACCTTTGACCTCTCCTCAGAACACACCAGCAAGAGGCTTGGATCAGGACATAAAATGCAAAAGTAAGGGTAGGGAAAAAAAGAAAAAGAAAAAAAGAAGAAGTCAGGTATGTGTAATCCAAACACGAGAGAGGAAATGCTCCCTGCCGTCACGTTCCCCAACGCCCCAACTCTCTCTCACACCTTTAGTTCTGGGAAATGTGCTCGGCAGAGTTTGAAATCGCAGAGCTGGATAAATACCTTGGGGCTGATAGCATCTGCTCTCTGACTGACTAGCGTGGTGGTGATGACTGTGGGCTGGACTGGGGTATGGACTACGGATCTCCACAGCTCTACCCAAGGGCCCACACATAAAAGTCGGCCCACAGTATGAGTCCCAGTATGAGTCCAACAATGCCCCATCAGGCTTTCATTATGGCATGTTAACAGCAGGCTCTTTGTTTTTTTTTTATATATATTTTTTTAACCCATCAGAAGTATTGTTTTAACTGTCAGAAGTCTATTTCTGTCTATTTCTATTTGTTTTGTTTGGTTTTAATTCCAGTAGTTGGTGCAAAGATTATTTTCAAAAACAATATTTGACCTCTCTTCCTCTTATTTGCACTCTTGGTGCAGTGTGATCATGCAGATGTATCCTGCAGTGTCTGTTCTGGTACTGGATAGACCTTCTAGACACACTGTCTATGGATTCATATTTTCATATCTGCAACCTTTAACATGGCTCGTTGCTCAATGCACTATCTCTCAAAAGCTGCATGACTTGCATTAAGTAGCAATGAGATATGCCAATTTCACGCAGCAAGTGACAGACAACAATGTCAGTTCAGAAGCTTACTTCCCAAAGGTGATACTTTGAAAATTGGCAGTACAAAATGCTTTTTTTTCCCAATCCAAGTGTCTTCGATCTTTTCACTGGATAATATTCATCTGTAACAGAGAACACTTTTAGTCTCGTATCACCCAACACTGAGGCATTACTCAGATAAAAATTTAAAAGACTACAATTGTGCTTGTGTTCTGATGTCTTCTAAAGCAGAAAAGAAGCCCTTTCTAAGTTCATAATGGATCTACTGGAAGTCAGCAGCGTGAGACAGAAGGCCCAGTGATGTGACCAGCTTGGCGAGCATCCCAAAGCAGGTTTCTGTGTCTGACTCTGTCATCGTTCATCGTGAGATCGTGAGAGAGCACAAACAGGCTGACTGAATACTCGCATGGCTCGTCCTCACAGACCCACCGTGAGAGAGAGAGAGAAGGAGAGAGGAGGGGAGAGGGAGAGGGAGAGGGAGAGAGAGAGAGAGAGAGAGAGAGAGAGAGAGAGAGAGAGAGAGAGAGAGAGAGAGAGAGAGAGAGACTACAAGGTTGATGCAAATGGCGGTCATATTACTTCAGCACTGAGATTTTCAGTAGACAGGTTGCTTCAACGATGTTGTTCAGACAATAACAAGCAAGGGCTGAGACAGAAGCGGCTCTTCTCTAGCAGCCAAGGCCCTGCCGCTTTGCTAACAGCGCTGCAAGGTTTGGGCCAAAGACCGTAGGAAAACCACACAGACGCTTTTTACAACTGACAGAATTAAAAAAAAAAAAAAAAAAAAACTACACGGCCTGCAAGACCAATAAATTCCGAAAATAACCATTCATGAATACATGCAGTTCAAATGACATGAGGAATGGTGGGTTGTGTAATGAAATTCTGGAAAGAGCAAAGCACTTCAGAATGTTGAATAATAAATAGTAAAATATATATTTTAGAAATAAATTAATAATAATCTTATTACCATGCTCCTTCTTTATAACCTCTAGTAGACTCAAATACATTACTGATTAACATTATCTGCACACAGACGTACCTACAAAGAATGAGGAAGTTCATTGCTTTCAAATGTTCCTTTCTGGAGGAAACAGTTGCTCATGAAATTATTCTGGCCTTTATCATTATGATACCTTATTACTCCTTTTATGAACAACAGTCGCAGCAACACAGGCCTCTTTCACCTATAAATAAATCCACTACCCAGGTACAAGGTCCAGGTAAAGGAGCCATACATTCATGGATGTGGGTTGCCATGGTTACTTGCAGGGATTGAGGGAAACAAGACTGTCTTTTACCTAAAGGACTGCCTGACCTGCTTGAGTTTGCACCGCTACTGGGACACTTTCAACACAGTTTCGAGGAGGCGACTCGTGTTTGTTTCTATCAACAAAATGCCTAAAAAGACGCCTAATCAAGGCTCAGTTTTAGAAACTGATACTAAGTATGCAGCCCTGTGCCTAAATGCCCCAAGCGTAAGGCTACAGGGATTAATACAAAGAAATCATAGCTCAGTTACTAACAACCATTTAGTGTACCGAAAACAATAACAATAACAACACAAATCTGAGGTGTCAATCCCAGCTTCAGAAATTAAGAAAGCCCTGCCACATATGTGATCCAAATACTTACTGAACTAGCTGATTCACAATGAATTTGCAATGAACACACAAACCTTGAGACAGGTGAATTGGTTAATTATTCACATCACCTGTGGTAAGTGTGCCAGCAGATGGAACACAAAGACATACAGAAGGGTTTTTAACGTTCTGAAGCTGATGTTGACCTATTCCTGCTGTGAAGTCACACAACAATCCTGGTTTGAATAAAACACTGTACATACCATGTCATTTGGTTTTCACCTGACTGTGGGAATCAGTGATGTAGCCACTAACAGCAAGCACGAGAGCTGAGAGTCGCAAGCTGGCGTTGGCACACACTAAGGTCGTGGACAGGAAAGCCTTCAGCTGCGCGTCTCTCTCACACAAACACAAACGTTCTCTCCTCCTCCTCGTTGCGTAGTAAGCAGCGAGGGGAAACGAGAAGAGGAAGCTATCTCTGTCAGTGAGGCATCTGCTGGCACAGCACAGCACAGAGAGAGAGGGAGGGAAAAGAAAGTACTTTTCTGTATGTATAGTATGTGTCTGTAGGAACGTTTCTGTTGGCAGTGCAGTGAGTCAGCAACGCCACTAATGTGGAAGTGTCAGCAGGGAAAGCAACTGAATACTCCGAGTGTGTGACTAAGAAGTGTGTGTGTGTGTGTGTGTGTGTGTGTGTGTGTGTGTGTGTGTTTGTTTGTGTTTCTGTATCTGAATATAACCCATAGAAAGCAACTGAATACTTGTCCATGTGTTTCACTAAAAAGAAAAAGTGTGTGTGTGTGTGTGTGTGTGTGTGTTTCTGTATCTGAATGTAGCCCATAGAAAACAACTAATACTGTTCTGAGTGTGTGACTAAGAAGAGGTGTGTGTGTTTATGTGTGTGTGTGTTTTTTCAGTATCTTCATGTATCCCATAGAAAGCAACTAATACTTGTCTGTGTGTGTGTGACTAAGATGTGTGTGTGTGTGTGTTTCTGTATCTTTATGCAACCCATAGAAAGTAACTGAATATTTGTCCGTGTATGACTAAGAAGAAGTATGTGTGTGTGTGTGTCTGTGTCTGTGTGTGTGTGTAAGCCATAGAAAGTTCTCAGAGCGTGCTGCCTGTGAGAGCATGCGTGTGGGTGCATGACTGAGAATGTGTTTTTGTGCACCCTGCCAAGCTGTTTGCGTAGCTGAATGAGGGAGGCCTTTATGGGTGTGTTTGTACCGTGGTTTGCAACTAAATTTGTGTCTCTGTATGCATGTGTGTGTGTGTGTGTGTGTGTGTGTGTGTGGGTCCATCTGTAAATGTGTGTCCACTGTTATTGTCATCTATGACTACAGACTTCTATTTTACCAGCTGGTTCGAAACCACAGCTTTTAAAATGCCAGCTTTTTCACCCGTTAGATACGGCTTATGCTGGGAACTCATACTTCTTCTTGGTCTTCTAGTCTCATTTTCTCTCTATTTCTCTTTTCTTTCACCCAAACACACACACATTTTCAGTTCATACCCCCAACTTGCTTGTAACTAAACTGTGGGTGGTTTGGTGCCAGGCTCTCGTCCCAGCTGGTGTCTTCCTGCCCCCTGGACTGCCACTGCCTCCACCTCCGCCTGCCCCAGCACAGCGACCTCCATCGGTCATGCCACCCCACCCCACCCCACCCGGCTCCATGCCCCTGCTTGTGTGGGAGTCCAACAGGACATGAACCCGGGAACTTTGTTTGTTTGCGTGTATGTCTTTGTCAATGTGTTAGCAAGACTTGTGTGTGTGTGTGTGTGTGTGTGTGTATGTATGTCTTTGTCAATGTGTTAAGCAAGTCTTCTTGTGTGAGTCTGAGTCTGAGTGTGTGTGTGTGTGTGTGTGTGTGTGTGTGTGTGTGTGTGTGTGTGTGTGTCTTTGTCAATGTGTTAGCAAGGCCTCTTGTGTGTCTGAGTGTGTGTGGGTCTTTGTCGAGGTGTTAGCAAGGCTTGTGTGTGGGTGTGTGTGTGTATGTTTGTCGATGTGTTAGCAAGGCTTGTGTGTGTGTCTGAGTGTGTGTATTTATGTCTTTGCCAAAGTGTTAGCAAAGCTTGTATATGTGTGTGTATGTTTTTGTTGATGTATTAGCAAGGCGCTTTGTGTCTGAGTGTGTGTGTGTGTCTTTGTCAAAGTATTAGCAAGGCTTGTGTGTGTGTATGAAGGCTTGTGTGTGTGTATGTTTTTGTTGATGTGGTAGCAAGGCGTCTTGAGTCTGAGTATGTGTGTGTGTGTGTGTGTGTGTATATGTCTTTGTCAAAGTGTTTGCAAGGCTTCTGTGTGTTTGTGTGTGTGTGTGTGTGTGACAGAGTGCCATCCGTCTCCCACTGTTGCCACTGCAGTCTCATGCGATACAATAGAGCTCATTCTCCAGGCCCCTCCTCCTCCTCCTTCTCCTCCTCCCCCTTCATTTGCTCTCAAATATCGCCTTCCATCACTGCAGCCTACAATGGCTTCCTATTCCATCCCAAAGGACACAAACACACACACGCACACACGCACACACACACACACACGCACACACACATACACGCATGGACGCACACCTTTACGTCTTTTTGCTTTTCTCCTTTACTAAGGTTACAATACGCTCCCTCCCTGCAACACTGTACGTGGAAGGTGAGCAGTTTTTTTAGGCTTGGTCACACCCAACTGAGTCGTCTGAGATCACAATGAAGTCTTGGTCGTCACAGCAGCCTGTGTTGTCCCAACACGACCAGACAAAAAGGGCCTTCAGAAAACCAGAGGAGTGAGGGAGTGAGAGAGAGAGAGAGAGAGAGAGAGAGAGAGAGAGAGAGAGAGAGAGAGAGAGAGAGAGAGAGAGAGAGAGAGAGAGAGAGAGAGAGAGAGAGAGAGGGGAGAGAGAGAGGGGGGGGGGCAGAGAGAGAGGAAGAGAGAGAAAGATAGAGAGGAAGGGAGAGAGAGAGAGAGAGGAAAGGAGAGAGAGAGACAGAGAGGAAAGAAGGGGGAGAGAGACAGAGAGAGAGAGGGGGAGAGGAAGGGAGAGAGCGAGAGAGAGAGAGAGAAAGAGGGAGAAAAGAAAGAGGAACTAAGCAGCAAACTGATATGGCTGTTAAGAGCCTTGGAGGCAGAGCGAGTTTGCAGGCAGCGCCCCTTTCTTAAGAGCAGATCCAGATGGGAAGCGGGCCAGGAGGGGAGCTGATACTCCACCTTAAAACACAGCAGCCGCTCAAATCTCAGCCTCTTTTCATTCACCCACCGAGGGCTGGCTCTGGCTCTGGCTCCGTGGGCCAGCTGCCTGAGGATTTGCTGATCACAAGATGGCTACGAGCTAGCCTCTCACTGCTTTAACTGTCTGCCAGGGCAGGTTCCTAGCCAGATGCCTTAACCGATATATAAGGGTGTCGAAAACAAAACACAAAATAGTTTGAAAAGAGATGTCATTAGGTTGGAGGCTGGCTGCATGAGCTAGGCCTTGCTGTTGAAACAAAGTGCAAAGAAAGTCCCACCACTGTATACAGTATATTTAGTATATATATATATATATATATATATATAATATATTTAGAAGTCATGGCACAGCAACAGCTAACTCTGCTGTTTTCTTATTAATGCTTTTTTATGAAAAGGATTCTGATGCCCACAGGACTTGTGGAGGCCATTTTGCTTGAACTGCCTCTCACTGCTGTTGTGAGGGGAAATCTCTATGAATCTATTAAAAATGCACCAACCTAGCAGACAGCCTGAAGTAGGAAAAAAATCACTAAAAATGTTTTTAAAAATTCAGCTTGTCAGAGTGCCTTCAAGCAAGCACAAGATGACACTATCCACTGGATTCTATCAGCGGTCTTTTTACGTTCTTTTCAGGAATGTCATGGTAAAGAACTGCAAACACACACACACACACACACACACACACACACACACACACACACACACACACACACACACACACACACACACACACACACACACACACACACACACACACACACACACACACACACACACACACACACACACACACACACACACACACACACACACACAGATAAACATAAATAGCAGAGGAGACCAAAGGAACAAGAGACAAAAACAAAATTAGCTGATCTTCCTCTAACCGACACTTTCACACACTAATCATACCCGCGCGCTTACACGGAGCGGAGAAGTCAGGAAGTCCAACACACTGGTGTCAGCAATGTCATGAGTCAAGAAAGGGATTAAAGGGGAAATATTAATGTTGCTGACAGGAGGGCTTTTCTTTTCCATCTGCCCTAGGGGTGGGCAGGGCAGGACAGGGCAGGGTAAAGTAAGGTAAGCTAAGGTAAGATGAGGTAAGGTAATCTTTAATGTGCCCGGGCATGGGGTTTGGGTTTATTGCCTGCACAGCCAGCAGTGTAACCAAAACATTTTTACAGACATACAACAAGACACACATGAATACATCTGACACTTGTGTACATAGATAAGAACCTAAGGCTTAAATAACAAGCCTAAATAATACATACCAATAACAACTTGGGGAGCATACAACCAAATGTTGGAAGTCATGACTGCGTATTAAGGAGGGAAATGAGGGGGTGTGTTGCGGGCATAACTCTGACAGGTGTCACGCCAGGACGTGGTAAGTCTCTCTGGGAGGAGGACTGTAGGGGTGAACAAAGCACAATAATTTACTCCGTCTCCTCCTTAAGCACAAACACAGAAAACATGGTGCTCTGCTCCAGCTTGGGGGGCAAGGCAAGGGTGGCAAGGGTGTGGCACTGGGTGGGGGTTTGGGGGGGGGGGGGGGGGGGTGTAAGCCACTCAGCTGGGCACAGGTTGAATAAAACAGCCACCGTCCCAGACTTCCAGAGATCTGAGGGTCTGTCACGTAGGGGGAGAGAAACCACCAAGACCACAACTGGCTTAAAACTCCTGGAGTCTTCCAGGAATGAAACATCCACTCAAACTCATACACAACTAACGCTGAAGAGCCAGGCTCGTTGGAATGGCAGTGAAAGTGCATGTTTGATACACCGGAGGCCTGGAGGGGTGACTTCTCTCCCCTTAGCTTTGAGATTTACTTCAGGGATAACCCCATAGCTGCCAACTCTTACATTTTTAATGTATTTCAAACCCACCCTCACCCCACCTCCCATTTTGTCAAGGTAGTCTCCTGTAATTTACGAGGTCCACCCTTCTTTATTAATAACAAAGAGCAGTTTATTTGACTGTTGGCTGTAGTAGTCTGCAATTGTAATTTACAAGGTCCAGCCTTCTTTATTCAGAATTAAGAGCAATTTATTTGGCTGTTGGCAGTAAAAAATCTCCAGGACTTTGCCACACAAATGCACAGACCCAACCTTTATAGTGGGAGAGTGTGATGGCTATCTACAGCTTTGAGATTCTCTTTCAGAGGTGATCTTAATGACAAGCCCTGCCCTCTGTCTCTCTCTCCCTCCCTCCCTCCCTTCCTCTCTCTCTCTACTAGTCTTTCTATCTCTCTCTCTCCCTCTCTCTCTCTCTCTATCTCTCTCCCTCCCTCCCTCCACTAGTCCCTCTGTCTTCCTCCTTTCATCCAGGGACTGTTGTGTTTTTTGTTTGTTCCAGTGATATGCTCTACCAAGAAAGACGGCTGGGCTGGGCTGGGCTGGGCTGGGCTGGGCTGGGCTGGGCTGGGCTGGGCTGGGCTGGGCTGGGATGGGCTGGGCTGGGATGGGCTGGGCTGGGATGGGCTGTGCTGGGCTGGGATGGGCTGTGCTGGGCTGGGCTGGGCGCAGCATCAATCCCTCAGGTGTCTGTTTTCTTCTCCCTCCCACCCGCTCACGCTTGCTAATGTTTGATTTCACGGTCAACTGGAGTGAGCCGCACTTCAAATTAAAATCCTCAAACAAGCTACAACACAGAATGCAGCTTCACCCTATATGTAGCCTGCTGGTGAATCGATGCATAAGCCAGTGTAATATAATGTCATATAATAAATGCTCCCTTTCCTCCCACACACACACGCATGCACCTACCATGAAGATCAATTTACCCCCACCATTAACTAAATGAATCCATTAAAATCCTGACACATAGAGAGGATGTCTCTCTCTCTCTCTGTTTGCGGGATTGGCCAGAACCTTCTAGAACGGCTTTAATAGCTTCTCGAAGGCAGCGCTTGCTTGGCAGAAAATGAGGAAGGAAAAGCCTAGTGCTGAAGTAGAATGCTGACACTTCCAGGACAGAGCACACGGCAGCTGTGGACGTATGTGAACATGTAAGCATTTATTCAGCGGCTTTCTGGATAGTGCATGCTGGGCGAATGTCAATTGAACCCCACGGAGAAGACTGCAATGTTATGATGTCCTTCCCCTAATCCCCTCCCCCCCGCCCCATCCCTCACACACACACACACACACACACACACACACACACACACACACACACACACACACACACACACACACACACACACGTGATGTGGATGCTGGTGCTTCTCTGCCCTTGTGCTAAAACACATCTCTGAGGTCAAGTGCAGGTCAGAGCCGATCTTTCCCCACTTGCCCCCGTCCCCATGTGGGACGAGCATGAAAGGTGACACTGGGGGGCAAAACAAAAGGCCGGTGAGTGAGCCACGGGGGGCTGGGCTTGTAGGCGCTCTGACAGGACAGGGCTTGGCTTGGCTTGGCTTGGCTTGGCAGCCGCGCTGGGGCATAGAAGGTTGCTATTTTGGCTTGCTTGGTAAATGGGTCCTGGATGCCTGACAAGAAGCACTGCGTGTGTGTGTGTGTGTGTGTGTGTGTGTGTGTGTGTGTGTGTGTGTGTGTGTGTGTGTGTGTGTGTGTGTAAGACAGAAGGGGGGGGACTGAAGAGTCCTTATTTAGTCAGGAGAGGACTACAAGGTTGTCTGCTATGGCTGATAGAGGTGCTCTATAATTTATTTTAAAAAAAAAAACACAGTGAAGACAGTGAGACAGAGAGAAAGAGAGAGAGGGAGAGAGAGAGAGATAGAGAGAGAAGATAAAGGAAGAATAAGAGAAGGACAATGTCAATGCTTGCTATTCCCTTTGAAGGGCAACTGGCATTAGCCTAGTAAACCAGCCCCACCCCCCCTCTACTTCATTTCGTTTTTGTACAGAGGGTCTGGCCATGCTGCCATTGACATTGCTGTATTAGGTACCAGCCAATCCTAGCCAAACAGCGAACAGAGGGAGTGTTTGTGAGCGATGACGTTGACTTTGTGTGCTACATTTGAATCGTAGTGCATAGGCAGGCAAATGGCATACGTGACGACCAGATGTTAGCGGTTGGGTAAAGGCAGAGCCACTTGTTTTAAACTTCAGCAGAGTTCACACCTCCAGGACCAAATCGTTTCTCAATACAGCGCTGCCAGACCCTCTGTACAAAATAAAATGAAGTACAAGGGCCTGGTTTACCAGGCTAAACTGGCATGGGTTAATCACTGTAAACAACAAGTAGATTGTTTTCATATAAACTTTAGATAAGGGGGCAAGTCAGGGCAAATGTTTTACTGTATGAATGGAATAAAATATGAGAAGATAAACATTAAGGGACAACAAACAGCCCACACCCTGTAAAAAAAAGTCAGCAGCCTTCACTGTTGCCATTACATCCATGTAGCATCAGGGTGTTGCCTTGACATGTCATGCTAGGACATGCCCTTGAAGTTCAGCTGGACTTTTAGGCAGACAACAAAGTGACAGACATTTTAGGTCTCCTCCCGAAATGTGTTAGTGGCCATTACAGAAATAGTCAAGGGCCCTGCTAAAAGCCCCTCTCTCTGTTGAGGTGGGCAATAGGGCTGCACAATATATCGAAAATATTGTGATATCATATCGCAACATACAATATCGTGATATACATATCGCAAAAACATGGCTTAACTGGAATAAATGGGACATTGATGTAAGCTGTTTCATGCTCCACATATGAAGATATTTGAGAAATCAAATGGAATCAAATCCTTCTGCCCTTGATATCCACCCCATAGTCTGCGCACTGGCTATGGCCTAGCAGTGAAGATTAAGCTGAAAGATGTTAAAACTATATTTAAATATTAGTTTATTTATCTCAAAACATACATCATCATCGTAACATGCAGCAACGTTACTGCATATCGCACATTTTTCAAATATCGTGCAGCCCTAGTAGACATTACAGAAACTGTCAAGGCTAAGGCTGCTCGATTATGGAAAAAAAATCTGAATCACGATTATTTGGGCCAAAACTGAAATCACGATTATTCAAACGATCATTTTGTTTTCCTCAGTAACATGCTTCATTTATTGAAAATGTATTCAAAAACATTTTGAAAAAACATTCTTGTACCTTCGGATTTTGCCTAATACCTTTCTTTGTAAACATTAGTAAGTCTCCTTTGATGTCTAATGTACAAACAGTAGAAATGTCTAATGTATACATCTAATGTACAGTACAAACAGTAGAAAATAATTAGGACAAAAACATTGTTGCCCTCGATTTTATTTGTTTTGAAATCGTTTGGCCCTGAAATCGTTATCACGATTAGAATTCGATTAATTGAGCAGCCCTAGTCAAGGCCCCTGCGACAAGCCCTTCTCTCTGTTGAGGCGGGCCGGATTTCAACCGACAGATGTAGCAAATCTGATTATCTGTGCCTCCACAATCCACTCAGGCAGGTGCCCACCGCGCCTTTGAGCACAGGCGCATCAAAGAGTTCGGAGACGCTAATAAGGATGAAGCCGTCAGCCTCGCAGAAAGAAAACACAAAGTCTTGGTAGAGATCTCTCTCTCTCTCTCTCTCTCTCTCTCTCTCTCTCTCTCTCACACACACACAGACACACTCTCTCTCTCTCTCTCTCTCATACACACACACACACACACACACACACACACAAACACAAACACACACACACACTCTCTCTCTCTCTCTCTCTCTCTCTCTCTCTCTCTCTCTCTCTCACACACACACATATATTTTTACTGATTTTGACTTTCTTCTTCTATTTTCTTTCCAGGCAAAAGATCTTCCAGTCACCCTGCGTGGGCAAGGAGAGCTGTTTCTACTGAAGCGTAGCACTCTTCAGGGCAAAGAGGCAGATGTACCAGAAAACAGAGCGAATAATTTCAGAGAAAGTGAAAGAGAGATGAATGTACGAATTGTGTGTGAGAGAGGGAGAGAGAAAAACAGCGAGAGAAATGATTCAGACAGAGAAAAAAAAAAAGAAAGAACAAGAAAGAAAGAAAGAAAGAAAGAAAGAAAGAAAGAAAGAACAAGAAAGAAAGAAAGAAAGAAAGAAAGAAAGAAAGAAAGAAAGAAAGAAAGAAAGAAAAGAGATCCCAGCAGACAGAGCATCAGCAATGAGACACAAGTCCCAGCCTTGAAACACCGCTATGAATCCCCTCAACACACAGACCTGACAGGACACAACAAGTAAACAGGAAGAGGAGGACGACACTTGACTTGGATCTGCGCTAGCGCTCCTGTAGCTCTTATGATTATAGCCCTGCATTCCTGTCCGCTGAGGGCACAGGTTCCGTGTCTAAGGAGTGTAAAGAGGCCACACACCTAATGAGGCTGATATTATGTGAGTCTGGGCACGCCTGACGGCCTGTCCTCTGCACTTGTAGGCACGTCAGATTAAAGGGGTCGGCTACACGGAGATGACAACAGATTATCATGGCGACAATTCTTGACTAACAGTTTTCCAAATCCGACAACTGTTTTTTTTTTTCTTTTTTAAGACATATTCTCAGCTGTTGCCCAGTGTTTAGGTAAACACTGTTTACTGTGTTCTTCATTTTGACAGATCAGAAACCCAAAGGGATGACTTAGAAGTGTAAAAATGGACTCTTCATCCCATCAACAAGCTTAGCCAGAACACTCTGTAACACCACAAACAAACCAAAGCAGATGTTTTGTGGGTGTGTTGTGGAATGAAAGACGCAGTTGTGTGTATTGTGTTCGGAAGCATCCGCTGAGAATTTTCTGTGCTAGCTTAATCCAACTTAGCTGGTGGACGATTGAAAATCAGCAAAGGCCTACTGGCAAATATCTGTTGATGGCAAGATGGAAAAAATTAGCCAGTAAATCAATCTCTGTATACAGAGGTCTCTGTATCTATCAATCTCTGGGTATGCCAGCCTACAGATATGCCAGTTTTCCAATAACCCAGTCACAAATCATGTGAAACACACACCAGATTCAGAGGTGCTGATCTGAATTGTCTGGACATCAACTGGATACCAACTGAACCAACAAGCATCTCGAACTCCAGCCACTTATGCTGTTAACTCTTCCTAGAACCTCAGTGTTAATGAACTGGGTTTCTGATTTAATCACACCTAGGTTGCTTTCTGATCTCAGGTATGTGGGCATCAATTTGACCACATTCTTTGCCGTCACAGCGGCTGTTTCATCATGAGTTTCAGACAGGGCAACTACAATTCCTTTTAGTCCCTTTTTGGATGCTCTATAGCAGATGATTCATGTTCTTGAATCATATTTCACCTTTCCACAAGAAAGTGGCGGCGTAGTGGCGTAGTAGTGGCGTAGTGGTGCCCAATATGTTATGGCCATCCTGGGGGTTGTACCTGCTGCAATATTGGCGTTCGCCTCATCACAATGGACTTTGGTCACCATTCATGGTAACTTACTGGATCCCCACAATTTGGAACCATTTGGAACCATGAAACCATTTCTTTGGATATGTGGAAAGGCATTTGAGAACTAAAATAATCCAGAAGACACGCTAATCTAATCCAAACATAAAAGGCCATCCGACAGGAAGGCCTGAAGTACATCTGACTATTGAGCTAGGTAGCATAGGCCTAATAAAAACCATGAAGATTCCTCATGTGGTTGGCCTACTTGGAGGAAATGGATAGTATTGTGCCTATATTAATCAAAATATACACAAGACTGTACTCCTTGCTGTAGTTTTTAGATTAGATTGTTAGAGGGTTTTCACGTCTTAGAGGAATTTTCTTATTACAGTGACAGGCTGCATTACAATCATAATGAATTTGAGTTTTTAAACATAACCAAAGCTAGAGGTAATTCATGCACCCAATGAAATCAATAGATAGATCAAGACATTGATTTCTGAATCCCACTGCGACTGGCTTCACATTCATTTCACAGATGTCTTCACAGTCCACTGCTCCCCTCTTGCCATGCAAAGTGTCCTGCTGATTGTCACTAAGTTCAATCTTTTTTTTTTTCTCAGAAGGCTCTCTCCTGACTCAGTGTGTCGCTCCTTGGGGCAGCTGCACCGTCTACATTGAACGCATGGTCGATCAGCATTAATTATCGGCGCTGCGGTGTAACGGCTGCAGCCTCCCGAGGCACCGCTGTTTCCCGGTGCCCTGTTCCAAGAGGCACACTACGGGGAGCTATGCAAATCACAGCACCTTAAGGCTGACTGACTCACCCCAGACTGTTACACTCTCCCCAGGTCATTCTAATCTAAGCCCACCGGCATTCCTTCAACCACGCTACGTTTGGGTCACCTAAAGCGAATCGTGTCAAAGTCAATTCGGACTGATGGACTAATGCAGCTTTGAGACTTTCTCGTTTTCCTGTTAACTTTTTTTTTCTTCTTATATAGTCTACTTGGTCGGAAACCCATTTTTGAAATTGAAGCTCGTGGGGCGTGATAGTGTTATAGCCCAATCTCTACGGCACAGAGATTTTTAATGCATTAGATAACTGTTACAGGCAACAGCTGACAAAAGACCAAACCCCTTGAAGCAATTGGAGGCTTAAAAGACCCAAGATCTAAAAAAAAAACATAACACAGCAACAATTGCCATTAACCAATACTATATTTATTAACAGCGTGGTGGGTCACCTCGCCGACTCTTCCCTTTCTAGCCTATATTCGCGTGCAGGTAAAGGGGGGTCGCTGGTCAGTGCCTCCTTATGACACCCTGGCTTACCCCATGGAAATTTACTTGACGACCCTAGGAGGCCAAGAATCATCTGGAACGTCTCCAAATTTGTCGTCACAGTGACACACGGCCGAAATACTCAAGGCTTCTGCTAACCCAAATGTGCTCATAGTCATTCATAGCATCATTTCCTATAAAACAGTAATTTACTACACGTAAAAAATAGTCATCGGGCTATTCCCAGCAAATAACCAGCTTTCTCGTCAATGTCTGGTATTTTTCGACAAGCACGTTTCGTATTATACATTCACTGGGCCTGCAAAATGAAAGTATAAGCGATTATTTCACGTTAAACACACAGCCCACTATGACAAGCAGATATTCAAATGTAATGTCATGACAGGCGCAGAACTCGCCTCTCCTCCGTGCTCTAGCTCAAAAAAGCGCTTACCCATCGCCTGTTTTGGAGTGTATCTAGATGTTCATTGCGATCCAGGAGATGATCTCTGTCGTTTCCTTGGTCGTCCTAACAGCCAGAAATATCCAAGTTATTACGCATCGTAGCTTTCGTTTGTGCCTGGCTACACCAGTCTCCATTACAATATTATCTGAACGCAGAGCCGCATAGTCTGCTTACGCTGTGCGGCAAAGCAGGGGCTACACTGGAGAATCCCGTATGCCTCTGGATCCCCAGCAGAGGAAAACGAGTCGGTCCAGTTGTGTTTTCGTTAGGCGCTCTGTCCATGTAAATCACCCGTTTCTCACGAAAAGATTATGCGCTGGATTCAGTGACAGAAGGGAAGAGATCAACAACGCGACATTCAAGATGCTGAGAGAGCCATTCAGGTTGTTGTTCGACGTACATGAAGGAGAAAGCCTATCTCCATCCCGGCATTAGAGGTGCAGGGTGAGATGGAAATGATTCTGGCTCCTATTTACAGCGATTCTGGTGGGTTTATGAACAGTCTCCCTCTCCTCTCCGGGCTCTCAACATCGCCGTTATCTCCAGGCCAGCTCCGTGCCTAGCACTGTACGCGACCAGTCTCGCTTTCTGGACGAAAATGACGCCTTTCCGCTCGCTCGTGTACAAGGCAGACCCCGCTCCTTTATTTTTCATTCTCCCCCTCTCTGAAATGACTGAGGTGAAGAAAAAGGAGGGGGGACCGCACGAGACGACAGCTCCTCCCAGCTTTGCTTATCACATAGGACAGGGAGGGGAGTATGGAGGGGGGTGAAAAGAAGGGGATTCACGCCATGGTCGAATGAAATATGAACGCGAAATACAGGCGAGCTGCGTTCATAAGCACACAAAGCCTGATATGTTACAAGAATAATGGGCTTTTACGCATCTACACCGACTGCAAAACGTAGGCTACATTAAGAAAAATAAATGATTGTTTATACCCCGTCCCGTTCGATTATCACCCCCTCCAACAGTAACAACCCACAGCGTTTTCCCCTCAAATTCAGGGAATCGACACTGCTTGCTGTTGTAGAACACTGCTGTTTTAGCAAAAAGATTCAGGCTTATCGGTTAACTCGGCTATTATTTCCAGGGGTTTTTGAAAAACACTTGCTTCCAGTCAACACCCTACTTAGTACTACACCCTGAATGACTGATATACAGACGTTTGTTTTGGACAGAAAAGCTGCTGAGCCAGAAGTCGAAAAGTTGCCTGGTCTAACATTATTACATTCACAGGAACTGTGCTGCTATTGTGCGACAGAGGTAACGTGCTCCTGGCATGGTAAATTCATCACAGCTCAGCAATCAAACAGCGCAACAGGAAGTCGATTTATGTCAGATAGGAGCTTCGAAATTATTGCAGAGGAAATAAAGTACCTGCATAGATGCATCCAAATGCAACGGTATACTCGTGTAACACCCCCCCCCCCCCCCCCTCTCTCTCTCTCTCTCTCACACACACACACACCCTCCTCGTGTGCCTTTTGAGGAAATACTTCTACAGCAGTAAGCGCTTCTGTTAGTAACTTGGCAGATAATAATGGGAAAATAAGAAAAAGACCACAAAACTGAAACTTCTAAGACTTTACTTTGGCAAGGCACTAATGCTCGCGATACATAAGCACAAAACGCCACACACATCAACACAAACACAGAGATATACCGGTGTGGACATTCGCAGATACATCCCAGTGCTGACCAGTATTATAGAATTATAGCTCAGGTCACGTAACCCCTCCAACCCGTCTGACCTCATCCTCTTTCTTTAGCATGGGCTCCGGGGTGCCTGCACTAATGGTCGTGGGCAGTAGGCGGTCAGCCATCAGCTCGGTGACAGGTGCTGGCATTTCAACTTCACAGCCACCCACTTGTACCTTCTTTACCACATGATTAAAATGAACAAGACACGGTCAAGACATATGCCTCTGTGGCTTATCACCACTCAGACTTTTAAAGAAGAAGACGAAAACATAATGATTAAAAACAATAGTCATATTACATGTCAAATAAAAATACCCAACTGATTGGTGTCAGTTTTGCATCCACCATGTTTCTTGCTGTAGCAAAGGTTTTCTTTTGATAAATGCCCCTTAGCTATCAATTCCTTTGGCTCGCAACTCAGTGAAGGCAATGGATAAAATGCAGAGGAGGACAGTATATTCCCTTCTTAAAGAATTCATGATGTTATTTCAAGGTTGTGGAGCCGAATGCAAGTCCGTTTCAACCAGACCGGTGTGCATACCACCCTTCCATACCTCCGTTGGCTGCCACAGAACCCAGTCCTGTGTTGACCTGTACAAATTCTAGACGTTGTGCATAAGAGTTTCCTGGAACTCACATTTTCAACTCAACACCACAACACATACACCCACAGTGATGGAATGTGCCAATCACACACTATGCTTTGTGCACACTAATGCCACTGACTACTTGACCATCTGCATACAATCATAGACCACGTTGAGATTTTTTTAAAAACACATGTGCATGATAACAGGGTGTAACGTGCCAAGCTTCTGCACACAGAGCACATACAAACCTGAAGTCTGGCTGCCTTTATGTGTGCATGCCTCGAATGTCAAACTCTCCATAAAGCCCAGATGTACTGTACTGTAGCCAGTCTTTTGCAGGTAGAGAATCTGGACAATTTGCTGATATCTGTGAGCCGTTACTTAAACCTCATGCATTAAAACATTGTCACTTTGCTTGCTCCATCTTGGTGTCTACCAGCATACTTAGATGCCTCTGCTTTCAGGCAACTCCGTCCCATATGACTGACAAACCACGCCACACCTTGCCCTGCCCACCCCACCCCAAAGTCAAGTCCCTCTGATGCATGGTCCCAAGGCTCCTCACTGCGGCCCCAGGCCTCCTTGGGTGCTCTGGCCATCGCTGTGTTCGGAGCCCCAGAGCGAGTAGAACTCGGTGAAGTCCACGTAGGGGGGCACGCGGCCCGTCTCGTCCGGCTGGGCGGCCTGGCTCCCCCGCTGGCGGAAGAGGCTGCCGTCGCCCGAGCTGGAGCTGGAGCTCTGGGTCTGGGTGTTGGTGGACTGCAGGGTGGCTGTGGGGCTCTGGCTGTGGGGAGGAGGGGAGGCAGGGGGGTCGGGCAGGACAGAGACAGGGTCAGGGTCAACAGGGTCAGGGACTAGGCGTGGGTCAAGAGAGCCACAGGACACAGGACTAGCATCATCTGGAGCAAGGACAGGGTCGAGAAAACTGGGAAGAGGTACAAATGCGGTAAGGTCAGGGTTACAGGTAGGTGCAGGAGTGAAAAAGTCAGCAGAGGGATAATGGCTGGGATTAGGATCTAGTACAAGAAGGTTCAGGTTAGGAGGGAGGTTTGGACCAAGATCAGACTCAACACCAGGAATAAGCCTGGTGCCAAAAATTAGATCAATATTAGGAACAGGGTCAGGGTTTAACTTAGACGCAACACTGGGGTTACAATTGGCAATAAGGTCCACACCTGCAACAAGATCTGTATTATCAACAGCTGCAAGGTTGGAGACTGGGTTTAGACCAAGATCATGGTTTTTATTAGAGCGAGAATCAAGTCCAATAGGATCAAGTTTAGCAATTGGGTCTAATTCTGGACCAAGGAGGAGGTCAAGGTTGGAAAGAAGGTTGGGACCAAAAGCAGTCTCAGGGTTGGGGTTAGGATTGAGCATGGGAGCCTGAGGAAGGGCAGGGATCTCACTTAAAGGTTGTAAGATATCCACTGATATTGAGGGGCGAATGGTAGAGACTAGCACCATGCTATGGACATTAGAGTACAGAAAAGGGGGGCATGGAGGAGGAATGCAGGAAGCAAACGTGGCATGGCGACAAGTCAGAAATGGCAGACAGTGACATGAATGGAATGAAAGCATTGAGAAAGCCATGCACACAGGCCCTGCCGATTGGGGGGGGGGGGGGGGGGGCATACGGGTCTCCTGTCCCGGGCCCAGGGAAAGGGGGGGCCCAGAACTAGGGCCCCTCCTTTAAATACAGACTATGGAGGGGCGGGGGCATCAGATTATCTTGTCCCGGGCCCAGCCAAGACTGTCAGCGGGCCTGCATGCACACACTGATGAATAACTGTGGGGCTGCAAGAGGTCAGCACATCAGACAGAGACTGATGGCAAGATTCTTGTCAGAGATCAATTTCAGCATCCTTGCTTCCTGCTCAAGGCTACTGTGAAATGAAATGCTGCAGTTTTTTTTACAGCTAGCTGAATCTTCCCAGACTGACAAGTATAGATAAATCAATCAACGCAAACTGGTAAATCCAACTATCTAGTATGAAATTCTATGAATGTCTATTCGACATTTTTTATTTAACACATCCTTATTTCAGTTTGTTTTAAGAAAAAGGCACAATAAGCTTTGTGGCAAAGTCATTCATTTTGATAGCCTTTCATTAATTCATTTCCAATTAAACTCCACAGAGACACGCACACAAATGCAAATGTGACTACATCTTCACGTACAAACCACACAGTGCTTGTGTTTGAGGAATAATGAGATCTGTGTCTGTAAATCAAATCACAATGACCTACAATTCCCAATTTGTGCACAAAGATGACTTTAACTCTGCTTATTAAAGGCATAGGACGATGAAATTGGTTTTCTTTTGGCCATTAATCATTTGAAAGTCTTTTGATGACCAGACAGATTATTTTCATTCTTGGCGCTTGATTTTCTCATTTGGGCTATTTTGAGGTAGAGGCAGAGTCTCTTTTCCTGGCTTATTATTTGACGGCGTTCCTTATTTAGGTCAACACAATAGTCGAAGACAGAGTGATGAGGGACTATGTGTAGATCATGCACATTGCCAAAGTAACTCTTTCAAGTGAAGGGGCAGTCACAGGCTAGCGGTTGAGTCATCAGACGTTTAACCAAAGGTTCACAGGTCCACAGGTTCAACTCCCCACGCCGACAGGGGGTGGGGGGAGTGAATGACAAGCGCTTTCTCCACCCCCCCCCTCTGACTGAGGTGCCTATGACGTTGCTATGCTATCGGGCGGCCGTTGTCATGTGATGGGTTTAATCCATGGGTTTAAAGGAGAAATTCGGTGTAAAATAAAAATTAGCATATTAAAACATCATACCAAGACCAAATTTGAGACAGCCTGTTGCATTTAGAGCTTCACTAGTTTTTACCGTTTTGGCTCAGAAGGCTAACAATGCAAAAAATACCGTACCCAGGAGTGGGGGTCCCGCCCTCCAGCGTGGAGGCCGTGTTGGTGCCGTTGGTGAGCGTGCCCTGGGACGGCATGACCAGCGAGAGGGTCACACTCGTCTTGCTGGTGCTCTGGCTGTTTGAGTAGGGCACGGACACTGGGTAGATGCGGCCACCTGGTATGGACAAAGGCAGGCATGGAAAATTAGGCACAGAAACAACTAAATTACGAAATTCCGATACACTGCTGTCTTTCAAACACCAACTCAAAACCAACCTCTTCAAGACCACATATTCAGCAGTTTCACTGCATGTCCTACTCTACCCAGTATGTCTATGCATGTGACAAATAAATATCCTTGTATCCTTAAAATATCCTTGTCAAAGTCAAAGTCAAAGTGTACTTTATTGTCAATTCACTATGTAACAGGAATTACACAGAGGACTAAAATTGCGTTTCACCAGACACCAAATGTGCAATTTAAACTAGATACACGCACGCACACACGCACACGCACACACACACACACCCACACACTCACACATGAAGTGTGCACAGACATCCACAATAAATAGACATAAGACATTCAGATAAACATATACGCTTCCAACAAGAAGGAAAGTTTGACGTAGCTCTTCTTGGTAGCTGGTGCAGGTGAAAAAGGAAAACGTGAATTGGGTGAAAAAGGAAAAAGTGAATTGAAATAAAAAGTGAATTGAAATAAAAAGTGAATTGTATAAAACACCTGATACTTTATCTTCCAGCACCACCCACCCTCTCTCCCTCCAAATCTGTTTTTTTTTTTCTCTGTGTGTGTATTGTGTGTGTGTACTGTGTGTGTATTGCCTGTAAAGCATCTCAGTGTCAAGAAGAGCGCTATATAAAGCTTCTGTACTATTATTATTATTATTATTATTATTATTATTATTATTATTATTATTACTAAAAAATGTTCCTCTAATTCAAATTTATTTGTTGCCTGCTGGTGCTGGTTGAAGACCAAGATAGATGTTTCTGAACTGCTCCAGTTTAGGTTTTGCAACTGCTGATAACCGCTGGTTAACAGTACTAGTTGTGCACAAGAGAGAGTGCCATAGGAGGAGAAAAAGGACGTAAACCTATTTCTGACAATGCCCACTGTAAAACCATCAATTCAGTGTGTGTTTTTTATGTAAAACTTCATACATGCCAACTGTGGCTAAGTAGAGGTCCTTTTTTTAGGTCACAGGAAGGAAGCACCTACGCAGGTAGTACACACAGGACGAGACTTCCCAATCCCACTCCGTAACAGCAAGGATAGCAGCTGAGCTCTACATAAACCCTGCGGGACCACACCTGACTTCACTCATAAATCAAGCATTCTCGACCTTCACATGATTAACGAGCGAGCTTTGCCCTGATCTAGGCTGATAAACAACCTTTGGCTAATCCAGCATTTTTGTAGGTATAAGCACACAAACATGGTTAACTCACTAAGCTTGTTTATGTTCAATTAATGTGTATAATTGCAATTTAATTCCCTACAAGATAATAGATAAACCACAACATACCAAAATAGACTTTATTTTGAGTGAAAAATGTGTTTTGTGTGTCGTGCCAGATTCAGTCAGATAACCTGAAGACTGAATGAATCTGAATAAATAATTTCATAAATTTTTAATGTTGATCTCTAGCAGGGACAGAGGCCTTAGGTGCTTTACTGACGCTGGTGAAACTTTGCCTAAAGTATGTTCCCTCTCCTTTGACGCGCATCATTGTGAATAAAACCTTGTTCATGATGTTCCACAACCACCATTCTGACTAAGTCTCCAAAAATGATCTCTGATATAAAAATTACAATCAGGACGCTATATGTAAAATATTTCTTTATCTCAAAATAAATGAAGTAAAGTACATTTCAGTGTGCGTAAGTGAAGTATATTTCCAATTTATTTTACAGATCCCTGCGACCTACCAGCACCTGGACTGGAGAACTGTGCATATATTTTTAGCCTTCTTTAACTCAACCCACAAGTACTGTGGATTGATGCAAATTATGTGAAATCATGTCCAAGCACATGCAAAGACATGGGTAGCAGTTATAGGGCTGAGTGGGAGCTTAGCGGAAGCGCCTGGGACTGGCTGGGGGGTGGCGAGGGTGACGTGGCGAGAGGTGGCTCACCTTGCGTGGGCGTGAGCGAGCCGTCGGCGAGTGGATAATTGACGGTGCGCACGAGGAGGGTCATGTCCTCGTGCCGCGAGCAGTGCGAGGCGCGCTGCCGGCCGCTGACGAAGGCGTCGTGGTGCAGCCGCTTGACCCGCTCCACCACCGACTGGGCCGCCGCCTCCAGGCTGTTCTGCTGGGCCAGCTCCGCGGCAACCATGGCAACCATCTCCTGTGAAGAGGGATAACGGTGTGTGTGTGTGTGTGTGGGAGATGGTTAGGGAACGGTTGAAGGCTTGGTTCTGCAGAAGGTGTGACATCACTACACATATGTGCACTTGCTGGGACTCGCTGACTCAAGGCTGGGCATGTCCACCAAACACGGTTTTTGCACCCACAGCGCCCTCGTTCTAATTGTCAGAGTGCTTTGCCGATAAGTTAAAGGTGTCATTACGCGAAAAACCGTTTAGTACTTGCTCTTTTTGAAATACAACAGGTCACTCCGAGTTGCATATGCTTGCTGCAAGTGAAAATGCAGCTCTACCCTGATTCCCTCCATCAGTCAATGAAAGAAAATAGGTGGAAAAACAAGCGAATAAGGAAAAGGCAAACAAAGTGACGTAAGTTTGTTAATTAGAAAAAGCCATGCCACAGCACATATTCACAGCAAAATACAGGTAACTAAGTGTTTTTGCTTTAAATGTTTAAATCTTGTATTTGGTGTGCTTTTGGGCTTTAAATGATCGTAGCCTGTAACTAGCATAGCTGCGAACCTGTCACTCTCCCCGGCTCCATCTCGTCCACCAAACTAGAAGAGCCTGTAACAGGAGCACTGTGTAAAGTCTGTAAAGCATTTTTTTTCACCAAAACCTGCTCACAGGGCATTCATAAATACTAGAGACCATCGCAAAATTAATGGATAAACGATGCAATGACACCTTTAACCTAAAAAGTGCTCTGACCATAGTGACAAAAAAAACAGTGAACACCAAGAGTGAGCTGGCTGGGTGTGCTCAGCACTGTGAATGCTAAACTTCACAGGACTTGGATAAAGATCTGTCTGTCTGACTTCCAACAGTGTTCATCCCAACTGTTTAATAGGTGACAGACACTAAATACAGGGCGTGCTGCTACATTTTATTTCCTACCACACTAGTGATAATGTCATATAAATTGTGAATGACTGTTAATCTACACATTAAAATTGACCTTTGTTTTATACCCGCCATCAGGGACATTGTAAGCTGAGCAAAACAGAAGGTGTCCGTCCCATTTCCTACTGACCACCAGGAGCCCTAGAGCTCCCAATGTCATCCCCAACAAAATTCACAAACCAAGAGGCTGGCTGTGTTCTTCTGACCCAGATAATGAGTGCATGGCTTCAAGTACATTTCCACAGTTTGCCTTTGATGTGAACAGCCCCCAGTGGCCCCACAGCTGGAGTCCCTAAAGCTGAAAATCATCACACGGGCTATAAGCTGGCTGGGTTAGCCACTGTCGCTGGTCAGCAAGAGATACGCTGGACACTGGTGAGGGCTGTGCCTGTCTGACTGGTCTGCTCGGGTCTGGACACTGGGGAGGGCTGTAATTGATTGGCCACCAACGGACACTGTTGGGGCTGTGCCTGTCTCATTTGTCTGTTTGGCACTGTACACTGGTGAGGCTGTCCCTGATTGGTGTGTTCGGGACTGTACACTGGTGAGGCTGTCCCTGATTGGTGTGTTCGGGACTGTACACTGGTGAGGCTGTCCCTGATTGGTGTGTTCGGGACTGTACCGGTATGGAAATTTGTTCATTCACTATATCATTTATTTGTCAGCGGCTGGTAAAAGTTTAAATTAATTTCCACCTCTGAACTGCACACTGGTGAAGCTGTACCTGATTGGTCTGCTTGGGACTGGCCTGCCTGCTCAGGACTGGACACTGGTGAAGCTGTACCTGATTGGCCTGTTTGGGCCTGTACATAGGTGAAGCTGTCTCTGATTGGCCTGTTTGGGTCTGTACACTGGTGAAGCGGTACCTGATTGGCCTGCTCGGGCCCGTGAGCTGATTCCAGAGCCTTGATGAGCCCCTCGGACATGAGCAGCAGAAAGCCCGTCACCCCCTCCAATGACTGGCCTCCGTGGATCTCCGGCTCTGCGATGATTGGCTTATTCTTCGCAGAGCTAGGACATAAAACGGGTGAAGGAAGTGTAAGTTTAAGAAAGACACAAGAAGGCAGATAACATTAAAGTGAGAAAGATATCAGCAGCAATGAACGGAATGAAAAATGAATACAGCTAGTGGTAATGATGAAGTACAAAAAGAATTCTCATGATTTGAAGACGCTGCTCGAGACTCTGCTCGACTGTAATGCCAGCGGCGCTCTACAAAAAGGGGAGCAATTCAATTAAGTGGGCCCCCCACCCTCCCCCCTTTTTCGTCTCTTCAGTGTGTGGATAATTTGAATCACATTCAAAGCTTAAGACCTATTTACTTCCCAGCAGGGGGAGGAAATTGGAGTTCTTGGTGTGCAGGTTAATGCAATTTAAAAGGACTCAAAGTGGTAATACCAGACTTGGACTCCTGTCAAGTGGCCAGCCTAGGGAGCGGACCAGAGGAAACCCGAATAAAAGCCACCAAAGCTCTGGGGAAGAGACTACGGGCTCTCCTGCCTGCCAAACGTGGGAATCGCACCTCCCGGATAAACTGATCCTAGAGTCCAGGAGCCTAACTCCAGCTCTACTCATCAAGTGAGTCGAAACACTTCACCCCCCCCACCCAATATACATAATACACAAACACACACACATAGACAAACACACACAGACAGACACGCACACACACAGTCACACAGTCACACACACAGACACAGTGATGAACCCTGATGGGGTAACCATAGAAACAGCATTAAACTCAGTGATGATCAGTGACTGACTGGCTTTGCGGGCTGATGCATCCTAGGAGGCCTTTAAAGCCACAAATGAGGGAAGAACAGGGCGAATAACCTTCGACAATCATAACATTCACTGGCATAGTGATTGGTTCGTGTCTCTGTAATGACTTTTTATATTGACATCTGTTCGACATTAATTCAAGGACAAAATTTTATTTTTAATTCTGGAGTCTGATACATGTACAGCAGTGTTAATTACTAAGCTCTGCTGTTTAGTAGAAAAAAAATACTATTTTACTAAATTACTAAATTACTATTACTATTTAAATGAGTAGATAAACATTCAAAATGGCCGTCCATTCACACCCGACTGTTGATGCCTGAATTTGTTAAACAAAAGGTCGGCGTCTGCGCCTACTTTAAGCAACGTATTGCTTGGTGCGTCTGCTCACAAAAAAATTAGAACACTAGAACAAAAGAATGAGGCGCACACAAGACTTTAGAACCAAAAAGGTGTATTGTAGCCGAAAATTAACAAAAGAGTTGGAGGATCTAAAACTGGAGCGACAGACGTTTCGGATCTAGTCCATCCTCAGTGTCTCCAGTAGGAAGCGCGTCGCCAGCTTTCCGGCCATATATAGGGTGACGTGTCAGTTCAGGTGCTCCCCAGCTTGCCCCCTGGTGGAACCCATCCAGGTATCTAGACACAAACCCCTCACAAAATTCTAGACAAATGTAGCATAATAAACATACATCTAGAAATCAAAGTGTGAATGTCCATTCAAGAATTGGCACATGAATATTTGTTAAGCGTAGGCTATACAAGATAACCGATTCAAAGTTATTACAAAAAAAACAAGATACAGCAAGTTCTTCATTCATGCCTAAAGGATGGACAGTTTTCAATGTAAAAATCCAAAAACACTCTCTCTGGAGAAGTCTTTTTCCATGTCCCCTCCCCTACGTGTGGGTGTGACCTGCTCAATGACGGTGTAAGCAAGAGATGACACAGGGTGGCCCGCTTCATTGAAATGCCGTGCCACTGGTGATTTGACATCTTTTCGTCTACTGTGCAATACAAGTACACATACTTGTTTAGTCTATTGTATTTATTGTATTGTATTACGTTCTGTGTTATGTGTATAGAGAGCTAACATCTGCCGGAGTCAAATTCCTTGTATATGTAAGTATACTTGGACATTAAAGCTGATTCTGATTCTAATGGCGCTGTTATGTTCAATGATACGCGTCTTAACCTGTCTGTTCGTTTTACCTACATACTGTTTCTTGCACGGGCATGTTATTAAGTACACAACATTCCGAGTGGAACAGGTGGTAAATTGGGTACGTCTGTGTGTCTTGGTAGTGGTAGAACAGATGAAGGTGTTGTTCTTTACGTCTTGTGTGCGCCTCATTCTTTTGTTCTAGATGCCTGAATTTGCACATGTTCAAATACAGTCCCGCCCCCCACAACACCCCCAAAAACACACACACACACTTTTTTATATTTCCCTCTCACCTTACGCCACCCACCACTACCCTTTTTGCTGGGCACATGATCTGAACACTAACCTAATCTGACATGCCACGGTTATGTAAGTGCTTGGCACTGGCCAACACAATAATATTTTGGTAACTCACCACACAGTCTTATTTTAGTCACTGTTTATAGCAGTTCAGCTATGCGGGATGCCACATCCCAAGAATGTCACAATACTATAAAGGCATTCTGCTACACTGATATAAACTGTACTCCATCCAAAAACCCAAACACTGCTCAATAAAACTAAAATGAAACCAGGTCAAGTGAATAAACAGGTGGTAAGAAAGAAGTATCATATTGGTCATTTTCAAGATCATTGTAAAAGTGTGCTTCCATCATAGTCTGCTTTGGTTCCATTAAAGTTCATATCTCTGCCAACACAAGGTTGTATCTTGTACAAACACCCTTACACTGCACTTCTGAGGACAATGACAGATATCCCAGCCCCAGAGCACTAAAGTAGCACTTTAACCTTTTCTCCATTAGACAAGAGGAAAACCTTGCATAGTGTACAATGTGCCTGGCACTAAATTGGCCATATTATACTGAGGTTTCTTCCTGAATTCACGCAAATCAAACAAACAGGGAGTTTTTCCTCACCCCTGTTGCTCCCTGGGGACACTAACAACCGACTGCGCCTAAATGAACTTTTCTCGTCTAGCGCCACTGGTATGCAAAGACTGCCGACCTATGATCACATAAGAGCCCACATTAACAGGGCGTTGCATAGCTCTAGCGCGACTGGACTACAAAGATTGCTGACTAGGGCCTACAAGGACTGCCTACCTGTGTTCATGCAAGAGTCAGTCTGCTACTGTATTTATCTGCTCCGACACCACTGAACTGCAAGAAATGTTGTCTTGTAACAATCCTGCTAAACTGTAAATCACTTTGAGCTGCATCTTGCATGTATGAACTGTGCTATACAAGTAAAGTTTATTATTATTATTATTATTATTATACTCTTTTTCGTCAAGTTAGCTGAAATAGATTTTTTTTTGGTGCTTGGAGTGTTTATTGAAGTAGTACAGACCCAAACAAGCGCAATCAGAGATGGCAACCTGGTCCCCCATATGGGTGGACAGACAGACAGACACACACACACACACACACACACACACACACACACACACACACACACACAGAGACACAGACACAGACACAGACACACACACACACACACACACACAGACACAGACACAGACACACACACACACACAAACACACACACAGACAGACACAATCACAGACGGACAGGGTCATTGCAATACCTAGTCAATCCCTCCGGGGGACCAGGTAATGACAATACAACAACAACACGCAAAAGTGATTTTCGCATAATATGACCCCTTTAAACGGTAGCTAACCTCAGCTTAAATGAAATGAAAATGAAAGGAAAGGGCAGAGCTGCGGTCATGAAGAGTGCTCACAGCATCTCCTAAAGCACTAACAGGTGGAGCTGGCGCCGCTCACCTCAGCACGTCCATGTCGGAGTAGTTGAACTTCACCTTATAGTCCCCAATCCTGCGGGTGCTGCTCTGCCCACCGATTAGACTCGTCTGACGCAGACGGTTGGGGTCCAGGCCTGCAGTTGGGACACGAGAGAGAGAGAGGGGGAGGGAGAGAGAGAGAGCGAGAGCGAGAGATAGAGATAGAGAGAGGGAGAGAGAAAAAGAGAGAGAAAGGGAGGGGGGGGGGGGTAGAGAAAAATACGGGAGGGGAGAGAGAGAGAAAGAGAGAGAGAGAGAGAGAGAGAGAGAGAGAGAGAGAGAGAGAGAGGGAGAGAGAGAGAGAGAGAAAGGGAGAGAGACAGCAAGCAAGAGAAAAGCAGAGACAGAGAGAAAACAGAGAGAGCAAGCGAGAGAAAGACAGAGAAAAGAGAGAGAGAAAGACAGAGAGAGAGCGAGACAGAGACAGACAGTGAAAGAGACAGAGAGAAAAGAAAAAGAGAGAGAGAGAAAGAGAGAGACAGACAGAAAGACAGACAGAGAGAGAGGGAAGGGTCACCTTCACCTAGGCAGTTTCAGCCCCATGAAATGACAACCATTAAAATTCAATCATTAAACCACACGAGAGCCAGGCTGCGCTTAGCCCCCACCCCCCCCCCCCCCCCCCCCCAACACCCCTCGCCCCGGTCATCAGCGAGCTGAACATGCAATGAAGCCTGCACGTTAACTCAGCTAGAAAAATAAATAAAATATATGGAGGCAAGCTACACACACAGAGATAACCCAGGCAGCTTCAAGGACAAGCAGAATATACAGAGTTATGAGGACATCCTTCAACCTATTCTCAAAATACTATAAATCCATTCAATTACTTCGGTAAGGAAAGACAGAAGCAATTTAGCCATTTTAAGCTGAGGAAAGAAATGAATCCTTCTTTTACGGCGGCACAGAAAACCATAAAAACCTGCCACATATTTCATCTGAACGCTTTCATCTGAACCAGCTAATCACAATGAGCAGGCAAATCATCAGACAGGAAGATGAGCTAATTGGACCAATGACCTGTGTTAGGTGCTCAGGCGGAAGAAATACATGGCAGAGTTTTTCCTTTTCTATCTCCTCTTCTGAGGCTAGATGACCATATATTTCTAAGCTTATATTACATTACACTAAGCTTATATTACATTACACTTATATTACATTACACTTGGCCGACGCTCTTATCCAGAGCGACTTACAGTTATTTTACAGGGTACAGGGGATAGTAACTGGGTAAAGTGGCTGAAGCAGTGTCAGTTTAGATGCCTTGCTCAAGGGCACTTCAGCCATGGATGAGGGTGCAGGAGAGCACTAGTAATTCACTCTTCTGGTGAATTCTTACTACTGGTACGGGATTCAAACCTGCGACTAGGGGTGTGCAAAAATATTGTTATCGCAGTATATCGTGATACCAATTTTCATAACATAGTAAATAGTGAAAATTAGTATCACGATACACTGCAATGTCGATGTTTAAATCGATGTAGTATATCAATTTCTCACTCCAAAAAAATTAAAAACATTGTTTAATCTAATATTACACCTCTGTCCAGTAGTTTATTTTCAAAATCCTATGCACTTTTTTTTTTTTTTTAGTTATGTTGAATTCAGTAACTCTTAGTTATGTTGATTTAATTCAGTTTTGATAAGATGCAAGACTATCCAGATAATTCAGCTCTATTTTTACATTTTCACTAAACTATGTGGAATATCACAATATATTGCAATATACACAGTATTGCAATGTATTGTGATAGAATCGTATCGTGATATGTATTGTATCGTGAACTCCTTGCCAATACCCACCCCTACCTGCGACCCTCCAATCCCAATCCAATCCCAACTCCTTAACGACTAGACCACAGCTACCTACAATGGCAGCTTACACCACTTGCACAATTTTACAGATGGCGGTAGAAAGGCAGCCGTGGCCTACACCTTCTTCCTCTGTCCGTCCCTGTCGCACGTGAGTGAGTCTTACCCAGCTGTGCCAGCCTGGCGAGCTCGTCCTCGTTGTCTGTGGTGTGGGCCTGGCTGATCTGGATCACCTGGTTCTGCCCGTCACTAGTGGACTTGCACAGCAGGGCGCGATTGGTCCCTGTCAGTGCAAGAGAGAGAGAGGACAGGCGGAGTGACCAAAACAAACACTACATTAGTTTTATTACACCCAAAGCCGTGACTGCAATCGCAAAAGACTTTATTGGTAATGGAGCTGTTAAAGACTGCCACCCTTTCCTCCCAGCACACGCTCGCAGCGTGTGGGCTCATTTGAACTCCACTGACACAATAAACAGAGGAAAAGAGTTCAGTTGAGTTCCAATACAGTTTACAACACTACACTGTGTACACATGGCCTAAAGTAGGACCATAAAACTGCTGATTGTAGACACGACAGGAGATAAAACAAATCCAATAAACTTCCTATAAAGTTGGGGGGGGGGGGGGGGGGGGGGGTGCTGTGGCGCAGTTGGTAGAGCACCTGTACCATGAACGGGCAAAGTGCCCATGGGGGACTGGGTCATTTCCCAACCCTACCCCATCTCTCTCTCCCACTCATTTCCTGTCCCATTCTTCACTATCCTATCCAATAAAGGCACAAAAAGCCCAAAAAATATGCTTTAAAAAAAATAAAAATAAATAAAATACTTCCTATAAAGTTGTTGTATTGGGCTCTATCGATATACAGGCATTTAGCATATGATTAACCTACACACAAACAAAGAAGATGTCTACAATTTATGTCCACAATTTCATTGGGCCCCAAATGCCCAAGCAAGTTACAGAAACAAACTATAATGAATTTTACACCACTCAGTCTGTAGTCTCCTATAATAACTAACTGGACTACAACCTTGCTTAAGACATACAGTAAGTGAAGTATCCCTGTAATAGAAATGACTTTTCAATTCTCTGTCTTTGGCCATAACTGAAGAAGCCTTTTGGATGAAAGGTGAAATGTCTTCAGGCTCCAAAAAGAAGTCCAGTTGCTTACAATTTAGCTCCTTGACTACCATCACCTTGATGAATGAGAATTTACACAGACATCAAGTACGTAAAGGACAGGAACCTCCTCCCCCTAGTTGTGTTTAATCTTTAAAAAGTGAAACATATGACCAACTTCAAAAAGTGCCATTGTGTCTCAACATGAAGGCTACAATGTCTTACTGATAAATGTTGTATGACATTTATTACCGCAGAGACAAAGTTGGGGTACGGACCAAGGATGGACATTCACACAGGCCACCAGCCAAACGCTGTAAAATATGAAAGCGGCTGGTATATTTCGGACACAAAATAATAATTTACTGTAGAGTGGCTGGTGAATTTGACCATTTATTTGTCAATGGCTGGTAAAGATTTATATGTTGGAAAGTTAATTTCCACCCATGGCAGAGACACCTCTTTAAACTAATAAAATTGTATCAGCATCTGAACTTAAATATGCATTACAATAGTAACATATCAGAAACATGCGGAAACCCAATTTGTTATACCACGAACACAATGTGCTGCATTAATCGTAAAACAATGGTATGACTTGCACTATTGTAGAGTCACTGTTTATGATACCTGAAAAACAAATAAATTAAGTTAAGTTAAATAAATGTAAAAAGATTAATACAGCATGTTGCCTTTTTTTTTAAAGATGGTTCTCCTTATAATTTAATTTTACATACTGAAGCTATTTCTATTTTTATTCTGATCTACTGCTTCTTTTTGTG
>CM050198.1:20464761-20662261 GCA_027475355.1 Coilia nasus
AACCTTATTGGTCATAGGTTGTAGGTCCGGAACTTGAAATCTGTACCACACACTATGAGATAAAAATTCCCTACTAAGCCTAACCCTAACCCCAAACCTAACCCTAACCACAACCAAACCCTAACCCTAGATTGTGTTCATTTGAATTTCCATATCAATAATACCAGTTCTAGGGGCACGGAAGCTGCCATACCAGTAGTCACTTCAAATGAAAAAACAATCAGCAACAGCATGATGCCTTTAAGTTAGTTCTATTTCACTTCACCAGCCCAGAAACTCGCCCCACCTCTCACATTAAACTAGAAGAGCCTGTAAAAGGAGCACTAAAGCATTTTTTTTTCCAAAAAAAATGTGTCACAGGTCATTCATTAACACTAGAGACCACCGCAAAATGAATGAAAAAACGATGCAATGACACCTTTAGGTTGGTTCTATGTCACTTTTCACAGTGGGTGTTGACCCTGCCCCATATACATTCACTGTACAAGAACACTTGTCTCCGTGTCTCTGCATAAGCCGCCTGCTAAACACATTAACAGCTTGTTTTAAAATGTAATAAGGTTAAAGTAGACCCTTCTTTCAACCAACCAAACAGGCAAATTGAGTTGGAAGCCCTTTTCAAGATAGCAGTAAAAGGCAACTGGTCCGAAACAGTTAATTACGACTGCTTGAATATTCACAGCTAGTAGGCCTACACATGCGCTCGAGCACTGAAATTTGCTTCAACGTAAGGAAAATGTGATATTTTGTTTCATTATTTATTTACATTACATTTAGCATGTATACACTCCTATCCAAAAGGACTTCCAGTTTGAGTGTCAAACACATTTTGGCGCTCATATAAGCTCTTTTTTCTGTTCATGCCAATGCAAGGGACCTTACAGAACATCCCACATGAATGACATTCTTTTTATATGGGCAGAGCGGATGACAAGGAGTGTTTAGTAATCAGTAATCTTTGATATAATGTTTTAGCTTCATTCACTGTTCCTGAAGGGAAACTTGTCTCACAGTCAGGTGCACACAGAATGAAATAGCACATCACACACAGACACAGAACAGCAGAGAAGTGATACAACAGGACAATATGCAATCAATAAGTAGTAATACTAACGTGTCATTTGTAGGTGTACCGCATCTCTCGACGTCTGAACACATCCTTACCTCAGGGATCTGGGACTGCAGATTGGCCTTCTCGGCCAGCGCGTCACCGATGGCTTCAAAGTAGCTCTTCTCCACTGCATCGAATGCCTGTAATGTCATGCAAACAACAAAGAAACAGTATAAGATTTGTGTAACGGCTGTGATGAAGAAAAGGTATTTTTTTCCTTTTACATGAAACTTTAACAGTTCCAAATCTCTTCCTACCTATTCACAAACACTGTCATCAACACTGGATACACTGAGAATGTGTACCTGTATCACCCCATTGGGATATTAGCTAGCTGTGTTACCTCTTCAAGAACTTTGATGCATTTTTTGGTTCTTTCAGTTTGCAGCTGTTAAACTGAGGTCGTAGAGCTACTGATATTGTATGTGCATGAGGAGTGCACGTCACAGATTTCCTTTGTTGTTTATTGCGTTATGATGTGCAGACGTCAGGTATACAGCTCCACCCCATTACAATAAAGCAACCACAAAGTCAGTGCATGGGCATGTCTTACTTTGAGCACACACACACACACACACACACACACACACACACCCACACACACACACATTACACTAGTTTTTCAATGTGATGATGGCAGGAGCAGTTGTGGCCGCATTCCTACATGCAGCATGAGGTTGTTGTGTTTTGGGTAAGGGTTAGTACTGTCTTTGTAGGGCCTCAATGTCTTTGTTGTTTTAGCACTAATAAATGAGTTTGGGCTTCCCTGTTTACAAAGAACACAAAGTACTTGTGCATGTAGGAAGAGCACCTTAGGGAGAAACTATAGCTATTACACCTATCCCCTACACAATCTATAATCAAGTAAATAGTTCAGGCTGTTAGTCCCTACTCCCAGGTGTAACACGCACAACTGGCCGCTGACTACAGCTATTCACGCAACCTCATGTGAGCTGTACAGGACAGAGCAGCTGAGGGGGTGGCCAACTGGAGCCGTACAGACAGATGCTCAACAAGGGTTAACCTGAACCAGCCGGCTACCGTTACAGTGACTGGGGCTGCTGGGGTCGTTTACATGATCCACTCAGCAGCACCTACCTATCGCTTTCCCCCATGGCTTTCACCATGTCTAAATACAGTTAAAAATTAAGTCAAATGAAACGAATATTTATATTAATACAGTGCAGAGAGGAAGCATATTTACGCCCACAATAATAATATTGAACTGTGACTGTTACAGGGTTACAGTTACAGTTCCAGGAGCAGTGTGGGGTTAGATGCCTTGCTCGAGAGCATTTCCGCTATGGGTAGGTTGGGATTTGAACCTGTGACTCTCTGATCCCAGGACCAACTCCCTAACCCTTAGACCACAGCTGCCAGATGTGATTACATGCAGACATGTGTACAGTTATACAGCTCCACCTCGTTCACAAAAAAAAGCAACCAGAAACCAGTGCATGGGCATTCCTTACTTCAAGCGCAAACATGGCAGGAGTAGTTGTGGCCACATTCCTACATACACTATGAGGCTGTTGTTTGGTAAGAGTTAGCAGTGCTTTTGTAGTGCCTCAATGTTGTTTTAGCACTACTAAATGATTCTGGGTTTCCCTAAAAACAGTTAAAAATTCAAAGAGTCAAATGACACTGATATTTATATTAATACAGTGTAGAGAGGAAGGATATTTACGCAAACAATAATAATACTGCACTGTGAGTGTAGTTGTAATATTTTCACACACGACGCAAGGACCCACTGCGTCAGTCAGGGACATCATTGGGCTGGAGCCCACCACAGCAGCATAAAGCTTCTAGCATACTCGCCGTGCCGCACATTCCGCGCGAGAGGAAGTGATGTCACCGATGCGCCCGACCCTTCATACTTGCGCCTGACACACACGCCAATCTTCTCCTCATCAGACATGTCAAATGCCACAGTAGTTAAACAGTTCGAAAAACCTTGTGTGTCAGAGGAGTGAAACATGACTGAATGGCCGGTTTACATCATGATTTGGGAATGATTTGTGTTTTCAGCTGTATAAGATGATATGATTATGCCTATGTTGGTTTGTGGATAAAACTGAACAAAATCCTAAAAGCATTTGGTCAGTGTTTGTCTTTCTTGACAAGTTTGCTGAGTTTTCAGCAAATATTAGCCTATGTGTAGCAATGGAAATTTGTTCTGAATGGGCTGTGCTGCCTGGTGCACGTGCAAGTTACAAAAAAAATGAGGTGCAGAGAGAGCAGAAGCGCACTAGAAACTGCCACACCAGATGTGCACTGACATCATTTTGACGCCACTTTTTCACGCTTAAGGCGCAACGCGGCTGTAAAACTAGCTTAACAAAACAGCAGGGTCCACACTGTCTTTGTACTGGGCGACAGACATACTGTCTCAGCGCAGCACCTTCATTAGTCATCTACCATCATTTGACATGCTGTTGGGAACTCTGGTAGCCTTATTACCTAAATCACAGCTCCTGCAGTGACTGGGAAAGCAACGTTGTTGCACTCAGTACAAATCAGGACCGTCAGAGCTGTGCATAACGTTTGAATCCCTGAGAAAGTCTTCCTGTAATTTCCCCTGGAGAACCACAGGGGTTTTGTTTTCTCGCTGAGTGATTGTGACAGGAAGCTTGTATTACAGGAAGGATCATTACAGGAAGTTTTTAATTTTGCTGTTAGTGTTAGGGTTAATGTTGCCTGCCGAGGCATACCTCCCAACAGCAAACCTATGTATGTAATTGAATTACATTTAACTCAAGCCTAACAATAAAGTTATTACATAAGCAACCTGCCATTGATACTTAGGTTGGGTCAGTGCAAAGACCTATGTATGTCAGGATTATTAATGTTTGAACTTGAGGTAAAAATTAAATGTGAATGCTAATCGTGTGCTTCAAATCGAATGCTTGAATAATTGTTCTGTATATTCATTTAAGATATCCCTCTGCCCAAAACACCAGGAACATACTAAATAACAGAGAGACTGCCTATCTGAAAAAGTTCAGTTTCTTTCAGTTATGCCAACACAGTGTGTTTGTGAGTCACAACCATCAGGTTGCAGGCAGACACGGCAACTATGCGCTTGAGAACGCCACGCCAGATGTGCACTGACGTCATTTTGACGTCACTTTTGCGAGTATATCCAGGCCTTAACCCCACATTGCTCCAGGGACTGTAACTGAAACCCTGTAAGTAACTGGAAGTCGCGCTGGAGGAGAGCATCAGCTATGTGTAATGTAATTTAATACTCACACCGTCTGTTTGCCTACAAAGCACCAGAGGTGGAGATCCCACTTTCAAGAAGGAAAAAACTCTGCCATGTATCACTACTGCCCATGCATTAAGTATGATTAATACTGATTTTAACAATTATCCGATCTGCCGGTCTTGATTTATAGCTTATTAGGCTTAGCTGATTGAGGAAAATAGTTATACCAAATATTTTGTAGGGATTTTACTACCTGAAGCCTATCTGCTGAACACCAACTCTGTAACTGCTACCTAGCTAGCTGTATCCTAAGCGTTAAGGAGGTGGTCTTGGAATTAAGGAGGGTGGCAGGTTCAATTCCCGCACCAGCAGGAAAAATGTGGGTGGAGGCGTGAATAACTGCTTCTGCTGAGGTGCCCTTGGGCAGGACATCTAACCCCACTGTTCCTGTACCTAATTATTGGTAAGTTGCTTGGGATAAGACTGTCCGCTAATTGTAATGTAATGTGGAAGTCAGAAGAGGCACACCTGTGACAGAATTCTTCGGACATCTGCATCGGAGTGTGTGGAGTTGAGCTGGCCCAGTAAGAGCTCCGCCGTCAGGCATTGAGACATGAAGTTGGCCACCCTGCTGCCGTCGTAGCCATTGAACACTCCGTACAGGAAGCAGTCTTCACCTCTGATTGGATAGAAACAACAAAAACATGGTATCCATTGAACACTCCGTACAGGAAGAAGTCTTCACCTCTGATTGGATAGAAACAACAAAAACATGGTATCCATTGAACACTCCGTACAGGAAGCAGTCTTCACCTCTGATTGGATAGAAACAACAAAAACATGGTATCCATTGAACACTCCCTACTACAGGAAGCAGTCTTCACCTCTGATTGGACAGAAACAACAAAAAGGGCAGCTGTGGTCCAGTGGTTACGGAGTTGGGTCTTTGGATCAGACAGTTCGAATCCCGCCCTACCCAAGCCTGAAACGCCCTTGAGCAAGGCATCTAGTTCCACACTGCTCCAGGGACTATAACTGAAACCTTGTAAATAACTGTATCAGCATCAGCTAAGTGTAATGTAATGTAAAAACATGGTGAGAAGGGGGGAAACACATGCATAGCACACGGCTGGTGTAACCAAGGACTTCATGCACAGTCTAGCCCCAGGCTCGAATCTGTGACCTCACAGCAACTCTGTCTCTTGGAGAGACAGATGCGTTACCATGTCAGCTAAAAGGCAGGCTATTTGCTCAGTCAGTGGCGTATCCTTTTCAGGTGTCGGAGGGAGGTTTACTAACATTCTAACGCTGAGCTCTGCTAGCTGGCATCCGTTACAATGGCAACTGACTGAATATCGTCTGAGTGGGGTCCTTCAAATGCACCTTTAATGCAATGAAAGGCTGACTCTAAATTGGCACAAGTAGGCTTTATTGTCTTTGTGACAGCTGATTTAAAGCTGAAGTCAGTATAGGTGAAAAACACTAAATGTACACGACGTGCAAAAGTATCAAAACGTATTAAAAATAACCTGAAAATGCACAAGGTACTTATCTTATACATAAGCACACTGGCTGTACGCTAACTTGACACACTCTAGCATAAACATAATCTGTTACCTGAACCGGAAATGCCCGTCTTCATATGGGTGGCTCTGAGTGCCTTTGCCATCAGGACTGTACACGCAGTTTGGTGCACTGCCCACGCCACACAGCTGGCACAGGGGCAGGTCATCCGTCCAACTCTGATGCTAAAGAAAAAGGGTGATCAATATCTGTATGTCTTTAAGCACCATAGCAATGCCTAATTGATGTGTGTGGATCAGATTAGAAAGAGGGCGGAAAAGATTTCTCCCTTGGACCTGCATATACACCACATCAGCTCCCTTATGTTAAAAAAAAAAAAAAAAATATATATATATTGACACTAGTAAAACTAAACTGCAAGGGCTGGCAGGTTACTGTCTCGCGTTTATAACAAATGCTATGTTCGCCTACTGTCATGCGTTTATCAAAACCACGCAAATAAGATTCGTCATAACACGTCTGTACTTCGGCTACATGCCTTCGGATTCATTGCGCAATATTATCCGATGGCAAGACTACCATTTCTTTTTATAATAATACCCATTAATCGAACGTCTCCGTTTCGCTAACAAGTCAACGTGCTTGCCATCACACTGTTTGACAGAGCCATTGAGTAGGGCTAAGATATCTAATGCCCTGTGATTGGAATGAAGGGCTTTCCTCGCACTGCGCAATTTGCATAATTTGCACAAAGAAGACAACTGGAGCCAACATTTACATTTTAAGACTGACAAACTAAAGTTTGCTACTGAGCTAACTACCCTAGCTATGTGTAAACTCCAAGACAGTTGTGATGCTAAGCAAGTATTCGCCAATCTTTTACATTATTCTTTCGAGTGCCATGCACAAACCCAGACGATCATTGAACTGACGTCTCCTTTACAGGTTAAATATTTTGTGATGTCGCAAAAAGCACACAAATTATTGCAACTCAAACAATTCCTTACGCTCTGCATTAGATTCCTCCGCTGCGCCGCCATGTTGAGCGGAACTAAATAACTTTGGCTTCGTGATGACGTCAAAACGCACGTATCACACGCATTTTGCATGCAGACAGATGCGTAAACTGCGTCCTGTCCTGTAGCATGCAGCTATTTCCACTTGTTTTGTGGTTAAATGTCTCACACAGCGGGCCGTGTAACTGTTTACCTTATAGTAGATCTACATACAAAAAAAATGAAATGAAGAGCATTTAATTTTTAATATTCCCTTTCCGTGAAGCTAGTCCAACTACTTTGAACTAGTTTGAATGGCCAACTCTTTATCATGAGACAAAACGCCCAACAGGTTTGATAAACTGTATGAATGCAGTGTCTTTCTGAAACGCCCTACAGTTAAGTTCAATAGAAATTCACAAAGTGTACAGCAAGACCAATACACTTTATAATTAAGACACCTTGCCATCAACTGTAACTGCAATCAACTGCAATGTCAAAGTGTTGCGTCATAAAGGAATACAGAATGTTGGTAATGATAAAGTTCCATTTTCCAGTAGTTTCTAGTCATTCTTGGATTAGAGCGACAGAGAGCAACCGTATTTGAGTTTCGTGCAGATATTTTAGACTGACTCCAACATTTTCATTGTATTCGCCTGCCTGTTTCAGGATTGTGGCATATTTTTTATTAAGGCCTTTTATTAAGGCCTTTTCCCCGAAAGACAATGTTCTTTCACCGTGGAGCTATCCGACCTGAGGTAAGTTATTTATTACGCCTCCTGCTTTTAAACAAATAGCGAAAATATAACTTACGGGACAAGCCGATATGTATCCATCATGCGTTTTGTTACGAGGTTATGGGGGGGAGATGGGGGGGGGGGCTTATGTATGCCTATGAAAGTGAAGGTTGGGCAGTAGGCTATAACCCATAGCCCTAGGGGGTGTATGTAGTATGGACTTTCAAGTTGTTTGCAGAAAGGCTATTGGTGAGTTCCCTACATGGGCAGGGAAGCCTAGGCATAGCCCATTCACTTGACTGTCCTCTCCAACACTCCCACCACGGGGGCTGCATAGACATTCAGTCGCTCTGCTGCTCCCTGGCTCTGGAACTATCACCAGAACGTCGGCATGACTATCTTTTCCTTTTAAAATCGGCCGTCAAAACACACCTGTTCAGATTGGTCTAACCTTAGTTACTTTCTGCTAATGTTTAGTCCACTTCTTTTGATTTTTTTTTTTTACTTTTTCTTTTATTACTGTGTTTTTATGGTTTGTATTGTCGCTTGTAAAGTGACATTGAGAGACGTGAAAGGCGACATTTTTTATTATTATAATAGTCAGCTCATGATGCTTCAACTCTCTCTGGGTAGCGTTGACTGATGATGATGCTGGTTTCCAAAGAAACAAATATGACGTAAATATTACCCACCTGTTCAGGCAATCTGTAGTCATCCTGCAGGTGGCGTCATAATCACGCGCGCTTATTCACATTCTCCTTGCTAAAATGCACTATGAGAAATCAGATTGCAGCATTTGGGCAGCAAAGTTAAAATTTTAGTTATAAATTGTTGTATTTAATTAAATAAACCAAGTAATTGGAGACAGGTATTAGTGCAACTCTATGTCCATGACAAATTTCCTTTATTTCTTTAATTATTCGAGTCATCTAAGGACTCTGATTTATGTTTTAGCCCGTCAGTGAGCGCATGGAGTTGGAGAGCTTGAGCGGAGAATCCCGCAGTGCTGCCTCCACCCCCAGCCCCATCTGTGGAGCCCCCAGCCAGGTAAGACCAGCGGGCCAGCAGCTCCCCCCACACTGAACAGATCCCAGCCCCACTAGGCCCAGATAAGCCCAACTCCACCTGCATTAGCACCATTACAATCCCACCAGGCCCTGATAAGCCAGACTTCAGACACTTCAGGATCAAAATCAGAAACCCACAAGGCCCAGATAAACCCAACTCCACTGCCATTATGAGCGATAACAGAACCATACCAGGCTCAGGATGTAACACCTGTGTGTGTGTGTGTGTGTGTATATGATGCAGGTGTCTGATCAGCCTCTTCCAGCAGCCAGACCGCCCCCACTTATGCAAGTGGTCCAGTGCTGGACGAAGCCTGAGGTTCATGGCTCACCAGTCACAGACATCAGCAGCGTGGACATAGAGCTCATTGCTATCTGCAGCACTAGCAGTTCTTACCTCACGGTAATTCAGGCTAACATCTAACTATAACACTCTGTTCATAAACCTGTATCAGCATAAGGGTCTAGGGATCAATGCCTCATTTAACAACTACAATGTGTAGTGTAGGCCCAGGTGTGTGCCTTAGCAAAAGTCTTAAGCTTTAATCAAAAATAATACGCTGTGTGTGTGTGTGTGTGTGTCTTGTGTGTGTGTGTGTGTGTGCATGCGCGCGCGCGCGCGCGTGTGTGTGTGTGTGTGTTTATATTTAGCTTGATGACGACCATGATGAGGGAGGGGGGGTGTCTCCCCAGGAGAAAACTGATGACTGCCGGTCGGGGGACGCTAACAGTCTGCTTGAGGTGAGACATGAGAAGTCTGATTGTGTGTGTGTGTGTGTGTATGTGTGCGCGCACGCACACATCTGTTTGTCTGTATGGGTGGGTGGTTGGTAAGAAAGACAACTGCAACTCTTCTCCCAAAGGTACTCTTCCTAGGTGCACAAGCGTCTTGTGTTTTCTCTAAACTGTTAATAAAATGCAAAGTGAAATCTTGTGCAGGCAAACATAATGTAGTCTACAGACACAGACCCAGACAACTCCATCAACACGAGATTCTACTAGAATATGTGTATGAACATGAATATGAATATGTGTGTGTTCAGGCTGAGGATGATGAGGGCGACCTCAGGAGCAACACCAGCAGTGTCAGGATTGAGAATGTTGGAGACTGCCATCTTAGTGATGCCTCCAGCTTTACTGAGGTAAGACTGACGAAATCTGATAATAACTTGGGCCATCAGGTGTAGTGGGTATTTCAACATCAGACACTCTCACCCAGCCCACCTCATCCAGCCAGGGGTGATCAGGGTCCTCCATCCTCTGCTTTGGCATTCTACCAATTATTCTCCCAATTATGTTAGTATTTATGTGTGGATCCAAGCCACATCATAATATGCCTGTGTGTGTGTGTGTGTTTAGGTGGATGACGACCCTAAAGAAGGAAGGCATGTGTCTCCCCAGGAGAAGTGTGATGACTGCTGGTTGGGGGACGCCAACAGCCTGCGTGAGGTGAGACACAAGATGTCTGACCTGTGAATAGTTTGTAGGGACTGTGTGTGTGTGTGTGTGTGTGATTGTGTGTATCAGTAAAAACCTGCATGTTTATCAATCAAAATAAATCAAGTGAGGCTCAGGTGTGTATTGGTATGTGACTGTAAGCTGACAGAGGGAATATGTGTGTTCATATGAATATGGGTATGAACATGAATATAAATATGAATATATGTGTGTTTAGGCTGAGGATGATGAGAGCGACCTCAGGAGCAACACCAGCAGTGTCAGGATTGAGAATGTTGGAGACTGCCATCTTAGTGATGTCTCCAGCTTTACTGACGTAAGACTGATGAAATCAACTTGGGCCCTTAGGTGTTGTGGTTTTTTCAACATCACATACCCTCACCCAGGTGACCCAGCCATGGGTGATCAGGGACTCCATCCTCTGCTTTGGCATTCTCCCACCAGCCCCTCACCCTCCTGGTGATCCTGGTGTCAGAAACAGCGAGGACAGTGATCCTGCTGGAGTTAAATCCCTGTCTAAAAGTCAGCGTAGTGTTGGCCTTTAAGTCCTCTTCTTAAGTCTTCTTCTTTAATGCCTTCCTTATGCTGTCTTATCAGGGGACAGTCAACTCTAGCAGGACAACTTGCCTAATTCTTTCTGACACTAGGACCATGTCTGACCTGAGTGTGGTCTCTAGGAAGGTGACTGGAAATTTGAGCTGCCTTCCAGAACTCGCTGCCAATCATGTGCTGTCACCAGTCCCCCAGTTCAAGCTAATGTCTAACTCTGACAGCCTGTCCAGAAATCTGTATCAGCATTAGAGACCAGCAATGATTAATTACCTTATCTTTAAAAAATATCCATTGTAGGTCCGCCACGGTCTGTGTGAGTATGTATGCGTGGATCCAAGCCAAATCATAATATGCCTGTGTGTGTGTCTGTGTCTGTGTTTAGGTTGATGAGGACCCTACTGGAGGAAGGCATGTGTTTCCCCAGGAGAAGACTGATGACTGCTGGTTGGGGGACGCTAACAGCCTGCTTGAGGTGAGACATGAGAAGTCTGACCTGTGAATAGTTTATGAGGACACACACAATGTGTGTGTGTGTGTGTGTATGTATGTGTATGTGTGTGTGTGTGCGTGTGGGTGTGTGTGTACGTGCGTGCGTTTGGGTGGGTGGTAAGTAAGATGAATGCAACATCTCTGACTCCTCCAGATTCTGTCAGGTGAGACATGGAGTTTGACAGCTGGATGTTTGGGTTCATGTCTGCTCTATCAAACCTCTGTTAGTACTTACATACATAACGTAGTCTACAGACACAGGCCTGGATAGCTCCATCAGAATTAGAAACCTGTATGTTGATCAATCAAAATAATCAAGTGAGGCTCAGCTGTGTGTTGGTACGCGACTGTAAGCTGACAGAGGGAATATGTGTGTTTATATGAATATGTGTATGAATATGAATATGTGTGTGTTCAGTCTGAGGATGATGAGAGCGACCTCAGGAGCAACACCAGCAGTGTCAGGATTGAGAATGTTGGAGACTGCCATCTTAGTGATATCTCCAGCTTTACTGAGGTAAGACTGATGAAATCAACTTGGGCCATCAGATGTTGTGGACCAGAGATAATTAATTACCTTATCTTTCAAAAATATCTAATGTAGGGCCGCCCAGGTCTGTGTGAGAATGTATGCGTGGATCCAAGCCAAATCATAATATGCCTGTGTGTGTGTGTGTTTAGGGTGATGACGACCCTACAGAGGGAAGGCATGTGTTTCCCCAGGAGAGATCTGATGACAGCAGGTTGGAGGACGCTAACAGCCTGCTGGAGGTAAGACATAGGAAGTTGGACCTGCACATAGTTTGTGAGGATTGTATGTGTGTATGCATGTGTGTGTGTAGCTGTGTGTGTGTGTCTGTTTGTGTTTGTGTGCATATCTGTGTGCATGAGTGGGGTAAGTGGTAAGTAAGATGAATGCAACATCTCTGACTCCTCTAGATTCTGTGAGGTGAGACATGGAGTTTGACAGCTGGAGGTTTGGGTTCATGGCTGCTCTATCAGACCTCTGTAAATATAGCGCAAAGTAAAGACTTATGCTGGCAAACATAATACACACCCAGGCCCAGACAGCTCCATCAAGATTAGAAACCTGCATGTTTATCAATTAAAATAAATCAAGCGAGGCTCAGCTGTGTGTTGGTATGCGACTGTAAGCTGACAGAGGGAATATGCGTGTTTAAATAAATGTGTATCCAAATCATAACATATGTAAGCCAAATCATAATATCCCTGTGTGTGTGTGTGTGTGCATGTGCATGTTTGTGTGTGTGTGCGTGGGTATGTGTGTGTCTTTAGGCTGACAAGGTCCATAATGAGGGCTGGAATGGTTATCACCTGAAGACTCCTGATGGCCACTCTCTGAGAAACACAGCCAGCCACCGTCAGGCACTGCCCCTCAGGCAGGTGTTGTCCTGTTGGGAGGGACCCCTGGTGACCAAGGAGAGAGACTGCGGTGTCCCCGCTGAGGAGGACTCAGTGCTGAGCTTCTACCTGCAGCCAGAGCACCATGGCCCACCAGTCTTGGACGGGGACTGGGCTGATGCTCCCATCTCCCAGGAGGGCCTGCAGCGTCGGAAGGGGGTGTATCCCTGGCTTAGACGCCTTGGCAACGCCCTAAGGAGCCTGGGAAAGAGGAAGAGGACGAAGCAGAACGTGTCCAAGGAGATGGGCCTGAAGAGGTGTGTGTGTGTGTGTGTGTGTGTGTTTGTGTGTGTGTGTGTGTGTGCGTTTGTGTGCATTGTGTAGTAGGAGACCAGGCAAACTTGTAAAACTTAAAACAATGCATAACATTAATTTGTAGTTTGTCTGTGATTTTTCCTCACTGATATCTTGTTTTCTCTTGTGTTCTCCTGCTCACAGGTTCCTCTCGTGCTTTTGCTGCTTCAAGTAAACAAGCAGAGCAGGGAAGGGCACAGGCAGACTTGGGGACCTGGGCAGAACTAAAGCACACAGGACAGACTCAGGCTCTGGCTCACCAGATTTTCAAGACCGGGCAAAGACACTGGATTACAAACACAGGCTTACAAACATGCACACAAAGAAGTTATGACAGATTTGTCAATGGAAGTGACAGTGGACAACAGGGACCTGACCAGGAGCTGTGACAGGGACAGACAGACATGGGTATGGTGACAGGGACACGGATTGGCACAGGGACTGTTACGGTCACTGGCACAGGACTGGGAACAGACACAGGGACAGGGACAGGCGAAAAGGGGACAGACACAAGAATGATGACTGAGACGGACACAGGGACAGGGACAGGGATGGACACAAGGACACATACATTGGCAGTGATCAGCACTGTGACTGGAATGGCCACTGGCACTGTCACCACAGGGCAGACTTGAGATTACAAATACAGCCAGACACAGGGGCAACAGACAAACTTGTTAGCAGACTCATAGGCACTCTCAGACACACACACACACACACACAGAGGCATATTCAGACACACACACACAAACACTCAGCTACGCATATAGACAGGCACACACAGTCAGATACATATTCAGACACACAATCAGATATACATCCACACACACACTCATATATATATCCACACGCACACTTAGACACACATTCAGACACACACTCAGATACGCATTCAGACACACACTCAGATATGCATTCAGACACACACACACACACAGATACTCATTCAGACACACACACTCAGACACACATTTAGATATAAATGCATACACACATGCTAGGAGGCACACAGAAGGTCTCGTGGCAACTCAGGACTAGACTCTGGACCTGAACTGGATTTGTGACGGGACTGTGATCCGGACTGGAGTCAGAACTGATACACCCATCTATCCATTCACATTCCAGAGCACATTTATTCACCCATTCAAACTCACAGCTCCACTTGTACTCAGGAGCTCATTCACTCTCCATAAAGCACTCATGCTCAGGGACACCTTTATTAATGCACATGGACATCTCAGGGCTCAGAGCCTGGTGCTTCCGTCCAGGGTGGAGCAGGAACTGGAGTCCAGTGCTGAGCTGGCACTGCCTCCACGCGGGCTCAAGAACATGCTCTGGCACCAGCACAGCTTTGGGTCCAAGCCCAATCTTGGGTACAGGAGCAGCTTTTTTGCCACAGCTTACTCTTTGGGATTGAGGAGCTCTGCTCCATCCGCCTGAAAAAACAGCTCTGGTACCCCCTGGCATGGCTTGGAGACAGCTGCACAGGACCTGGAGGCAGCAGCATGGGGACCAGTGACAAAAAAATAAATAAAATAAAATAAAATAAACTATTCTGTTTACTGTATACCTCAGTTTAGTGAAGTGGATCTTCACATCATACCAATGTTGGTACTCACCAAGGATAAAACCTGAGGACTACTTCAGAAGAGTAGAAAGTGTCAGATAGTTCCTAGATAGGTCAGTGCATCTTGGCTGTACACATCACACAAAGACTAAACCAGAATGACACAGTGTGTCATGACAGAGAAGTGGGACATACAGCCTAACCTAGATGTGTCCTAGCCTAGTAAACCAGCCTCTCATACTTCATTTCATGTTGTACAGAGGGTCTGGCAGTGTTGTATTGAGTGATATTGTTTAAGATGTAACGTAGTGTCATGCTTCTGGCAAATTATAAGTTAGATACCTCCTACTCTGAGGTGATGGACTGCAGTTTAAGGGTAGGGGACAGATCGGAGTCACACGGTTTTCTGACCGTGTATGCGTGCAAGAATAGGCTTTAATATAGATTTAGATTTCAGACCTGCATGTTTTGTGTGTTTATGTCTTATGTACGTTCAAATAAATGGCACTTTTGCTTCTAAAACGTGGAAGACCCCGAAGTCCTCGAGCACTTTGGTCTGACCACAGTCTTGGTTGAAGACGGGGCATGGGTTCAGACAACGCAACACTCCTGCCTCTCCTGTCCACTTCACACAACCAAGGGTGTACTCACTTTTGTATGGAATCTGCCACATACACACAAAAAGGTCTTAGTATCATGTAATTGCTTGAAAAGTGTATTGTTATAACAATATGTTATCACTTTTATAACAATATGCTAACACTGTTTAAATATGATTACCATGTTGTAACATGAAACACTCTACTAAATTGTACCTAATGAGGTAGACAATGTAACATGATAAAGTTTGCAACATCGATAATTTGCTAACAAATATGGCCTAATCTTTTATATTTACGTCTCTGGCATGAGCCCTTCATCTGAGTTGTGATGGTAGGATTTACCGCTGCAGTAAAATGCATTATTGCAGGAATGGACATGCCCTGATATAATTCTCAGACCATCCTGAACAGTGTCTCTTACCTAGAATGGTGTGCAAAAGATCAACTGCAAAGATCAACAAGACAACCACTGAACAAGCTGGGATGAATATAGTCAAGCCTTAACCCTTACAAGCTTCTTTACATTTTTGCCTCAGGCGTTGTGCTCTTTTATTTTGTTTTAGTTTGTGTTTTAGTTTGTTTTTTTTATTCATTCATTCATCCATCCTTATGCAATGTTCTGCCTACCAATGGAAATTGTATAAAGAAAGCATAATCACAAAAACAAGTATTTGATAGCAAGTATTTACCCCAATGCTTCACGAAAATTACAACGTATCCTCTTCTCTGCTTCTTTGCAGACATTTCAAGTGTGGGTGACACGTCATGGTGACGCACTGTGTGGTTCCATATTCGCGCCATCGCTCTTCGTAAAGCTCAAAAGGAGGGGCGAGGACAACTGTTTTCCAAGAGGTCCTGTCGGCCGACATAAAAAGGCTGTTCACGAGCTAACTGGCACATTTCTTTATAGGGAAAACTACACTCGAGAACATGAGCGGACGAGGCAAAGGAGGAAAAGGACTTGGAAAGGGTGGCGCAAAGCGTCATCGCAAAGTTCTTCGCGACAACATCCAGGGTATTACCAAGCCTGCAATCAGGCGTCTGGCTCGCCGTGGTGGTGTAAAGCGTATCTCTGGTCTCATCTATGAAGAGACCCGTGGTGTGCTGAAAGTGTTCCTTGAGAACGTTATCCGTGATGCCGTCACCTACACCGAGCACGCCAAGAGAAAGACCGTCACAGCCATGGATGTCGTTTATGCTCTGAAGCGTCAGGGCCGTACTCTTTACGGCTTCGGCGGTTAAGACTTCGCTTCTTGACAAAAACCAAAGGCTCTTTTAAGAGCCACCCAAATATCTAGAAAAGAACATTCCAACACTTGTGTGTTTAAATTAAGGTAATGATTATACAGCTGAAGTATAGATGTATGTAGAATAAAAGGTCTACACATACAATAGCTTCATTGCTTTTGACACTGACTACCGTAAAGCACTGAAAAAAACGTCTGAACTTTACAACATTCAATATACTACAATTTAGGTATGCTGTCTAGATTCTTGTCTGCATTCACACCGTGCAGACGCAAGCTGCTGTTCTTTCTTTTTATTGTCCTGTTCAAATGTGCAGGTTTGGGGGGATGAGCGCTTAATTCTTTGTCAAAAACAGCCTAGTACAGTTCCCCTTTCCTTTATTTTGAGCATGCTAAAGACAACGCTGTGGTGACAAATGTATGTCAGAGTCGGTTTTGGTTATTTATACAGTATCCGGACCTGGAGAAACGCTATACATTTCAACCACTGTCTACTCTTCACATTAGGTTAATGGCGATTAAAATATAGGCCTATTGAACGCCCACACATATGTGTATTCATATGAGTCTGATTACAATTATAGTAATGAATAAACCGCGATCAACAATCGGATAACACTCATTTAACGCACTCATATCCAGTAGCGGCTCCTGAGCATAAATATTGGTGGGGCAGACACCAATGACTCCAGCCTGAATCACTACCCTGACCAAATGTTATAGAATAATGTATATTGACAGGCATATTAAAAACCTAATTAACGTAGTAATTCGGCTAAGCAGGTCTATAATAATTCTGTCTGCAAGCAGCGGCTTCGGCGGTTAAGACTTCGCTTTTTTGACAAAACCCAAAGGCTCTTTGGGTCACCCAAATATCTAGAAAAGAACATTCCAACACTTGTGTGTTTAAATTAAGGTAATGATTATATAGCTGAAGTATAGATGTATGTAGAATACATTGCTACATTGTTTTTGACACTGACTACCTTAAAGCACTGATAAAACGACTAAACTTTTAAAGTACTACAATTTAGGTATGTTGTCTAGAGTTGTGTCTCTGCAGAAACGTATCATTCACAAGCTGCTGTTCTTTCTTTTTATTGTCCTGTTCAAATGTGCCGGTTTGGGGGGTGATCGCTTAATTCTTTGTCAAAAACTCAGCCTAGTACGGTTCCCCATTCCTTTATTTTGAGCATGCTAAAGACTGTGGTGACAAATGTATGAGTCGGTGTTGGTTATTTATAGCCTACAGTATCCGCACCTGGAGAAAGGCTATACATTTTAACCACTATCTACTGTTCACATTAGGTTAATGGCGATTAAAATATCTTGAACGCCCACACGAGTCTGATTACAATTAGGCTATATAGTAATGAATAAACTGCGATCAACTATCGGATAACAATCATTTAACGCACCCATATCGTATCCGCCTGTTGACTTTCACAGAGTAAAATTGAGAAATAACATTTAAAGTTCAGTTCTAATCTCCCCCTGTTACCATAACAAATTATTACTGGAAATATTTTCAGCAATTAGGATGAGCCGTATAAGTGAAGTATTTTACAACTGGGTTTCCTAATGCCCCATAAAGAGCGGGAAGATGAATGGGGGAAGTGCGGGCAACAGTAACGTTCTGTGGGTGGAGCATTGCCAACAGACGGAACGCACCCTCGCTTCAAAGTAACCAATCCTCGCCTGGCTGCCACTGGAGGGAAATCAGTCGAGAATGTAATAGTGCCTGGTTTCAGTGACGCGTTAGCGTAGTCGTACCTATATATAAAGGGGACACAGGTTGAAAGAGTATTGTTCTGTTTGAATATCAATCCGATTATCATGCCTGAGCCAGCCAAGTCCGCTCCTAAGAAGGGGTCAAAGAAAGCCGTGAGCAAAACCGCTGGGAAGGGGGGCAAGAAGCGCAAGAGGACCAGGAAGGAGAGCTATGCCATCTACGTGTACAAGGTACTGAAGCAGGTCCACCCCGATACCGGTATCTCCTCCAAGGCCATGGGCATCATGAACTCCTTCGTCAACGACATCTTCGAGCGCATCGCTGGTGAGGCTTCCCGCCTGGCCCACTACAACAAGCGTTCCACCATCTCGTCCAGGGAGATCCAGACTGCAGTGCGACTGCTTCTACCCGGTGAGCTGGCCAAGCACGCTGTGTCTGAGGGAACCAAGGCCGTCACTAAATACACCAGCTCTAAGTAAAGCATAACTCCAGCGTTTACCAACCCAAAGGCTCTTTTAAGAGCCACACAGAGTTTCTTTAAAAAGCAGTTCCAACGCTAACCGAAGCATCTGACGTTGTAATCAGTGTTATTGGCAAATGTGCTTAAATAGGTAACGAATTTGACTGTCTTCAATGTTTGATCTTTATAACTTTAAAGGCACGCGGTAGCAAATATAATACGTCAAGTATTCATGTTAGTATTCTACTGCAATATAGTAACCAAATATACCAGAGTATAGTTATAACAATGTGTAGTTACAATATTAGACTGGTGGTAGATTGGTTCTGCACAGACATGTAACATGCCGGACAGCACACTTTGCCGTAAACATACCTGTATGTACACTGAAGAAAAAACGCAACAGTCAACATTTTATCATGTAACTGCTTAATATTAATTAAAAAAAAAAACAAGAAGTACAATACATCACAGGATCATCATGAAACACTGTTGAAATGGTTACAAAAATGTTCAGAAACCAGCTGTAGGGAAACAGTCAAGCACGGTAGTCATTCCAAAGTCACAAATCAATACTGGGTATGGCCACCAAATGCATCTCCTGCGCATTGACATCACCATATTGTCTATGGTGGCCGGTGGAATGTTGTCCCAGTCTTCTTGAAGGGCAGTACGAAGCTCCTGAACCTTTCCTGGGATGGGGACAAATCGTAAATGACGCTGCAGGATGTCCCAGAGGTGTTCTATGGGGGACATGTCTGGCGAGTAAGCAGGCTAGGGAAGCACTGGGACATTTTCCTCTCGAGAAAACTGGGTGCAAATTCTGACAACATGCGAATGAAAACTGCATTCTGCTTGACGACAGTGTGTAGTGCCAAAGTTGAGCGAGTAGTGTATGGTGGGGATTACTCATTTTCTGAGTTACTCTTACTAAAAGACATTTGGGTATATTTTAAAACATTATGAGAACTGTATGTGCATGTTAAGTAAATACGTATATGTATTGTACTTCAGTAGCGATATTATACTACATGGCTATATTGACCATATTAGAAATGTGCTTTTAAAGGGTTACTTGGTGGCTCTTAAAAGAGCCGTTTACAGCTGTCGGAGTCAATTTAAGCACGCTCCCCGCGAATGCGACGGGCCAACTGGATGTCCTTGGGCATAATGGTCACTCTCTTGGCGTGGATGGCACACAGGTTGGTGTCCTCGAACAGACCAACCAGGTAAGCCTCACTGGCCTCCTGAAGAGCCATGACGGCAGAGCTCTGGAAGCGCAGATCAGTTTTGAAATCCTGAGCGATTTTCTGAATTAAAATAATATTTGCAGATATACAGTGACAACAGTTGGAACAGTTGGAACAGTTTAAAGCTATATGTGACTTTAGCCATACTGTATAGGCCTAATTGTATTGGTAGTAGGCTACCATATGCACACACACTACATATGGCATTACATGAGGTTATTTACACTCAGTGTCTTGTTGAGGTCTTGTTGAATTAAAAGTTACTAAAGGGTTTAAGTTGAATTGAAGGATATGTATTTTTTACATAAAAACTTGGAATTGAGTTTTAGAGATATCTGTGGGTGGCTCTTAAAAGAGCCTTTGGGATAGGAAAGTTTCACAAGACAAGGTTTACTTGGACTTTTCAGTCTTCTTGGGCAGCAGAACAGCCTGAATGTTGGGCAGCACACCACCCTGAGCAATGGTGACTCCACCGAGCAGCTTGTTCAACTCCTCGTCATTGCGCACGGCCAACTGTAGGTGACGGGGAATGATACGAGTCTTCTTGTTGTCACGAGCAGCGTTGCCAGCCAACTCCAGGATCTCAGCAGTCAGATACTCTAGCACAGCAGCCAAATAGACGGGAGCACCAGCTCCCACACGCTGAGCATAGTTGCCTTTGCGCAGCAACCTGTGTACACGGCCCACGGGGAACTGCAATCCAGCCCTAGAAGAGCGAGTCTTTGCCTTAGCCCTGGCCTTGCCACCGGTTTTACCTCTTCCACTCATGCTTGTTTCTTTGCGATATTGCGTCTAAAGATACAACGTAGTACTATGCTACCCCGCTACTTATCCTTTGCAGTTAACGTTTCTCGGAGCCTGAGTGGTTGAAGGCACAAGGCTGAGAGCCAATCATATTGTATCCCAAATTCTGACGCGGCTACGCTTGAATTGGCGCTTGTCGTATTCCGCTCTCCCTCCAAAATCTGTGACAAAGAGCATATTTAAGGGAATTGAACAAAATAAGCTATCGATATGAATCACGTATGAATTTAATATAGTCCACAATTTGGTTTCAAAATTGAAGTCCTTGATTTGACTTTAGTTATAACAAATATTGAAAGGTTATGGCAACTACTTGTAACGTCAATGTGTGACGACTGAGTCATGTTATTATTCCCTTAACAGAGAAGCATTCAGTTTCTCTATCGTCTTATCATTTGGCATCATGCATTCAGCACACACCACCTTACATGTAATGTCCTGTTCCCCTAAACATGTGTACTGGCTGATGTACGTTCATGAATAGGCCACCCAAAGTGTTTTTTTTTTTCTAAATAAAGATTCATAATATTTTGACTGATGCACTTCCACTAACTATTCCACTTCTACTAACTAACTATTTACCTAAGCTATTAAATTTATTTTCCATTACAATTTATTTATTTTTTAATAAATTGCATATTCAATTGAGTCTGAGGATTCACTGGCATTGCAGTGCATCAACACAGCAGGAACAGTCACAAGTCTCCACTCACTTTTCAGTGGATTAACAGAAATTGTAGTGGCTCAACACCACAGGAACAGAACAAAAAAGTCTTCTCACAACTCCAGAGGTTCACGAAACGAGAAGGGAAAGGACGGATGGTGAACTTTCTACTCTCTACTAACCAAGTCTTTACCTTGGTGCTTGTATGAGTCTGTGTGTGCAGGGGGTGGGTGTGTCTAAAGTGTCCCTGCTCCGAAATACCTAAAGTTAACAACCTAGTCAGCTGTTTAAATGACGGGTGGGTGTGACGACAGGACTTTTTTATTTTTGATCAAGCAAGCATTGACGCGGGGCGCGGTCTCAATTTGCGGGCCGCGTGAATGGGGTTTCAAATGCTGTACGTTATTTCTGAGTGTACCTGCGACACCCATAAACTTAAGGATTAATTATTTGCCTTACTATTCGACCATCCGACTGGAATATATACAATCAAAGGAAATATTGGGTGGCTCTTAAAAGAGCCTTTGGTCTGCAAGTTACAAAACTTGACGCAACATTTACTTCTTTTTAGGTGCGGCCTTCTTGGCCTTGGTGGCTTTAGGCTTTGTCGCCTTGGGCTTGGCTGCCTTGGCTTTCTTGGGACTTTTGGCTACCTTCTTGGGAGCGGCGGGCTTCTTTGCTTTCTTAGGGCTCTTGGTAGACTTCTTGGGCGCAGCGGGCTTTTTAGCCTTCTTCGGGGACTTCTTGGCGGCGGCTGCTGGCTTTTTCGCTGGTGACTTCTTGGGCTTCTTCGCGGGGGCAGGCTTCTTCGCAGCTGGCTTCTTGGCTTTGGTTGCTGGTTTCTTCGCCGGCTTCTTCTTTGCCTCTGCCTGCTTCTTGCTCAGTTTGAAAGATCCGGATGCACCCGTTCCTTTAGTTTGGATCAGCGTGCCTTTAGTGACTAGCCCTCTCAGGGCCAGCTTAACACGAGCGTTGTTCTTTTCCACATCGTATCCACCAGCTCCCAGAGCCTTCTTCAGAGCGGAAAGAGACACTCCTTTCTTCTCTTTTGACGCAGCGATTGCTTTCACAATCAGTTCGCCGACACTAGGGCCACTCTTCTTGGCCCTGGGTGCCTTCTTCTTAGGTGCCTTTGCCGGTGCGGCGGCGGGAGCTGGAGCAGCATCTGCCATTCTGTCACTTCCTCACGAACGCAAACTACTGAATGAATGACTGGGCACGCGGGTGGGCAGGACTTAAACTCCAAATGCGAACCGCAAAGACTCAACCGATAGAGCTCTTACCCCTCCGATGAACCCGCTTGTGTTTTCTTCACTCTGATTTTCTTAAAATATGTGAGTGAAGAAACATCATATATGTACGCGGAGACGACCGTTGACACATTCACAGTCTTGACATTCAAGGAAACATACACAAGGTTATGGTTTTAACCTTTTCGCTTTTAAACCAACCTACACTTGTACGAGTCAACGTGGAGTCGTGGCGACCCGTGTTTGTTTTCTTTCGAAAACTCATGTATAAAATTTGTAAAATCAGATCACATGTCGACATCGAAGACTAAATGAACACGCTCCTTATCTCGGCCGCCCATAGAAATGGTAATAAGGTGGTCTTTACTAATTTAATGCCTTTCAAAATACATATATTTGGACTGAGTGAAACACAGCCCCCGGGGTTGTCCAACGTAGGCCTATCTGCTCTAACCCCACAGAACTACAAGGTTAAGTTGCAAATGGAAAATGGGAGTATAAAGGTGGTTCGTTAAATACACAGTTTCGGCAGCCAATATTCATCATGCGCTATAGAGAGGAGGGGAGATAAGAGCATTTGCAGAGCTGCACGTATCAGAATCAGTTTTATTGGCCAAGTGTAGGTCTACTTACATGTACAAGGAGTTTGACAAGGAATAGATGTTAGCTATTTATACATTCCTATAGATTCACTATACATACTGTATATTTAATAGACAAATAGGTAGACATACTGTACATTACAGACAATATACGTATAGGCACCTGTGTAAATATACAAGTATGTGTAAGTATACAAGTGGACATAATATAAAAGACAAGTACACATGGAATGGAATGTAAGGTGCACCTAATAGTGCAGTGTAGTGTGCAGTATACATTTAGAATAATATTGGAGCAGCCACAAAACAGGACAAGCACAGATTAAAATGTACACCAAAGATCCCTCAACACTCTCTGACGCACATCTTGGACGGCTGAGAAAATCATTGGTGCCCTCCTGCCCTCTGTCCAGGACTTGCACATTGGAAGGACCAGGACAGGATGCCAAGCAACAATACAGTTTCTGTCTGGTGGAATGCAAACGTAGATATCATCACTTCCACTGGGCTGTTGTTTCCTTTCCCTGCAACTTGCAGTAGGCACAGACTCTGTGACTATCACTGATTTTCTCCCCATCAGTTCCACGCCCACACCCCCAAAACTGGCATGTGCCTGCCAGCTGTCTTCAAGAGTTCAGTCAAAGCACGTACATCCCTAACGAACACTGGGAGCAGGACCAAAAGGGCAGTTGACATGAGTGGAAAGGAAAAGTCTGCTCAGCGAGTCAAAAAACCTGTGACGCGCCACACAGTTGTGCCACAAACGCTTTCATAAAACCTGTGCAGCTCATGCTGTTCCCAAGTCCCCTTCTTTCAATCATGTACGCCGCCACTCCTTGGTTCTCCCCTCCTAAATACTACAGTATATCTCACACTTGCTGCTTCTTGCACTTTTGCTTTCTTGTTTAGATGCTTTCTGTTAATGATTTCTACAAACGTTATACTTATTTTGTGTGTTTTTGTGCTTTTATGTCTTTTATTTACCACATACTTATTTTACTTTTATGCTTTTACACTTATTTTATCTTTCATGCTTTTACATATTGTCCTTTGTTTTTATTTTGGTGAAGCACATTAAAGTGCCGCTGTGTATGAAATGTGCTATACAAATAAACTTGCCTTGCCTTGCCGTGCCTTTTGATTAGATGCTAAACAACATTTCGTTAACTTGTGTTTATACGTGTATAATGACAATAAACTTGAATCTAATGTAATGTAATGTAATCTAAATCATATATCAGTATACCACAGTATATATCAGGATATCACAGTATATCACAGTATATATCAGTATATATCACAGTTGCGGTGGCAGCTCCATGTCTTTGGAACGGCCTGCCCCCAGACATTATATTCACCCCCTCTGTCTCCTCCTTCAAATCCTGCCTCCAAACCCAGCTCTACTCCTTAGCCTTTGCTGCCTTTTAGCTCTCCATCTCGTATCTCTCTTATCATGTTGGGGGAAGGGGTATGTGTGTGGAGTGCAGTAGGTGTGCAGATTTGTTGCAAGGGGAGAGTCTTACAGTGCAATGTATAGAAAGCAGTCAGGAGTATCCATTGTGAGAGTAGCCATAGGGGGGACTTCAGGAAAACTGGGCCACTTTTTGGCAAATTTGGTAAAAAAAAAAAAGATAAACATGAATAAAAAAAGCCACAAATTGAGTTACAATAATGACAATAATGCGTTCTATTTAATGTATAGAAATATTTGATATATATATAAGTTTTTTAAGACAGGTTCTCCTTCCTGGGAGAAGTATGGTCAGATCCTGTTCAGGTAAAGTGCGCCAGCAAATAAGCTCTAATTAAGCTTCTTTTGTAAACAAGACAGTCATATTGATGTTAAAAAAGATTAAAAAAAATACGGACAGAAATCCTCATTAAGGTAAAAGGCCATCTTGGCATGCAGCTACAGAGTTTTTTTAGGTATTTAGACATTTCTAATGTAATTACTGCTATGTTTCCCTGATTAAAGGTATGTATTCAAAACTAAAAATATAGTACTTTCATAATTTTAGCTACGTCTGAAAATTATATACATTTTTTAACAATTTTTGTCTTAAAGTGGAGATACTCACCATTCACTTTTTTCTGCCACTGTCCATATAAGGGTTCGCCCTGCCCAGCACAGACACATTGGGGCATTCGACTGACTTAAAACACATGCAGGAATAATGTTACAACAGTTTAAATGTGTCCCAATTTGCCAAAATGTATCTAAAGTCTTTAATTCAAATATTAAGGCATAGGCCAATTATTGTATTAATTTTTGTTCTTTTATTAAGCAAAAGGTGTCCAAAATATCTCTCCACCTTTCAGATGAGATAAATAACTATGTTAGGTTTAATTTGTTTAACTATATATGAAGTTTAATTGCACCATTGAAATATTGCCAACATGTAAAAAAAAAAGGTGATTTTCCTAGATTTTGAATTTTAAAAAGATGTTGGATGTCATATTTCAAACGACTACGTCTTGACAACTGTTGAGGTGTCTCTCTGACTAAGAAATTGTTCTACTTGTTCTAATTGTTGGGGATAAACTCCAAGTGTCAGGGCAATATCTATACTGCAGAGTATCCACAGTTCATAAACCATTCCAGGTCTTGGGTGTGTAAGTGTGGATGCTACTTCGGACGCTCCTTCTTGGTTTATTATGAAACTATGAGCAAAACGCCCAAAAACCCTGTAAGATTGGTATACGGTGTGAATGCAGCGTCGCATATCCTCATGTAAAGGTCCTGAAACAGTCACATTCAATAGAAATACACTTAGTCTACAGTAAGAGCAATAGCCTACACGTTATAATTAAGACACCTCGCCATCAACTGTACGTCAACGTGTTGCGTCATAAAGGAGCCGAGAATGTTGGTCATGATAAAGTTCCATTTTCCAGTAGTTTCTAGTCATTCTTGGATTAGTGCGACAGAGAGCAACCTTATGTGAGTTACGTGCAGCAGTTTTTGTTTCGACAGATATTTTTCACCGACTCCAAAATTTTAATTGTACTCGCCTGCCTGTTTCGGAATCAAGGCCTTTTTGAGATTTTTTTCTCTGCCGTGGGGCCATCCGATGTGAGGTAGGTTATTTATTTAGCCTTCTTGCTTTTAAACAAACATTTTATGAAAGAGAAGGTTGCGCAATATAGCCCATAGCCCTCTGATATTTGGTAAGTTCCGTGCATGGGTAGGAAGAGGTCAAGGCGTAGTCCATCCACGATCGTCCCCTCGGCCCGTCCCACCACAATGGAGTGGAGAGCCTTCAGCCGCTCTGCGGTCCCCAGCTCTGGAACGAGCTGTCACCTGAACGTCGGCACAATTCTCTCTCCCTTTTTAAATCGGCCCTCAAACCAAATCTCATCAGGTTGGTCTACCCAACATGACATTACTCACTTTCTGCTAAAGATTAGTCTACTACTTTATTACTGTGTCTTTTTATCATGGAGTTTTGTATTATCTGTTGCTGTAAAGTGACCTTGACTGTCCTGAAAGGCGCTAACAAAAAGCAGGCAATTATTATTATTATTATTATTATTATTATTAGCTAACTCATGATGCTTTAACTATCTCTTGGTAGTGTTAGCTGATGATGATGTTGGTTTTCAGAGCAACAAACATGACGTGAATATTACAGATCACCTGTTCAGGCATTCTGTAGTAATCCTGCAGGTGGCGAAATAATCACGTGCGTTTATTCAAACTTTTCGCTTTATGTTATTCACATTCTCACTGCTAAATGCACCAACTGGCATGATTGAGAAAGGACATTGCAGCATCTGGGCAGCAAAGGCATGATTTTAGTCGTAAATTGTTGCGTTTAATCAAACAAACCAAGTAATTGGAGACAGCTATTAGTGCAACTGTATGACCATAAAACAAAGTTACAAATTTCCTTTATCTCTTTGATTATTCGAGTCATCTAAGGACTCTGATTTGTGTTTTAGCCCGTCAGTGAGCGCATGGAGTTGGAGAGCTTGAGTGGAGAATCCCGCAGTGCTGCCTCCACCCCCAGCCCCATCTGTGGAGCCCCCAGCCAGGTAAGACCTGCAGGCCAGCAGCTCCCCCCACACTGAACAGATCCCAGCCCCACTAGGCCCAGATAAGCCCAACTCCACCTGCATTAGCACCATTACAATCCCACCAGGCCCTGATTAGCCAGACTTCAGACACTTCGGGACCAAAATCAGAACCCCACTATGCCCAGATAAACCCAACTCCACCAGCAGTATGACCGATAACAGAACCATACCAGGCTCCAGAAGTAACACCTGTGAGTGTGTGTGTGTGTGTGTGTGTGTGTGTGTGTGTGTGTGTGTGTGTGTGTGTGTGTGTGTGTGTGTGTGTGTGTGTGTGAGTGATGCAGGTGTCTGACCAGCCTCTTCCATCAGCCAGACCGCCCCCACTTATGCAAGTGGTCCAGTGCTGGACGAAGCCTGAGGTTCATGGCTCACCTGTCACAGACACCAGCAGCGTGGACGTAGAGCTCATTGCTATCTGCAGCACTAGCAGTTCTTACCTCACGGTAATTCAGGCTAACATCTAAATATAACACTCTGTCCATAAACCTGTATCAGCATAAGGGACTAGGGATCATTACCTCATTTAACAACTACAATGTGTAGGCCCAGGTGTGTGCCTAAGCAAAAGTGTCAAAATAATCAAAATCATAATCATCATAATCAAAAATAATACGCTGTGTGTGTGTGTGTGTGTGTGTGTGTTTAGCTTGATGACGACCATGATGAGGGAGGGGGTGTGTCTCCCCAGGAGAAGACTGACTGCTGTTTGGGGGATGCTGACAGCCTGCTTGAGGTGAGACATGAGAAGTCTCATGTGTCAATAGTTGTGTGAGGACTGTGTGTGTGTGTGCGCGCGTGCGTGTGTGGGTGGATGATAAGAAAGACAACTGCAACTCTTCTCTCAAAGGTGCTCTTCCTAGGTGCACAAGTGTCTTGTGTTTTCTCTAAACTGTTCATAAAATGCAAAGTGAAAACTTGTGCAGGCAAACATAATGTAGTCTACAGACACAGACCCAGACAGCTCCATCAACACGAGATTCTAGTAGAATATGTGTATGAACATGAATATGAATATATGTGTGTTCAGGCTAAGGATGATGAGGGCGACCTCAGGAGCAACACCAGCAGTGTCAGGATTGAGAATGTTGGAGACTGCCATCTTAGTGATGCCTCCAGCTTTACTGAGGTAAGACTGACGAAATCTGATAATGACTTGGTTTGGCATTCTTGGCATTCTACCAATTATTCTCCCAATTATGTTAGTATTTATGTGTGGACCCAAGCCAAATCATAATATGCCTGTGTGTGTGTGTGTGTGTTTAGGTTGATGAGGACCCTAAAGAAGGAAGGCGTGTGTTTCCCCAGGAGAAGTGTGATGACTGCTGGTTGGGGGACGCCAACAGCCTGTGTGAGGTGAGACACAAGATGTGTGTTGGTATGCGACTGTAAGCTGACAGAGGGAATATGTGTGTTCATATGAATATGTGTATGTACATGAATATGGGTATGAACATGAATATAAATATGTGTGTGTTCAGTCTGAGGATGATGAGAGCGACCTCAGGAGCAACACCAGCAGTGTCAAGATTGAGAATGTTGGAGACTGCCATCTTAGTGATGTCTCCAGCTTTACTGAGGTAAATCAAATTGGGCCCTTAGGTGTTGTGGGTTTTTTCAACATCAGACACCCTCACCCAGGTGACCCAGCCAGGGGTGATCAGGGTCTTCCATCCTCTGCTTTGGAATTCTCCCACCAGCCCCTCACCCTCCTGGTTGTCTTGGTGTCAGAAACAGGAAGGACAGTGATCCTGCTGCACTTGAATGTCACCTGGATAACCACATAGTGGTGGACTTCATGTCCTCTTCGCAAGTTCTTTAAGGCCTTCTGTAGGCTGTCTTATCAAGGAGACAGTCAACCCCAGCAGGACAACTTGTCTCGTTCCTTCTGACACAAGGACCGTGTCTGACCTGAGTGTGGTCTCTACAAAGGTGTCTGGAAAATTGAGCTGCCTTCCACACCACGCTGGAAATCATGTGATGTCACCATTTCCCCAGTACAGGCTGATGTGTACCTCTGACAGCCTGTCTAAAAATCTGTATTAAAATTAGGGACCAGTATTAGTTAATTACCTTATCTCTTAAAAATGTAATATAGGTCTGTCCAGGTCTGTGTGAGTATGTATATGTGAATCCAAGCCAAATCATAATATGCCTGTGTGTGTGTGTGTCTGTGTTTAGGGTGATGAGGACCCTACTGGAGGAAGGCATGTGTTTCCCCAGGAGAAGACTGATGACTGCTGGTTGGGGGACGCTAACAGCCTGCTTGAGGTGAGACATGAGAAGTCTGACCTGTGAATAGTTTGTGAGGACTGTGTGTGTATGAGTGTGTGTGTGTGTGTGTGTGTGTTTGTGTGTGTGTGAGTGCGTGTGTGTGTGTGTGTGTGTACGTACGTGTGTGCGTGCGTAAGGCGAGTGCAACATCTCTAACTCCTCCAGATTCTGTCAGGGGAGACGTGGAGTTTGACAGCTGGAGGGTTGGGTTCATGTCTGCTCTATCAAACCTCTGTTAGTACTTACATACATAACGTAGTCTACAGACACACGCCCAGATAGCTCCATCAGAGTTAGAAACCTGTATGTTGATCAATCAAAATAATCAAGTGAGGCTCAGCTGTGTGTTGGTTCATGACTGTAAGCTGACAGAGGGAATATGTGTGTTTATATGAATATGTGTATGAACATGAATATGTGTGTGTTCAGTCTGAGGATGATGAGAGCGACCTCAGGAGCAACACCAGCAGTGTCAGGATTGAGAACGTTGGAGACTGCCATCTTAGTGATGCCTCCAGCTTTACTGAGGTAAGACTGATGAAACCAACTTGGGCCATCAGATGTTGTGGACCAGAGATAATTAATTACCTTATCTTTCAAAAGGCCTTCTGTAGGCTGTCTTATCAAGGAGACAGTCAACCCCAGCAGGACAACTTGTCTCGTTCTTTCTGACACCAGGACCGTGTCTGACCTGAGCGTGGTCTCTACAAAGGTGTCTGGAAATTTGAGCTGCCTTCCACACCACGCTGGAAATCATGTGATGTCACCATTTCCCCAGTACAGGCTGATGTGTACCTCTGACAGCCTGTCTAAAAATCTGTATTAAAATTAGGGACCAGTATTAGTTAATTACCTTATCTCTTAAAAATGTAATATAGGTCCGTCCAGGTCTGTGTCAGAATGTATGCGTGGATCCAAGCCAAATCATAATATGCCTGTGTGTGTGTGTGTGTTTAGGGTGATGACGACCCTACAGAGGGAAGGCATGTGTTTCCCCAGGAGAGATCTGATTACAGCAGGTTGGAGGACGCTAACAGCCTGCTGGAGGTAAGACATAAGAAGTTGAACTTGTACATAGTTTGTGAGGATTGTATGTGTGTGTGTGTGTGTGTGTACCTGTATGTGTGTATCTGTGTGTGTGTCTTTTTGTGTATGTTTGTGTGTGTTTGTGTGTGCATGCATGCGTGCGCATGTGCGGGTAAGTGGTAAGAAAAAAGATGCCAACATCTCTGACTCCTCCAGATTCTGTGAGGTGAGACATGGAGTTTGACAGCTGGAGGTTTGGGTTCATGTCTGCTCTATCAGACCTCTGTTAATACTTAAATACATAACGTAGTCTACAGACCCAGGCCCAGACAGCTCCATCAAGATTAGAAACCTGCATGTTTATCAATCAGCAAAATCAAAATATCCCTGTGTGTGGTGTGTGTGTGTGTGTGTGTGTGTGTGTGTGTGTGTGTGTGTGTGTGTGTGTGTGTGTGTGTGTGTGTGTGTGTGTTATTGTGTGTCTTTAGGCTGAGAAGGTCCCTAATGAGGGCTGGAATGGTTATCACCTGAAGACTCCTGATGGCCACTCTCTGAGAAACACAATCAGCCACCGCCAGGCACTGCCCCTCAGGCAGGTGTTGTCCTGTTGGGAGGGACCCCTGGTGACCAAGGAGAGAGACTGCAGTGTCCCCGCTGAGGAGGACTCAATGCTGAGCTTCTACCTGCAGCCAGAGCACCATGGCCCACCAGTCTTGGACGGGGACTGGGCTGATGCTCCCATCTCCACTCAGCAGACCCCCAGCCCTGTGCTGCTGCAGGAGGGCCTGCAGCATCGGAAGGGGGTGTGTCCCTGGCTTAGACGCCTTGGCAACGCCCTAGGGAGCCTGGGAAAGAGGAAGAGGACGAAGCAGAGTGAATCCAAGAAGACTGGCCTGAAGAGGTGTGTGTGTGTGTGTGTGTGTGTGTGTGTGTGTGTGTGTGTGTGTGTGTGTGTGTGTGTGTGTGTATGCATTGTGTAGTAGGAGACCAGGCAAACTTGTAAAACTTAAAACAATGCACAACATTCTTTTTTAGTTTGTCTGTGATTTTTCCTCACTGATATCTTGTTTTCTCTTGTATTCTCCTGCTCACAGGTTCCTCTCGTGCTTTTGCTGCTTCAAGTAAACAAGCAGAGCAGGGAAGGGCACAGGCAGACTTGGGGACCTGGGCAGAACTAAAGCACACAGGACAGACTCAGGCTCTGGCTCACCAGATTTTCAAGACCGGGCAAAGACACTGGATTACAAACACAGGCTTACAAACATGCACACAAAGAAGTTATGACAGATTTGACAATGGAAGTGACAGTGGACAACAGGGACCTGACCAGGAGCTGTGACAGGGACAGACAGACATGGGTATGGTGACAGGGACACGGATTGGCACAGGGACTGTTACGGTCACTGGCACAGGACTGGGAACAGACACAGGCACAGGGACAGGCGAAAAGGGGACAGACACAAGAATGACGACTGAGACGGACACAGGGACAGGGACAGGGATGGACACAAGGACAGATACATTAGCAGTGATCAGCACCGTGACTGAAATGGCCACTGTCACTGTCACCACAGGGCAGACTTGAGATTACAAATACAGCCAGACACAGGGGCAACAGACAAACCTGCATTGTTAGCAGACTCATAGGCACTCTCAGACACACACGCACATACACATACACACACACACACACACACACACACACACACACACACACACACACACACACACACACACACACACACACACACACACATTTAGAGGCATATTCAGACACACACACACAAACACTCAGATAAGCATATAGACAGGCACACACAGTCAGATACATATTCAGACACACAATCAGATATACATCCACACACACACTCATATATACATCCACACGCACACTTAGACACACATTCAGACACACACTCAGATACGCATTCAGACACACACTCAGATATGCATTCAGACACACACACACACAGATACTCATTCAAACACACGCACTCAGACACACATTTAGATATAAATGCATACACACATGCTAGGAGGCACACAGAAGGTCTCGTGGCAACTCAGGACTAGACTCTGTACCTGAACTGGATTTGTGATGGGACTGTGATCCGGACTGGACTCAGAACTGATACACCCATCTATCCATTCACATTCCAGAGCACATTTATTCACCCATTCAAACTTACAGCTCCACTTGTACTCAGGAGCTCATTCACTCTCCATAAAGCACTCAGGCTCAGGGACACCTTTATTAATGCACATGGACATCTCAGGGCTCAGAGCCTGGTGCTTCCGTCCAGGGTGGAGCAGGAACTGGAGTCCAGTGCTGAGCTGGAACTGCCTCCACGCGGGCACAAGAACATGCTCTGGTACCAGCACAGCTTTGGGTCCAAGCCCAATCTTGGGTACAGGAGCAGCTTTTTTGCCACAGCTTACTCTTTGGGACTGAAGAGCTCTGCTCCATCCGCCTGAAAAAACAGCTCCGGTACCCCCTGGCATGGCTTGGAGACAGCTGCACAGGACCTGGAGGCAGCAGCATGGGGACCAGTGACAAAAAAATAAATAAAATAAAATATTCTGTTTACTGTATACCTCAGTTTAGTGAAATGGATCTTCACATCATACCAATTTTGGTACTCAGCAAGGATAAAACCTGAGGACTATTTCAGAAGCAAACCAGCCCCTCGTACTTCATTTCATGTTGTACAGAGGGTCTGGCAGTGTTGTATTGAGTGATATTGTTTAAGATGTAATGTAGTGTCATGCTTCTGGCAAATTATAAGTTAGATACCTCCTACTCTGAGGTGATGTACTGCAGTTTAAGGGCAGGGGACAGATCGGAGTCACACGGTTTTCTGACCGTGTATGCGTGCAGGAATAGGCTTTAATATAGATTTATATTTCAGACCTGCATGTTTTGTGTGTTTATGTCTTATGTACGTTCAAATAAATGGCACTTTTGCTTCTAAAACGTGGAAGTTAGTCCCCGAGCACTTTGGTCTGACCACAGTCTTGGTTGAAGACGGGGCATGGGTTCAGACAACGCTGCTGCCTCTCCTGTCCACTTCACACAACCAAGGGTGTAGTCACTTTTGTATGGAATCTGCCACATACACACAAAAAGGTCTTTATCATGTAATTGCTTGAAAAGTGTATTGTTATAACAATATGTTATCACTTTTATAACAATATGCTAACACTGTTTAAATATGATTACCATGTTGTAACATGAAACACTCTACTATATTGTACCTAATGAGGTAGACAATTTAACATGATAAAGTTTGCAACATCGATAATTTGCTAACAAATATGGCCTAATCTTTTATAGTTACGTCTCTGGCATGAGCCCTTCATCTGAGTTGTGATGGTAGGATTTACCGCTGCAGTAAAATGCATTATTGCAGGAATGGACATGCCCTGATATAACTCTCAGACCATCCTGCACAGTGTCTCTTTCCTAGAATGGTGTGCAGAAGATCAACTGCAAAGATCCACAAGACAACCACTGAACAAGCTGGGATGAATATAGTCAAGCCTTAACCCTTACAAGCTTCTTTACATTTTTGCCTCAAGCGTTGTGGTCTTTTATTTTGTTTTAGTTTGTGTTTTTGTTTTTTTTTCTTCATTCATTCATCCATCCTTATGCAATGTTCTGCCTACCAATGGAAATTGTATAAAGAAAGCATAATCACAAAAAAAAGTATTTGATAGCAAGTATTTACCCCAATGCTTCACGAGAATTACAACGTATCCTCTTCTCTGCTTCTTTGCAGACATTTCAAGTGTGGGTGACACGTCATGGTGACGCACTGTGTGGTTCCATATTCGCGCCATCGCTCTTCGTAAAGCTCAAAAGGAGGGGCGAGGACTGTTTTCCAAGAGGTCCTGTCGGCCGACATAAAAAGGCTGTTCACGAGCTAACTGGCACATTTCTCTATAGGGAAAACTAGACTCGAGAACATGAGCGGACGAGGCAAAGGAGGAAAAGGTCTTGGAAAGGGTGGCGCAAAGCGTCATCGCAAAGTTCTTCGCGACAACATCCAGGGTATTACCAAGCCTGCAATCAGGCGTCTGGCTCGCCGTGGTGGTGTAAAGCGTATCTCTGGTCTCATCTATGAAGAGACCCGTGGTGTGCTGAAAGTGTTCCTTGAGAACGTTATCCGTGATGCCGTCACCTACACCGAGCACGCCAAGAGAAAGACCGTCACAGCCATGGATGTCGTTTATGCTCTGAAGCGTCAGGGCCGTACTCTTTACGGCTTCGGCGGTTAAGACTTCGCTTCTTGACAAAAACCAAAGGCTCTTTTAAGAGCCACCCAAATATCTAGAAAAGAACATTCCAACACTTGTGTTTAAATTAAGGTAATGATTATACAGCTGAAGTATAGATGTATGTAGAATAAAAGGTCTACACATACAATAGCTACATTGCTTTTGACATTGACTACCGTAAAGCACTGAAAATAACGTCTGAACTTTACAACATTCAATATACTACAATTTAGGTATGCTGTCTAGACTCTTGTCTGCATTCACACCGTGCAGACGCAAGCTGCTGTTCTTTCTTTTTATTGTCCTGTTCAAATGTGCCGGTTTGGGGGATGATCGCTTAATTCTTTGTCAAAAACTCAGCCTAGTACAGTTCCCCATTCCTTTATTTTGAGCATGCTAAAGACTGTGGTGACAAATGTATGAGTCGGTGTTGGTTATTTATAAAGTATCCGCACCTGAAGAAACGCTATACATTTTAACCACTATCTACTGTTCACATTAGGTTAATGGCGATTAAAATATCTTAAACGCCATGGGTCTGATTACAATTAGGCTATATAGTAATGAATAAACTGCGATCAACTATCGGATAACAATCATTTAACGCACCTATATCGTATCCGCCTGTTGACTTTCACAGAGTAAAATTGAGAAATAACATTTAAAGTTCAGTTCTAATCTCCCCCTGTTACCATAACAAATTATTACTGGAAATATTTTCAGCAATTAGGATGAGCCGTATAAGTGAAGTATTTTACAACTGGGTTTCCTAATGCCCCATAAAGAGCGGGAAGATGAATGGGGGAAGTGCGGGCAACAGTAACGTTCTGTGGGTGGAGCATTGCCAACAGACGGAACGCACCCTCGCTTCAAAGTAACCAATCCTCGCCTGGCTGCCACTGGAGGGAAATCAGTCGAGAATGTAATAGTGCCTGGTTTCAGTGACGCGTTAGCGTAGTCGTACCTATATATAAAGGGGACACAGGTTGAAAGAGTATTGTTCTGTTTGAGTATCAATCCGATTATCATGCCTGAGCCAGCCAAGTCCGCTCCTAAGAAGGGGTCAAAGAAAGCCGTGAGCAAAACCGCTGGGAAGGGGGGCAAGAAGCGCAAGAGGACCAGGAAAGAGAGCTATGCCATCTACGTGTACAAGGTACTGAAGCAGGTCCACCCCGATACCGGTATCTCCTCCAAGGCCATGGGCATCATGAACTCCTTCGTCAACGACATCTTCGAGCGCATCGCTGGTGAGGCTTCCCGCCTCGCTCACTACAACAAGCGTTCCACCATCTCGTCCAGGGAGATCCAGACTGCAGTGCGACTGCTTCTGCCCGGTGAGCTGGCCAAGCACGCCGTGTCTGAGGGAACCAAGGCCGTCACTAAATACACCAGCTCTAAGTAAAGCATAACTCCAGCGTTTACCAACCCAAAGGCTCTTTTAAGAGCCACACAGAGTTTCTTTAAAAAGCAGTTCCAACGCTAACTGAAGCATCTGACGTTGTAATCAGTGTTATTGGAGAATGTGCTTAAATAGGTAACGAATTTGACTGTCTTCAATGTTTGATCTTTATAACTTTAAGTATAACTTTTAGTATTCTACTGCAATATAGTAACCAAATATACCAGAGTATAGTTATAACAATGTGTAGTTACAATATTAGACTGGTGGTAGATTGGTTCTGCACAGACATGTAACATGTAGGACAGCACACCTTGCCGTAAACATACCTGTATGTACACTGAAGAAAAAACGCAACAGTCAACATTTTATCATGTAACTGCTTAATATTAATTAAAAAACAAGAAGTACAATACATCACAGGATCATGAAACACTGTTGAAATGGTTACAAAAATGTTCAGAAACCAGCTGTAGGGAAACAGTCAAACACGGTAGTCATTCCAAAGTCACAAATCAATACTGGGTATGGCCACCAAATGCATCTCCTGCGCATTGACATCACCATATTGTCTATGGTGGCCGGTGGAATGTTGTCCCAGTCTTCTTGAAGGGCAGTACGAAGCTCCTGAACCTTTCCTGGGATGGGGACACATCGTAAACGACGCTGCAGGATGTCCCAGAGGTGTTCAATGGGGGACATGTCTGGCGAGTAAGCAGGCTAGGGAAGCACTGGGACATTTTCCTCTCGAGAAAACTGGGTGCAAATTCTGACAACATGCGAATGAAAACTGCATTCTGCTTGACGACAGTGTGTAGTGCCAAAGTTGAGCGAGTAGTGTATGGTGGTGATTACTCATTTTCTGAGTTACTTTTACTAAAAGACATTTGGGTATATTTTAAAACATTCTGAGAACTGTATGTGCATGTTTAGTAAATACGTATATGTATTGTACTTCAGTAGCGATATTATACTACATGGCTATATTGACCATATTAGAAATGTGCTTTTAAAGGGTTACTTGGTGGCTCTTAAAAGAGCCGTTTACAGCTGTCGGAGTCAATTTAAGCACGCTCCCCGCGAATGCGACGGGCCAACTGGATGTCCTTGGGCATAATGGTCACTCTCTTGGCGTGGATGGCACACAGGTTGGTGTCCTCGAACAGACCAACCAGGTAAGCCTCACTGGCCTCCTGAAGAGCCATGACGGCAGAGCTCTGGAAGCGCAGATCAGTTTTGAAATCCTGAGCGATTTCTCTGACCAGGCGCTGGAAAGGCAGCTTGCGGATCAGCAGCTCCGTGGACTTCTGGTAGCGACGGATCTCCCTGAGAGCTACAGTTCCTGGCCTGTAACGATGAGGCTTCTTTACGCCACCGGTGGCCGGTGCGCTTTTACGCGCAGCCTTGGTGGCGAGCTGTTTCCTCGGAGCCTTACCTCCGGTGGATTTGCGGGCGGTTTGCTTGGTTCTTGCCATTGTAGAGTCTTCTTTGACGGGAAAGAGTGTTCTGCTTGGTTGGAAAAGTATGCTATTTAACTACGACAGCCTGAACCTGCCCCCTGATGACGTTGGGTTGATGGTCACTGCTGATTGGATTTCGCAAGCTTCGCTTCCAAATGCCGCCTAAAATTCAAAGCAAAAAGCACCAGCCCCACCTTCAACCCGCCTTCACTTTGCAGTTGCTAGTGTCCAAAATGTCTGTAAATGAGTATGTGTGACATTGAAATACGAAGTCGATGCACTTGTCCAGCCTATACAAGTTTTATTTATATGTATCATGGTTTGATATTATCCGAAACAGGACATAACAGCTGCCCTTGGCCACATAGGGTGAACTCAGCCAAATTGGGCCATCAGCTAAAGTGGGCCAAATAAGTTTGACCTGTCATAGTTCTTTAAAAATTGAATAAGCAGTCACTGTTAATAATTTAAAATTATTGGTACCACTGTGCTTGAGGTGTTTTAAACCATTAAACGATTTAAGTGTGTGCTTTGGCAGGCAGAATGACTTTGATAAGGCTGTTATAATGTTAAGAAATTAATGAGTTAATGAACGTAAGATAGTATGGATATGGTCTTGATGCCCGTTATCAGAGAAATATGGTTATAGTTACACACAGTTTTCTGGCCCATCTGTTAAGAGATAAAATGGGACATAATTTTGCTCCATCATTTTCAGGAAATTAAAAGAATGATATTTACAGATACAGTGACAACAGTTGGAAGTTTAAAGCTATATGTGACTTTAACCATACTGTATAGGCCTACTTGAATTGGTAATAGGCTACCATATGCACACACACTACATATGGCATTAGATGAGGTTATTTACACTCAATGTGAAACACTTAGACACACAAGTCTTTTTGAATTAAAAGTTATTGAAGTGTTGAAGTTGAATTGAAGGATATGTATTTTTTACATAAAACTTGGAACTGAGTTTTAGAGAAATCTGTGGGTGGCTCTTAAAAGAGCCTTTGGGATAGGAAAGTTTCACAAGACAAGGTTTACTTGGACTTTTCAGTCTTCTTGGGCAGCAGAACAGCCTGAATGTTGGGCAGCACACCACCCTGAGCGATGGTGACTCCACCGAGCAGCTTGTTCAACTCCTCGTCATTGCGCACGGCCAACTGCAGGTGACGGGGAATGATGCGAGTCTTCTTGTTGTCACGAGCGGCATTACCAGCCAACTCCAGGATCTCAGCAGTCAGATACTCCAGCACAGCGGCCAAATAGACGGGCGCGCCAGCTCCCACACGCTGAGCATAGTTACCTTTGCGCAGCAACCTGTGTACACGGCCCACGGGGAACTGCAGTCCAGCCCTAGAAGAGCGAGTCTTTGCCTTAGCCCTGGCCTTGCCACCGGTTTTACCTCTTCCACTCATGCTTGTTTCTTTGCGATAACGCGTCTAAAGATACAACGTAGTACTATGCTACCCCGCTACTTATCCTTTGCAGTTAACGTTTCTCGGAGCCTGAGTGGCTCGAAGGCACAAGGCTGAGAGCCAATCACATTGTATCCCAAATTCTGACGCGGCTACGCTTGAATTGGCGCTTGTCGTATTCCGCTCTCCCTCCAAATTCTGTGACGAAGAGCATATTTAAGGTAATTGAACAAAATAAGCTATCGATATGAATCACGTATGAATTTAATATAGTCCACAATTTGGTTTCAAAATTGAAGTCCTGGATTTGACTTTAGTTATAACAAATATTGAAAGGTTATGTCAACTACTTGTAACGTGAATGTGTGACGACTGAGTCATGTTGTTATTGCCTTAACAGAGAAGCATTCAGTTTCTCTATTGTCTTATCATTTGGCATCATGCATTCAGCACACACCACCTTACATGTAATGTCCTGTTCCCCTAAACATGTGTACTTGCTGATGTACGTTCATGAATAGGCCACCCAAAGTGTTTTTTTTTTTCTAAATAAAGATTCATAATATTTTGACTGATGCACTTCCACTAACTATTCCACTTCCACTAACTGACTATTTACCTAAGCTATTAAATTTATTTTCCATTACAATTTATTTATTTTTTAATAAATTGCATATACAATTGAGTCTGAGGATTCACTGGCATTGCAGTGCATCAACACAGCAGGAACAGTCACAAGTCTCCACTCAATTTTCAGTGGATTAACAGAAATTGTAGTGGCTCAACACCACAGGAACAGAACAAAAAAGTCTTCTCACAACTCCAGAGGTTCACGAAACGAGAAGGGAAAGGACGGATGGTGAACTTTCTACTCTCTACTAACCAAGTCTTTACCTTGGTGCTTGTATGAGTCTGTGTGTGCAGGGGGTGGGTGTGTCTAAAGTGTCCCTGCTCCGGAATACCTAAAGTTAACAACAACCTAGTCAGCTGTTTAAATGACGGGTGGGTGTGACGACAGGACTTTTTATTTTTGATCAAGCAAGCATTGATGCGGGACACGATCTCAATTTGCGGGGCGCGTGAATTGGGCTTCAAACGCTGTACGTTCACGTGCTACGAGGGACGGGTGGTCACTCTAGTGTCGCCCGATAGCATGGATTCATTCGTGTATGAGTCAAACATTTACTTGTAGTATACACGGAGTCTTGACTGAAATGTATAAAACCTTGTTTGTTTGCACGCCTGTGTTTGGTTGAGCACCACCGAGTGTCGCCAGATAGCAAGGATTCATTCCTATTATACCTGCGACACCCATACACTTAAGGATTAATTATTTGCCTTGCTATTCGACCATCCGACTGGAATATATGCAATCAAAGGAAATATTGGGTGGCTCTTAAAAGAGCCTTTGGTCTGCAAGTTACAAAACTTGACGCAGCATTTACTTCTTTTTAGGTGCCGCCTTCTTGGCCTTGGTGGCTTTAGGCTTTGTCGCCTTGGGCTTGGCTGCCTTGGCTTTCTTGGGACTTTTGGCTACCTTCTTGGGAGCGGCGGGCTTCTTTGCTTTCTTAGGGCTCTTGGTAGACTTCTTGGGCGCAGCGGGCTTTTTAGCCTTCTTCGGGGACTTCTTGGCGGCGGCTGCTGGCTTTTTCGCTGGTGACTTCTTGGGCTTCTTCGCGGGGGCAGGCTTCTTCGCAGCTGGCTTCTTGACTTTGGCCGCTGGTTTCTTCGCCGGCTTCTTCTTTGCCTCTGCCTGCTTCTTGCTCAGTTTGAAAGATCCGGATGCACCCGTTCCTTTGGTTTGGATCAGCGTGCCTTTAGTGACTAGCCCTCTCAGGGCCAGCTTGACACGAGCGTTGTTCTTTTCCACATCGTATCCACCAGCTCCCAGAGCCTTCTTCAGAGCGGAAAGAGACACTCCTTTCTTCTCTTTTGACGCAGCGATTGCTTTCACAATCAGTTCGCCGACACTCGGGCCACTCTTCTTGGCCCTAGGTGCCTTCTTCTTAGGTGCCTTTGCCGGTGCGGCGGCGGGAGCTGGAGCAGCATCTGCCATTCTGTCACTTCCTCACGAACGCAAACTACTGAATGAATGTCTGGGCACGCGGGTGGGCAGGACTTAAACTCCAAATGCGAACCGCAAAGATTCAATCGACAGAGCTCTTACCCCTCCGAGGAACCCGCTTGTGTTTTCTTCACTCTGATTTTCTTAAAATATGTGAGTGAAGAAACATCATATATGTACGCGGAGACGACCGTTGACACATTCACAGTCTTGACATTCAAGGAAACATACACAAGGTTATGGTTTTAACCTTTTCGCTTTTAAACCAACCTACACTTGTACGAGTCAACTTGGAGTCGTGGCGACCCGTGTTTGTTTTCTTTCGAAAACTCATGTATAAAATTTGTAAAATCAGATCACATGTCGACATCGAAGACTAAATGAACACGCTCCTTATCTCGGCCACCCATAGAAATGGTAATAAGGTGCTCTTTACTAATTTAATGCCTTTCAAAATACATATATTTGGACTGAGTGAAACACAGCCCCCGGGGTTGTCCAACGTAGGCCTATCTGCTCTAACCCCACAGAACTACAAGGTTAAGTTGCAAATGGAAAATGGTTGTATGAAGGTGGTTCGTTAAATACACAGTTTCGGCAGCCAATATTCATCATGCGCTATAGAGAGGAGGGGAGATAAGAGCATTTGCAGAGCTGCACGTATCAGAATCAGTTTTATTGGCCAAGTGTAGGTCTACTTACACGTACAAGGAGTTTGACAAGGAATAGATTTTAGCTATTTATACATTCCTATAGATTCACTATACATACTGTATATTTAATAGACAAATAGGTAGACATACTGTACATTACAGACAATATACGTATAGGCACCTGTGTAAATATACAAGTATGTGTAAGTATACAAGTAGACATAATATAAAAGACAAGTACACATGGAATGGAATGTAAGGTGCACCTAATAGTGCAGTGTAGTGTGCAGTATACATTTAGAATAATATTGGAGCAGCCACAAAACAGGACAAGCACAGATTAAAATGTACACCAAAGATCCCTCAACACTCTCTGACGCACATCTTGGACGGCTGAGAAAATCATTGGTGCCCTCCTGCCCTCTGTCCAGGACTTGCACATTGGAAGGACCAGGACAGGATGCCAAGCAACAATACAGTTTCTGTCTGGTGGAATGCAAACGTAGATATCATCACTTCCACTGGGCTGTTGTTTCCTTTCCCTACAACTTGCAGTAGGCACAGAGTCTGTGACTATCACTGATTTTCTCCCCATCAGTTCCACGCCCACACCCCCAAAACTGGCATGTGCCTGCCAGCTATCTTCAAGAGTTCAGTTAAAGCACGTACATCCCTAACGAACACTGGGAGCAGGACCAAAAGGGCGGTCGACATGAGTGGAAAGGAAAAGTCTGCTCAGCCAGATTTTTGCTCCCAAGTTTTTTATGAAATACCGTGTGACGTTTCATCACTGCCAGCTGTCTTCACAGGAGCCTTTGGGATCTGATAAATCTGTGACGCGCCACACAGTTGTGCCACAAACGCTTTCATAAAACCTGTGCAGCTCATGCAGTTCCCAAGTCCCCTTCTCTAAATCATGTACGCCGCCACTCCTTGGTTCTCCCCTCCTAAATACTACAGTATATCTCACACTTGCTGCTTCTTGCACTTTTGCTTTCTTGTTCAGATGCTTTCTGTTAATGATTTCTACAAATGTTATACTTATTTTGTGTGTTTTTGTGCTTTTATGTCTTTTATTTACCACATACTTATTTTACTTTTATGCTTTTACACTTATTTTATCTTTTATGCTTTTACATATTGTCCTTTGTTTTTATTTTGGTGAAGCACATTAAAGTGCTGCTGTGTATGAAATGTGCTATACAAATAAACTTGCCTTGCCTTGCCGTGCCTTTTGATTAGATGCTAAACAACATTTCGTGAACTTGTGTTTATAGGTGTATAATGACAATAAACTTGAATCTAATGTAATGTAATGTAATCTAAATCATATATCAGTATACCACAGTATATATCAGGATATCACAGTATATCACAGTATATATCAGTATATATCACAGTTGCGGTGGCAGCTCCATGTCTATGGAACGGCTTGCCCCCAGACATTATATTCACCCCCTCTGTCTCCTCCTTCAAATCCTGCCTCCAAACCCAGCTCTACTCCTTAGCCTTTGCTGCCTTTTAGCTCTCCATCTCGTATCTCTCTTATCATGTTGGGGGAAGGGGTATGTGTGTGAAGTGCAGTAGGTGTGCAGATTTGTTGCAAGGGGAGAGTCTTGCAGTGCTATGTATAGAAAGCAGTCAGGAGTATCCAGTGTGAGAGTAGCCATAGGGGTGACTTACTTTTTGGCAAGTTTGGTAAAAAAAAAAAAAAAAGATTAACATGAATAAAAAAAGCCACAAATTGAGTTACAATAATGACAATAATGCGTTCTATTTAATGTATAGAAATATTTGATATATATATATAAGTGTTTTAATGACAGGTTCTCCTTCCTGGGAGAAGTATCTGATCCTGTTCAGGTAAAGTGCGCCAGCAAATAAGCTCTAATTAAGCTTCTTTTGTAAACAAGACAGTCATATTGATGTTAAAAAAGATGAAAAAAAAATACGGACAGAAATCCTCATTAAGGTAAAAGGCCATCTTGGCATGCAGCTACAATGGGTCGATGGGTTTTCTGAGTTTTTGAGGTATTTAGACATTTCTAATGTAATTACTGCTATGTTTCCCTGATTAAATGTATGTATTCAAAACTAAAAATATAGTACTTTCATAATTTTAGCTACGTCTGAAAATTATATATTTTTTTAACAATTTTTGTCTTAAAGTGGAGATACTCACCATTCACTTTTTTCTGCCACTGTCCATATAAGGGTTCGCCCTGCCCACCACAGACACATCAGGGCATTCGACTGACTTAAAACACATGCAGGAATAATGTTACAACAGTTTAAATGTGCCCCAATTTGCCAAAATGTATCTAAAGTCTTTAATTCAAATATTAAGGCATAGGCCAATTATTGTATTATTTTTTTTCTTTTATTAAGCAAAAGGTGTCCAAAATGTCTCTCCACCTTTCAGATAAGATAAATAACTATGTTAGGTTTAATTTGTTTAACTATATATGAAGTTTAATTGCAGCATTGAAATATTGCCAACATGTAAAAAAAAGGTGATTTTCCTAGATTTTGAATTTTAAAAATGTTGGATGTCATATTTCAAACGACTACGTCTTGACAACTGTTGAGGTGTCTCTCTGACTAAGAAATTGTTCTACTTGTTCTAATTGTTGGGGATAAACTCCAAGTGTCAGGGCAATATCTATACTGCAGAGTATCCACAGTTCATAAACCATTCCAGGTCTTGGGTGTGTAAGTGTGGATGCTACTTCGGACGCTCCTTCTTGGTTTATTATGAAACTATGAGCAAAACGCCCAAAAACCCTGTAAGATTGGTATACGGTGTGAATGCAGCGTCGCATATCCTCATGTAAAGGTCCTGAAACAGTCACATTCAATAGAAATACACTTAGTCTACAGTAAGAGCAATAGCCTATACGTTATAATTAAGACACCTCGCCATCAACTGTACGTCAACGTGTTGCGTCATAAAGGAGCCGAGAATGTTGGTAATGATAAAGTTCCATTTTCCAGTAGTTTCTAGTCATTCTTGGATTAGTGCGACAGAGAACAACCCTATGTGAGTTACGTGCAGCAGTTTTTGTTTCGACAGATATTTTTCACCGACTCCAAAATTTTAATTGTACTCGCCTGCCTGTTTCGGAATCAAGGCCTTTTTGAGAATTTTTTTTTTCTGCCGTGGGGCCATCCGATGTGAGGTAGGTTATTTATTTAGCCTTCTTGCTTTTAAACAAACATTTTATGAAAGCGAAGGTTGCGCAATATAGCCCATAGCCCTCTGATATTTGGTAAGTTCCGTGCATGGGTAGGAAGAGGTCAAGGCATAGTCCATCCACGATCGTCCCCTCGGCCCGTCCCACCACAATGGAGTGGAGAGCCTTCAACCGCTCTGCTGCTCCCCAGCTCTGGAACGAGCTGTCACCTGAACGTCGCCACAATTCTCTCTCCCTTTTTAAATCGGCCCTCAAACCAAATCTCATAAGGGTTGGTCTACCCAACATAACATTACTCACTTTCTGCTAAAGATTAGTCTACTACTTTATTACTGTGTCTTTTTATCATGGTGTTTTGTATTATCTGTTGTTGTAAAGTTGTTGGGCCGACAGTCCTTAAAGGCGCTAACAAAAAGCAGGCAATTATTATTATTATTATTATTATTATTATTATTATTATTATTATTATTAGCTAACTCATGATGCTTTAACTCTCTCTTGGTAGTGTTAGCTGATGATGATGTTGGTTTTCAGAGCAACAAACATGACGTGAATATTACAGATCACCTGTTCAGGCATTCTGTAGTAATCCTGCAGGTGGCGAAATAATCACGTGCGTTTATTCAAACTTTTCGCTTTATGTTATTCACATTCTCACTGCTAAATGCACCAACTGGCATGATTGAGAAAGGACATTGCAGCATTTGGGAAGCAAAGGCATGATTTTAGTCGTAAATTGTTGCGTTTAATCAAACAAACCAAGTAATTGGAGACAGCTATTAGTGCAACTGTATGACCATAAAACAAAGTGACAAATTTCCTTTATTTCTTTGTTTATTCGAGTCATCTAAGGACTCTGATTTCTGTTTTAGCCCGTCAGTGAGCGCATGGAGTTGGAGAGCTTGAGCGGAGAATCCCGCAGTGCTGCCTCCACCCCCAGCCCCATCTGTGGAGCCTCCAGCCAGGTAAGACCAGCAGGCCAGCAGCTCCCCCACACTGAACAGATCCCAGCCCCACTAGGCCCAGATAAGCCCAACTCCACCTGCATTAGCACCATTACAATCCCACCAGGCCCTGATAAGCCAGACTTCAGACACTTCAGGACCAAAATCAGAACCCCACTATGCCCAGATAAAACCAACTCCACCAGCAGTATGGCCGATAACAGAACCATACCAGGCTCCAGAAGTAACACCTGTGTGTGTGTGTGTGTGTGTGTGTGTGTGTGTGTGTGTGTGTGTGTGTGTGTGTGTGTGTGTGTGTGTGTGTGATGCAGGTGTCTGACCAACCTCTTCCATCAGCCAGACCGCCCCCACTTATGCAAGTGGTCCAGTGCTGGACGAAGCCTGAGGTTCATGGCTCACCTGTCACAGACACCAGCAGCGTGGACGTAGAGCTCATTGCTATCTGCAGCACTAGCAGTTCTTACCTCACGGTAATTCAGGCTAACATCTAACTATAACACTCTGTCCATAAACCTGTATCCAGCATAAGGGACTAGGGATCATTACCTCATTAAACAACTACAATGTGTAGGCCCAGGTGTGTGCCTTAGCAAAAGTGTTAAGCTTTAATCAAAAATAATACGCTGTGTGTGTGTGTGTGTGTTTAGCTTGATGACGACCATGATGAGGGAGGGGGTGTGTCTCCCCAGGAGAAGACTGACTGCTGTTTGGGGGATGCTGACAGCCTGCTTGAGGTGAGACATGAGAAGTCTCATGTGTCAATAGTTGTGTGAGGACTGTGTGTGTGTGTGCGCGCGTGCGTGTGTGGGTGGTTGGTAAGAAAGACAACTGCAACTCTTCTCCCAAAGGTGCTCTTCCTAGGTGCACAAGTGTCTTGTGTTTTCTCTAAACTGTTAATAAAATGCAAAGTGAAAACTTGTGCAGGCAAACATAATGTAGTCTACAGACACAGACCCAGACAACTCCATCAACATGAGATTCTAGTAGAATATGTGTATGAACATGAATATGAATATGTGTGTGTTCAGGCTGAGGATGATGAGGGCGACCTCAGGAGCAACACCAGCAGTGTCAGGATTGAGAATGTTGGAGACTGCCATCTTAGTGATGCCTCCAGCTTTACTGAGGTAAGACTGACGAAATCTGATAATGACTTGGTTTGGCATTCTTGGCATTCTACCAATTATTCTCCCAATTATGTTAGTATTTATGTGTGGACCCAAGCCAAATCATAATATGCCTGTGTGTGTGTGTGTGTTTAGGTTGATGACGACCATAAAGAAGGAAGGCATGTGTCTCCCCAGGAGAAGTGTGATGACTGCTTGTTGGGGGACGCCAACAGCCTGCGTGAGGTGAGACACAAGATGTGTGTTGGTATGCGACTGTAAGCTGACAGAGGGAATATGTGTGTTCATATGAATATGTGTATGTACATGAATATGGGTATGAACATGAATATGAATATATGTGTGTTCAGGCTAAGGATGATGAGAGCGACCTCAGGAGCAACACCAGCAGTGTCAGGATTGAGAATGTTGGAGACTGCCATCTTAGTGATGTCTCCAGCTTTACTGAGGTAATCAAAATTGGGCCCTTAGGTGTTGTGGGTTTTTTCAACATCACACACCCTCACCCAGGTGACCCAGCCAGGGGTGATCAGGGTCTTCCATCCTCTGCTTTGGCATTCTCCCATCAGCCCCTCACCCTCCTGGTGGTCCTGGTGTCAGAAACAGGAAGGACAGTGATCCTGCTGCACTTGAATGTCACCTGGATAACCACATAGTGGTGGACTTCATGTCCTCTTCGTAAGTTCTTTAAGGCCTTCTGTAGGCTGTCTTATCAAGGAGACAGTCAACCCCAGCAGGACAACTTGTCTCGTTCTTTCTGACACCAGGACCGTGTCTGACCTGACTGTGGTCTCTACAAAGGTGTCTGGAAATTTGAGTTGCCTTCCACACCACGCTGGCAATCATGTGATGTCACCATTTCCCCAGTACAGGCTGATGTGTACCTCTGACAGCCTGTCTAAAAATCTGTATTAAAATTAGGGACCAGTATTAGTTAATTACCTTATCTCTTAAAAATGTAATATAGGTCCGTCCAGGTCTGTGTCAGAATGTATGCGTGGATCCAAGCCAAATCATAATATGCCTGTGTGTGTGTGTGTGTGTTTAGGGTGATGAGGACCCTACTGAGGGAAGGCATGTGTTTCCCCAGGAGAGATCTGATGACAGCAGGTTGGAGGACGCTAACAGCCTGCTGGAGGTAAGACATAGGAAGTTGAACTTGTACATAGTTTGTGAGGATTGTATGTGTGTGTGTGTGTGTGTGTGTGTGTACCTGTATGTGTGTATCTGTGTGTGTGTCTTTTTGTGTATGTTTGTGTGCGTTTGTGTGTGCATGCATGCGTGCGCATGTGCAGGTAAGTGGTAAGAAAAAAGATGCCAACATCTCTGACTCCTCCAGATTCTGTGAGGTGAGACATGGAGTTTGACAGCTGGAGGTTTGGGTTCATGTCTGCTCTATCAGAACTCTGTTAATACTTAAATACATAACGTAGTCTACAGACCCAGGCCCAGACAGCTCCATCAAGATTAGAAACCTGCATGTTTATCAATCAAAATAAATCAAGTGAGGCTCAGGTGTGTGACTGTAAGCTGACAGAGGGAATATGTGTGTTTAAATAAATGTGTATCCAAATCATAATATGTGTAAGCAAAATCAAAATATCCCTGTGTGTGTGTGTGTGTGTGTGTGTGTGTGTGTGTGTGTGTGTGTGTGTGTGTGTGTGTGTGTTTGTGTGTGTCTTTAGGCTGAGAAGGTCCCTAATGAGGGCTGGAATGGTTATCACCTGAAGACTCCTGATGGCCACTCTCTGAGAAACACAGCCAGCCACCGTCAGGCACTGCCCCTCAGGCAGGTGTTGTCCTGTTGGGAGGGACCCCTGGTGACCAAGGAGAGAGACTGCAGTGTCCCCGCTGAGGAGGACTCAGTGCTGAGCTTCTACCTGCAGCCAGAGCACCATGGCCCACCAGTCTTGGACGGGGACTGGGCTGATGCTCCCATCTCCACTCGGCAGACCCCCAGCCCTGTGCTGCTGCAGGAGGGCCTGCAGCGTCAGAAGGGGGTGTGTCCCTGGCTTAGACGCCTTGGCAACGCCCTAGGGAGCCTGGGAAAGAGGAAGAGGACGAAGCAGAGCGAATCCAAGAAGACTGGCCTGAAGAGGTGTGTGTGTGTGTGTGTGTGTGTGTGTGTGTTTGTATGCATTGTGTAGTAGGAGACCAGGCAATTCTTTTCAAACTTATAGCAATGCATAACATTCTTTTTTTGTTTGTCTGTGATTTTTCCTCACTGATATCTTGTTTTCTCTTGTATTCTCCTGCTCACAGGTTCCTCTCGTGCTTTTGCTGCTTCAAGTAAACAAGCAGAGCAGGGAAGGGCACAGGCAGACTTGGGGACCTGGGCAGAACTAAAGCACACAGGACAGACTCAGGCTCTGGCTCACCAGATTTTCAAGACCGGGCAAAGACACTGGATTACAAACACAGGCTTACAAACATGCACACAAAGTAGTTATGGCAGATTTGACAATGGAAGTGACAGTGGACAACAGGGACCTGACCAGGAGCTGTGACAGGGACAGACAGACATGGGTATGGTGACAGGGACACGGATTGGCACAGGGACTGTTACGGTCACTGGCACAGGACTGGGAACAGGCACAGGCACAGGGACAGGCGAAAAGGGGACAGGCACAAGAATGACGACTGAGACGGACACAGGGACAGGGACAGGGATGGACACAAGGACAGATACATAAGCAGTGATCAGCACCGTGACTGGAATGGCCACCGTCACTGTCACCACAGGGCAGACTTGAGATTAGAAATACAGCCAGACACAGGGGCAACAGACAAACCTGCATTGTTAGCAGACTCATAGGCACCCTGAGACACACACACATTTAGAGGTACATTCAGACACACACACTCGGATACGCATTCAAACATGCACACACTCAGATACGCATTCAGACACACACAGACTCAGACACATTCAGATACACACTCAGATACGCATTCAGACACACACTCAGATACACATTGAGAACCACACTCAGAGGCACATCCATACACACACTTTAGACACACAAGAGGCACACAGAAGGTCACGTGGTGACTCAGGACCAGAATTGGGATCTGAACTGGATTTGTGATCCGGACTGGACTCAGAACTGTCACATTCCAGAGCACATTTATTCACCTATTCAAACTCACAGCTCCACTTGTCCTCAGGAGCTCATTCACTCTCCATAAAGCTCTCATGCTCAGGGACACCTTTATTAATGCACATGGACATCTCAGGGCTCAGAGCCTGGTGCTTCAGTCCAGGGTGGAGCAGGAACTGGAGTCCAGTGCTGAGCTGGAACTGCCTCCACGCGGGCACAAGAACATGCTCTGGCACCAGCACAGCTTTGGGTCCAAGCCCAATCTTGGGCACAGGAGCAGCTCCGTTGCCACAGCTTACTCTTTGGGACTGAAGAGTTCTGCTCCACCCCCCCCCCCCCCCCCCCCCCCCCCCCCAAAAAAATCATCTCCCCTACCAGCTGGCCTGGCTTGGAGACAGCTGGGCAGGAGCTGGAGGCAGCAGTGTGGGGACCCGTGGCAAATAAAAATAATAAGAATAAAAAAAACATTTACTGTGTACTTCAATTAAGTTAAGTGGATCTTCACATCTTACCAATTTTAGTAATCAAGGATAAACCCTTAGGGCTACATCAGAAAAGTTGAATTTAGATGTCTCCTATTGTGATCCTGTTGTGGTCAGTGCATTTTTGCAGTACAGTTTCAGCCATACTGTAAGGCCATCATCATTTAACAAAAGTCTGTCCCATGCCATTAGAAACATCTTTACAGAGGCTGACTAAATAAAAACACGAACTTACTTTACTGTCTTAGAATTTCTTTAAGAAAATATGTCAAAAAATGGTTGCATTGCATATGTTAATTTAACAGTATAATGACTCTAACTTGACAAGCATCTATCCTTTTTCGAAGACATGTTGACAGAGATGGACTAAATAAAAAGAGGGCATTGCCCAGAACCTTCAATCAAGGCATTTTCCGGTCTGTGAGAAAGTATATGTGTGATGTCTCAGAGGGTTTGTCCAGTTCTCTTATATACAATTATAGATATTAGATTCTACAAAAAAAAAACGTTCACTTACAAGAAAAACAGGAAACCAGGAAATGCATAGTTAGCAAGAAAAGAAGACGAAGATGTACTGACAAAACACTTTGACCTAATAAACAGGAGATGCGTTACTGTAGTGACAGACCAAGAGTGAAATGTTTCAACATTGAGTGACTACAGCAAAAGTCAGGTGTGGTTAAGAACATCACGGTTTATGGTTGTTAACTGGAACAACACAGGCTGACCACAGGTTAAAGGTGAATTGGTTCTAGCATGTACAAGATGGGGGAGAGGTCATCAGGAAACCTGTGGTCATAGACAGAATACGCACACGAGCAACAGGAAACACCTGCAGACTAGACTGGTTAGACGTAGCCTTAGCATATATAGTGGGGAAGAGACCGGTTCTCCTCAGATTCACGGATCTCAAAGATGCCTCTTCTGGTGTTCTGGAGAACATCTTTTTTGGGGAAGCGTTGGGTTCACTCTCATGTCTCTCATATCATCTCATGACAGATTAGTAATTCTTGTTAGTCAGGCAGGCAGGCTGTTGGTCTTGAGTGGTGTTGTCAGTAAAGACTCTTCAGCCATCTGCAACTGCTTGTCTCAACTGGTCTCATTTGACAAAGTATCCAAACTGCTATTTTTGTCAGATAACTTATGTACACACAAAGCCAGGTACACACAAAGGGGTACACACAAAGTAAGGGATTTTGCAGGATTACGGTCAGGTGTATGATCAACCAATTACACCAAATTGTCAGGAAGCCTACATCCTTACACGCCTTAACCGCTAGCCCATGACTGCTGGGCAGGAGAGGAGAGCAGGCTCTTATGCTGGGGCTGTGGGCTTGTGCATTTGCCCTGGAGCCTTATATGCCATTGCTGTATTAGGTACAATCTTTACCTGGCCAATCAGCAAACAGAGGGAGTGTTTGTGAACAATGGCGTTGCATTGGTGTTCTACATTTGAATTGTTGTGCATAGGCATTGCATATGCCACGACCAGATGTTAGCGATTGGGTAAAAGCAGAGCCACTTGTTTTGAACTTCAGTAGAGCCCACACCTCCAGGAAGAAATCGTTTTTCAATACAGCACTGCCAGACCCTCCAAACAAAATGAAATGATGAAAGTCCGCACAAGTCGATTGAGGAACACGAACCAGCAGGAAGAATAGGAGAAGAGGTAATACAATCGACCTGTTTGGACTTTCATCATGGCGGCAACGAGAAACTACAGCAAGGTACTGCCTGTCAAAACAGTTTTATTAATAAATGTTGTGTACACTTACAAAGTTCTCAGTGCCTCGTTTTTAATGTCAGGACCTGTGTTGCACTACCGATGGAGTGTGGAGTTTCTTCGAGCTGTTTTAATGGTTTAAAAATAGCGTAGTCGTCATGCTTCGTCTGAGGGCACCTACCACTTCCATTGTTAGCCTTATGGGACAAATGATAAAAAATAGTTAAACTCTGAATGCAACAGGCTAAATCAATTTTGCCCCTCAGTACACATACCAACTTGGTATGATGTTTTAACGTGCCAATTTTCATTTTACACCGAAGTTCTCCTTTAAAATTGCCCTGCCTGAACTCCGCTCTCTGCTACCTAGAGCACGCGGACTTCGACGCTTCCTCCACCACCCCTCCCACCACCGTCACCAGTTTGTCTCTGTTTTATCCACAGGGCCAGGCTCACACCCCTGCCATCTCCGAAGGTAGGATATGTGAACTGTCCATCAGGACATTTACGTCGAAGAGGGGGGCCTGCGTCAAAGAGACTTACTTCAATATTGTAGCTCATGCATCATCTTGTATTTCCGCTCAACCTTCAGTAAATTCATAAAACCTTATTTTGCTATCGAGTCTCAACTACACTGGTGCCAAACAGAAGCCCACCTACATGAGACAGAGGGTCATTGGCTTCAGCCTTGCTTTTGTCAACTGCTGCCTGAACCCACTCCTGTACGCCGCGAGGTTCGAGGCCTCTGTGGCCACTGTAGAACACAGAGTGCTGAGGAAAACAGATAATTTGTGTTCCTCAACCCGTGTCTCAACATGCCTGCAAAACTAGGAACTGAAACTCCTAAATAAGCTTGCACTTTTTTTTATTTTTGAGGACTATGAATGCTAGCAGAGGTACATTTGCATATTATCTGACGATAAATGTGTCTGTTGATAAATCTATTCTATTGTGCATATGCTTTGATCATACTTATGCCTTTGAGTGATTCCTATGTACTACCCATTCAGTATATTGACAAAATTACACCCAGGGTGCCTCATAACAACCTTGCATCCCATGCATGTGACATATCTATATTTTGGAACAAGTGTGAGTTGCACACCAGGTTAAATTTCAGAATAAAGCTTTTTTTTTTCTTCTGCGTTCATTCTGGGGGTTACATATGTGGGTCTACTGTATGTGACTTCTTGCTGAAATGTGATATAGCTTTGAAAATAGCACAAAGGCAACTTATCCCGTGTTGAAACAGCAGTGTTTTATTTATTTTATTTTTTTTAAACTATATGGTCAAAAACAGGTATCAAGTACCTCTGCTTTTGAACAGGTGGTATTAAAAAATGCTGACTTTTATATAATGAAAAAACTTTCCATGTTTTGTATGTTTGAAGGGTCTGATCTCTTTGTATGTTTGAAGTGAAACATCACTTGTGGTTTAAAACAATGAGATAAAGCCACGTCCTTCAACTCTGTTAAAATGTGTGGTTAAGAGTTTCCTGTAAACTGCTGTGTTCATTTTGTGATTAGCGTTAGAGCATGCATCTTGCAAAATGACTGTGCTGTGCTGTGGACCTTAAGGAAAGAGTCATGTTTCAGGGTTCAAGAAATCCCTACATTTGAGACATAAAACAACAAAGCATTGTAAGGTGGAAGGAAAGCAAACTTGTAAAAATGTCAAATAAGTAACATTTAAAAAAATACTTTCTCTGTCTTCCTTCACAGCCCACTGTACCGTCTTGTTTCGGCAGCAATGCGGATATGAGCTGTGTAGTGTAAAAGCCACAGGCTGCAAAGACTACACTTAAAATATTTTCCACAATGGTTCTTGTTTTTAATGACATTTTCATAAGAATTCATCACCTGAAGTCAATCAAGAGTCCAAAACAAACATTAAAATGTTTAATATACTGTATGTGTACATAAAATAAATACAAAAAAGAGACTAATTACAGAAAGATTGCTTCAACAATGTAACATGTAAAACAAAACTTCCCAAGAGAATTCCTTTTTTATAGGTGCCTGACCCTGGTATGCTATCAGCAAGGTATGCCAACTTAGACAGCGTTGTTGTCTTGTTTTGACTTATCTGCACCTGCAAAAAGCTTCTTGGATGCAAATGCATAGAGGAAAGGGTTCACACAACAGTTAATGAAGATGAGGCTGATGGCAATGTTAGCACATTTCTCATAGAAAGCCAAGATATTCTCAGCAGCATGGGGATGTAATGGCTTTAGGGCATACGCTAAGATACACACCGCAAACATTAAATACACAGGAGAGGAAAAAATGAAGAATGTCACCACAATTTTAAGCACCAGGCTGGTCAGTCGTTGGTTTTTGAAGAAAACAGTCTTGTTGACGTTCGTGTGGAGGCGACAATAAGAAGTGACCAAAACAGAGAACGGAATAACAAACCCGAGAAGAAACTCAACCAGAAGAATAGCTAGTGTCTCCCCATCTCCTGTGAACAGCCGGTGACATGCTACTGTTGCTCCTTTCTCTACAGTTCCTGCTTTGAGTGCGCTTGCGACAGACAGGGCGCAGGCCAGCACCCAGACGAGACCCAGAAGAGCTGTCTCCCCCCTCCGCCCCAGCCGGGCCCACTGGGTGCGATGGAGAACAAACAGGTACCTGTGGACGCTCATCAGCGTTACCGTCAACACGCTGGTGTTCATGGTGACGGTCCCCACGGTGAAGAGGAGCTTGCAGAACGCAGAGCCGAATATCCACTCGTGCAGCAAGTAGTAAATCCACACGGGGAGGGTCATTAGGCACAGCAGGTCAGAGATGGCCAGGTTGAGCATCAGATGCAGAGAGAAGTTCTCCTTCCTGAAGTGGTGCACTATGAAGACGATAGTCATGATGTTTCCAGGAACTCCTAACACAAAGCAGAGCCCCATGACGGATGCGCCGATCTGGTTCTGCACAGGGGCATTGGCACTTATCTCACTGGAGGTGTTTGCATGCTGCATGTTGACGCAGTGGGGGGCTGAGAACTTAGAACAGAGGTTAAGTACAATCGGCGAACAGGAACAGAAAGAGGAACTGGAAACCGAAGTGCAACTGAGTGGCTTTATTGCCTTTATTAGGCTACTAACTATTTAGTGGTTGCACTATTTTGGGGGGGGGGGGCTGTTGCATTCAGAGTTTAGCTATTTTTTATCGTTTGTCCCAGAAGGCTAACAATGGAAGTGGTAGGTGCCCTTAGACGAAGCATGATGACTACGCTATTTTTAAACCATTAAAACAGCTTGAAGAAACTCCACACTCCATCGGTAGTACAACAAAGGCCCTGACATTAAAAACGAGGCACTGAGAACTTTGTAAGTGTACACAACATTTATTAATAAAACTGTTTTGACAGGCAGTAGGGGAGACCGGGGTTGGTTGTCACACGGGTTGGTTGTCACACTCATCATATCTCAGCCACTAAAGGGCCGCTGACATAGAAATGTTCAGAATTAGTGTTAGGGGTCATCTACATTGACAGTTCAAGTGTTTGACACAAAGTTTTGAGGTGAGATCAATACTAAGGTTTTTCATGTCAAAATGTTAATTTTCAGGACTTTAAGTTTTCTTTTCTAGTTTTGTAACTAATAGGTTGACTTTAGAAAAACTATTAGGCTACTATTAAAAAGTATAAAGACTTGTGGCTGCTAGCGTCACTACCAGTATACAAGGTCAGTTGGGGATGGTTGTCACACTCTGTTTGGGGTTGGTTGTCACATTGTCTACCATACAAAAATGTAATATATGGCCATATATGTATTCACTCTCTGGCACACACACACACACACACACACACACACACACATACACACACAAATCTAAATAGTAACAATAGGCCTACTTATGTAATTGTTCTAATCTGTCTTTTAGTGCATAATATCTTTTAATAATATGTTATAAAATAGTATGTATTTAGCAAGTCTATGTTGTATTTCAATGTTTCCAATGTCAATATTCCCAATGCCTGTGTGTTATACTTATATTCTGATTAAAATTCAAATTTCAAAAATATTTCTATGTTATCATTTCCCCTCCCTCCCATAGTGGGGTTGGTTGGCACAAGCTGTCAATGTCTATTTAGCAGCCCATATCTTTTGAACACAATGAATTTAAGGTGATTTACGACCCTCCAGTCCTACCTGACACTTTAAGCTTACATTATACATTGAAAGAGAATCTATTCATAACACCGTTTTTGAGGGATTCAAATGAAAGAAAAAAATGTGACAACCAACCCCGGTCTCCCCTACCTTGCTGTAGTTTCTTGTTATTATTATTGTTATTATTTATTTAGGGCTTCTGACATTTTATCAACTTCTAGTCCCATTTGTATGCATCACTGCTTTGAAAAGAAAAGGATTAGGTGACACAGAATTTTTTAAAAATGAGATTTGTTTTATGTCTCACATGTTTCACCTACACAATAATGAGATCACAGTGATACAAAAATAAGACTATTGTCTTTGTCTCCTGCTTCTCAGGTTGGTCTCTGGAGCAAAAAAGTTTTGTTGTTTCAGTGTAGACTCCCTTCAATCTACAAATCTACAACAACAGTGTCTTAAATAATGCTCAATGTTGTATGAGAAAGAACTGTGACAAAAGTAATACTTCTGTACCAAAGCCTGCAAGGCAGGTCAGATTTATTATTCCACCAGCAGCCAGGCATTACAAAAAAAATACCAAAATGAACAAGATAAAACTGATTACATGAACATTGGAGCCAAGTATAAGCATGAGGACAACGACCCCCTCCAAATAATACAGGACAAGACGTCCACCATACAATACAACACGGACCAATGCAGCATACAACACAGTGCAATACAACCAGAACATAATTCACCACCGTGCCGCTGTGCTAGTATTACTCTAGTATACTGAGAGACTGTGGAAACCAGAGTACCAGAGCCTTACCAGGACCTTCTTGGCCCAGAACAGGTCATTTTAAAATACTTTCTAAATAAAGAGGTTTTTATATAAGCAAGCAGACATACACAAGGTTTTGGTTTCAGCCTCTTTGCTTTTAAACTTTTAAAAGTTAGGTTATCAGACCTCACCAGTTGTTTTAGAAACTCACTTTTTAGGTTATAGTTATGTGGGCCTATCTCATAGCTCATGTTACTGGTGTTTTCAGTGTTTTGTAGTTTTGGCAACATTAAATGGAGGCTCAGTAAAGTTAACTGTCCTGTGTAAAGAGTGCAATATTACATTACACGTAGCTGATACTCTTATCCAGAGCAACTTGGAGGGTTTCAATTACAGTCCCTAGCAAAGTGGGGTTAAGTGACTTGCTCAAGGGTATCCCAATCATGGATGAGGGTGCAGGAGAGCACTAGTTGCCCACCAGAATGGGATTTGAACCTACAACCTCCTGATCCAAAGACCAACTGTCTAACCACTAGGCCACAGCAGCCAATAGTCATCTTTCTCATTTCCTGCTATCAGTCGGCCTTTTCAGCCATGTCTCATAGGGCGAAGACCACCAGTACGATCCTCCGTTGGGAGGCGATGCAGGAGCAATCCCTGGTTTCATTTCTTTGTCTGCTTGAGTGCAATACATAATAGTGTGGTTGCACCCAGATCTGGAAAAAAACAGCGCTTCAGGAAGCTGGTTTGGGCTCTGCCCGAATTGTGTTCACACACCTGAACACTATCTAATCAGGCCAAGGCCATTCCCGGGCTAGTTGGTTTATTAAATTAGTTTGTTGGGTAGAGGTTTTAAAATGCATGTAAACAGTTAAATTGATTACGTGAAAATTGTTTTTTTTTTTTGTGTTTGAATGGTGCAGATGACTATATGAAATTCCAGGACTTAATACCTGTAGCCTAGAGGTTTCATAGAAAAAAAAAAAAAAAAATGCTTCACCATATTCTGTCACATCACTAATATGTTGAATAAAGTCCAGTCCAAATACATGTGTTTTGAAAAGCATTAAATTAGCAGAGAAAAGCTTATTACCACTTTTATGGGTGGCCAAGTTAATACGTTTGTTCATTTGGTCTTCGAAGTTAATATGGTTTTGTGGCTGCTCCAATATTATTCTAAATGTATCTTGCACACTACACTGCACTATTAGGTGCACCTTACATCCCGCTCCATCTGTACTTGTCTTGTGATGTACATAGGTGACTATATGTAGTCTATACTGTTGATTATGTATAGTATGTCTCTCTCTCCCTTTCCCTATGATGTCTACTACGTCTACTGAATGTATAGATTACATGTCTATATGTTGAATGTATAAAGAGCTAACATCTATCAGTCAAATTCCTTGTGCATGTATTAAGTACACTCGGCCAATAAAACTGATTCTAATATGTGCAGCTGTACGCGCTCTCAACGCCCCTCCCCTTTTGTTTCATCTTTTTCACTGTGTTCTTTGTCGTAGAATTTGGAGGGAGAGCAGAATACGACCAATCCAAGCACAGGTCACGTCACAATTTCAAGTAGAAAGTGATTGGCTCTCAGCCTTATGGTTCAGCCACTCAGGCCTTGAGACACGTTCACTGTTAAGGGATAAGTCGGGGGGGAAGAGAAAAGTGAGCATTACGCTTAGGAGAATTTTTGACGATGAGTGGAAGAGGTAAAACCGGTGGTAAAGCCCGAGCAAAGGCTAAGACTCGCTCTTCTAGGGCTGGTCTGCAGTTCCCTGTGGGCCGTGTGCACAGACTGCTGCGCAAAGGCAACTATGCTGAGCGTGTGGGAGCTGGTGCGCCCGTCTATTTGGCTGCTGTGCTGGAGTATCTCACTGCTGAGATTCTGGAATTGGCTGGCAATGCCGCTCGTGACAACAAAAAGACTCGCATCATTCCCCGTCACCTGCAGTTGGCCGTGCGCAATGACGAGGAGTTGAACAAGCTGCTCGGTGGAGTCACCATCGCTCAGGGTGGTGTGCTGCCCAACATTCAGGCTGTTCTGCTGCCCAAGAAGACCGAGAAGTCCAAATAAACCATGCCTTGCGAAACTTCCTTTATCCCAAAGGCTCTTTTAAGAGCCACCCATAGATATCAGTAGAAGTCAATTCCAAGTTATTCATGTAAACGGTGTCCGTATTTTTTTCTTATCGCAAATTCAACGTCAAAAGCAAGGCTACTGACAGGCTTTGATAAGAGCATATACAAACAAGTACTGGCTTTGCACGCATGTAAAAGCATACGTGACCTGAATTTTCAGGACTTTAAGTTTTCTTTTCTAGTTTTGTAACTAATGGGTTAACTATTAGGCTACTATTAAAAAGTATAAAGACTTGTGGCTGCTAGCGTCACTTCTAGTATACAAGGTCAGTTGGGGATGGTTGTCACATTGTCTACCATACAAAAATGTAATATATGGCCATATATATTCACTCTTTGGCACACACATACACACACAAATCTAAATAGTAACAATAGGCCTACTTATGTAATTGTTCTAATCTGTCTTTTGGTGCATAATATATATATTTTATTAATATGTTATAAAATAGTATGTATTCAGCAAGTCTATGCTTTATTTCAATGTTTCCAATGTCAATATTCCCAATGCCTGTGTGTTATACTTATATTCTGATTAAATTTCAAATTTATTTTATTAATTTAAACGCATACGTGACCAAGGGCCGCTATTGTCTCATTGCTTACTATCGCTTAAAATCGGATAATGGCAAAACGGATGCGGATGGGTTACACTAATAGGCATGTTTAGATATAAATAAGGTGTGAAAGACTTACAATGATGTATGTTACTTAAGGGGCATCGAAGTTTTATTTCAACATCATGTTTACTCGTTCACAGAATGGTTGAATACTAGCAATTGCAAAGACACTCGCAAAGTGAAGGCGGGTTGCAGGTGGTGCTTTTTGCTTTTTTTAGGCGCCATTTGGAAGCGAGGAGATAAACCCCAATCAGCAGGGACCATCAACCCAACGTCATCAGGGGGCAGGTTCAGGCTGTAGTTGTTAAATTGCAGACAAGTCAGCATATTGTTTAGCGTCAAGAAAGACTCTACAATGGCAAGAACTAAGCAAACCGCACGCAAATCGACCGGAGGTAAGGCTCCGAGGAAACAGCTTGCCACCAAGGCTGCGCGTAAAAGCGCACCGGCCACCGGTGGCGTGAAGAAGCCCCACCGTTACAGGCCAGGAACTGTGGCTCTGAGGGAGATCCGTCGCTACCAGAAGTCCACGGAGCTGCTGATCCGCAAGCTGCCTTTCCAGCGCCTGGTCAGAGAAATCGCCCAGGATTTCAAAACCGATCTGCGCTTCCAGAGCTCTGCTGTCATGGCTCTTCAGGAGGCCAGTGAGGCTTACCTGGTTGGTCTGTTCGAGGACACCAACCTGTGCGCCATCCACGCCAAGAGAGTGACTATTATGCCCAAGGACATCCAGCTGGCCCGTCGCATTCGCGGGGAGCGTGCTTAAATTGACCCCGGCTACAATAAACGGCTCTTTTAAGAGCCACCAACTAACCTTTAAGAAGTACCTTTCCAAAATCTATGTGTGATGCAGTTCGTGAATGTACAATACACCGTCAGGACATGTATGCTTGTTTTAGCATATCACCGACGTTGAAATTCCTTGTACACGAATTGACCAGTAAATGACTACTGACAACAGAACTAAAACTTGATAATAATGTCAGCTGTATATAGAAAACATAGACCAAAACATAGGAAAGTTATTTTTGCATAGGACACGTCACGACATTTCAATTCAATCCCGTCACTGGCAAATTCTTTATTGCATTATTCACAGCAATGTTTTAGTTTGTGCAAACAAACATCTGCATAAGTTCCACCAGATAATTTGTACAAGAATATACATTAAATATTGCATAGATATTCTTCCCTTTTTGATCCATAAAATATTTGTGAGAATTGAGAGTAGCTTAGTAGCCTACTTGTCACGCCATACTGTTCTTGATTCCTCGTCATACTGAGACTTGATTCCGCCTCCTCATAAATTATGTCGCAGGATTAAACTGCTTTTCCAAAGAACACATACTCATAAAAACACAAAAAATATAAAGCTTGTGTCATAACATGTTTTCTCTAATAATTTTTAAATACTTTGAAATGTTGCCGTTCAAATTTAGTTTTATGAATGCTATGAAGTTACAGCAGCAACAAATGAATGATGAAGCACCAGCAGCATCTTAGGACACTAAGCCCCTCCTCATTTCCAGCTACAATGACTTCCTCAAACAGAAACCTTTGTACTCAAGTAAGTTATGGAACGGCTTCTCGGAGAAACTTTTGGTGGCTCTTAAAAGAGCCTTTGGGTTTAGGAAGGCTGGAGGAATGCTTTACTTAGAGCTGGTGTACTTTGTCACGGCCTTGGTACCCTCGGAAACGGCGTGCTTGGCGAGCTCACCGGGCAGAAGCAGTCGCACTGCAGTCTGGATCTCCCTGGAAGAGATGGTGGAACGCTTGTTGTAGTGGGCCAGGCGGGAAGCCTCACCAGCGATACGCTCGAAGATGTCGTTAACGAAGGAGTTCATGATGCTCATAGCCTTGGAGGAAATACCGGTATCGGGATGAACCTGTTTCAGGACCTTGTACACATATATGGCATAGCTCTCCTTCCTGGTCCTCTTGCGCTTCTTGCCGCCCTTCCCGGCGGTCTTGCTCACGGCTTTCTTGGAGCCCTTTTTAGGGGCAGACTTTGCTGGCTCAGGCATAACGTTCAGTTGTACACTCAGACCGAACAATATTGTGAATAAGGGTGTCCCGTGTATATATAGGCAGAACTTCACTAACACGTCACTTAAGCCAGGAACTTTTGCATTCTCGAACCGTTTCCCTCCGATCGAAGTCAGGCGAGGATTGGTTACTTTGAAGCGAGGGGACGTTCCGTCTGTTTTCAATACTCCACCCACAGAACGTTACTGTGGTCAGCACTTCCCCCATTCATCTTCCCGCTCTTTATGAAGCAGTAGGAAATGAAAAGAAATGAAAACTACACTTAAAATACGCCTAATCTTACTTGATTAAAATATTTCCAGTAATAATTTGATATGGTAAAATTCGTAGGGGGATATGAGAATTTTTAACTTGAATTTTCTAATTTCTCAATTATCACTTCAAAAGGGAAAAACATCACCATGCCGGTATACAATATGAATGCGTTAAATGATTGTTTCCCGACAGGAGGACGCAGTCTGCTCATTTTTAATTATAATTTTAATCACACTCATGGGTGGGCGTTCAAGCTATTTTTATAGCCATTAAACTAATGTACATGGTACATTGTTGTTAAAATGTATAGCGTTTCTCCAGGATCAGAGTAGCCTAACGTGAAATATCTGACGAATCCAAAAGACTTTTCCGAAAGATATAGGCTGCAGTAGCCTATGGTTAGGGTAAGACAATACCAAGGACGGAAACGTCAATTTATTAAGTAGGCCTAGTCTAAAGCTTGCGTTTAACACTGGGCGAATGATGGTTTCGGAACTTCATCTCTGTGGTAGGCTAAACACAACGCGACAGCCTACATAGTCAAAAATCAGTATTAAGTCTAATACATTATATTGATCATACCATGGTGTCGTTCAGTATTACCAGTAATTGAATTTAGACACAAGTTAGTGTACCGTTGGAATTTTCCTTTCCAGATATTTGGGCGGCTCTTAAAAGAGCCTTTGGGTTGTCAGAGAAAAGTAATAATGTCTTAACCGCCGAAGCCGTAGAGTACGGCCCTGACGCTTCAGAGCATAAACGACATCCATGGCCGTGACGGTCTTTCGCTTGGCGTGCTCGGTGTAGGTGACGGCATCACGGATAACGTTCTCAAGGAACACTTTCAGCACACCGCGGGTCTCTTCGTAGATAAGACCAGAAATACGCTTGACACCACCACGGCGAGCCAGACGCCTGATTGCAGGCTTGGTAATGCCCTGGATGTTGTCGCGAAGAACCTTGCGGTGACGCTTTGCGCCACCCTTTCCAAGACCCTTTCCTCCTTTGCCTCGTCCGCTCATGCTGTTAACTAGAGTTTTTCACACAGAAAACTGTACTAGGTCCCGTCTGTAAAGGCTTTATATACCACCCGAAAGGACCTCTTTGAAACTTTCACTTTCGCCCCTCCCTTTTGCGTTTTTCGAAAAAAGATGGCGCGAGCATGTAGTCACACCTTGCGTCACCATGACGTGTCACCCACACTTGCAATGTCTGCAGAGAAGTGGAGTGGAAAGCAATGAAGGGGATACATTGTAATTCTCGCATTGGGGCTAAATACTTTCTACCAAATACTTATTTTTGTGATTATGCTTTCTTTATACAATTGTCATTGTTATGCAGAACATTGCATAGGGATGAATGAATAAACGAATGAATTCATTAATGTACGAAGTCTCACCATTCTAGGTAAGAGACACTGTTCCCAGAATTATATCAGGCCATGACTATTTCTGCAATAATGCATTTTACTGCAGCGGCAAATCCTACCATCACAAGTCAGATGAAGGACTCATGCCAGAGACATGAATATATAAGATTAGGTCATATTTGTTAGCACATTATTGGTGTTGCAAACTTTATCATGTTATCATGTCTACCTTATTACCGGTAGGTACAATTTAGTCGACCGTGTTATAACATGGTAAACATAGGCCTATTTAAATAGTGATAACATATTGTTATAACAATACACTTTTCAAGAATTACATGATCGTAAAAAGGAGTACACCCTTGGTTGCTTGAAGTGGACAGGAGAGACAGGAGTGTTGCGGTCAGAAAACCATGTGACTCTGATCTACCTACCCTTCTAAACTGCAGTACATTACCTTAAAATAGGAGGTGTCTAACTTATAATTTGCCAGTAGCATGACACTACATTACATCTTAAACAATATCACTCACTTGTCAGAAAACTAAATCCTGGAATAATGACTAAAATGTCAAAGAGTGAAATAATTCAAATATAAACATTTAACCTATGGCGCCTACAAACAGTATTTACAAAAACAGATTAATAAGTGTACAATGCCTATTGCGAGAATATATTCTTATTTTTGCACAAAGTTTCTGCTGGTAATATTTGTCCTTCTATTTATTATTTGCCGTTCAAGTAGCATCACAAAAGAACAAGTTTGTTTTTGTATTGCATCTTAATGGTCATAATAAGCGTGCTATATAAAAAAAAAAGAACTGAGCCTACAGTAAAAAAAAAAAAAAAATGTTTTAGGGTATTCCACGTAGGCTACAGACAATACATTTTAACTGTATGATTCAGAGAAATAGAATCAGAAGATGTCCTCCTCATCTTTGAAGCCCAGGTAATGTCCAGAGGGGGAGGATCTCTTGTCTGATCTCTGCTACAATAGCATACATTACAATAGCACACAATAGCTGCTAGGCAATATGCTCCAATTTCAGGCCGCCAAGAGGCTCTCCCTTTAGATAGAACACAGTCTAAAACTGCATGATAAGACAACCAATACGAGCAAAGGTTTGGTCACCACCACAGTGTATTTGTGCAATGTTTTATGAAATACCTCACTCTGGGAAAGCTTTCTTTTAGGCCCCTCTGGTGATGTTTTGTCCCTTCTTTTTAAGATGAACTGCAGGAGAGCTGGATGGAATAGGTGAAGAAAGGCCTAATGTGTGGGTGACAGACTCCTGGCACACATTTAACCTGGTAAACCTGCCCCTCGAACTTCATTTCATTTTGTACAGAGGGTGTGGCAGTGCTTTCATTGACATTGCTGTATTAGGAAGAATTTTTGCATAGCCTATCATCGCACAGAGGGAGTGTTTGTGAGCGATGACAATGACTTTGTGTGTGCTACATTTGAATTTGTAGTGCACAGGCAGGCTAATTGCATATGCTACGACCAGACGTTAGCGATTGGGTACAAGCAGACCCTCTGTACAAAATGAAATGAAGTATGAGGGGCTGGTTTACTAGGCTAGGACACATCTAGGTTAGGCTGTATGTCCCACTCCTCACAGCATAGGCTTTTCACTTCTCTGTCATGACACTGTGTCATTCTGGTTTAGTCTTTGTGTGATGTGTACAGCCAAGATGCACTGACCACAACAGGAACTGAAACGTTCCTTGGTTTCATTCTTGGTGAGTACCAAAATTGGTATGATGTGAAGATCCACTTCACTAAACTGAGGTATACAGTAAACAGAATAGGTTTTTTATTTTATTTTATATATATTTTTTTTTTTTCACTGGTCCCCATGCTGCCATGCCAGTGGGTACCAGAGCTGTTTTTTCAGGCGGATAATGAAGCTGCTCCTGTACCCAAGATTGGGCTTGGACCCAAAGCTGTGCTGGTGTCAGAGCATGTTCTTGTGCCCGCGTGGAGTTGTATCTGAATGTATATCTGAGTGTGTGCGTGTCTGAATCTGCCTCTGCATGTGTGTGTGGTTGTATATCTGAGTGTGAGTGTCTTAATGTGTGTCTGAATATGTCTCTAAATGTTTGTGTGTCTGAGAGTGCCTATGAGTCTGCTAACAGTGCAGGTTTGTCTGCTGCCCCTGTGTCTGGCTGTATTTGTAATCTCAGCTCTGCCCTGTGGTGACAGTGACAGTGGCCATTCCAGTCACGGTGCTGATCACAGCAAATGTATCTGTCCTTGTGTCCATCCCTGTCCCTGTCCCTGTGTCCGTCTCAGTCATCATTCTTGTGTCTGTCCCCTTTTCGCCTGTGCCTGTGTCTGTTCCCAGTCCTGTGCCGGTGACCGTACCAGTCACTGTGACAATCCGTGTCCCTGTCACCATACCCATGTCTGTCTGTTCCTGTCACAGCTCCTGGTCAAGTCCCTGTTGTCCACTGTCACTTCCATTGTCAAATCTGTCATAACTTCTTTGTGTGCATGTTTGTAAGCCTGTGCTGGCATACAGTGTCTTTGCCGGCCGGTCTTGAAAATCTGGTCAGCCAGAGCCTGAGTCTGTCCTGTGTGCTTTAGTTCTGCCCAGGTCTACTTGAAGCAGCAAAAGCACGAGATGAACCTGTGAGCAGGAGAATACAAGACAAAACAAGATATCAGTGAGGAAAAACTAAAAAAGAATATTGTGCATTGTTATAAGTTTGAAAAGAATTGCCTGGTCTTCTACTACACAATGCATACAAACACACACACAAACACATACACACACACACACACCTCTTCAGGCCCCATCTCCTTGGATTCGTTCTGCTTCGTCCTCTTCCTCTTTCCCAGGCTCCCTAGGGCGTTGCCAAGGCGTCTAAGCCAGGGACACACCCCCTTCCGACGCTGCAAGCCCTCCTGCAGCAGCACAGGGCTGGGGGTCTGCCGAGTGGAGATGGGAGCATCAGCCCAGTCCCCGTCCAAGACTGGTGGGCCATGGTGCTCTGGCTGCAGGTAGAAGCTCAGCACTGAGTCCTCCTCAGTGGGGACACTGCAGTCTCTCTCCTTGGTCACCAGGGGTCCCTCCCAACAGGACAACACCTGCCTGAGGGGCAGTGCCTGGCGGTGGCTGATTGTGTTTCTCAGAGAGTGGCCATCAGGAGTCTTCAGGTGATAACCATTCCAGCCCTCATTAGGGACCTTCTCAGCCTAAAGACACACACAAACACACACACACACACACACACACACACACACACACAGACACACACAAACACACACAAACACACACACACACACACACACACACACACACACACACACACACACATACACACACACACACACACACACACACACACACACACACACACACACAGGGATATTATGATTTGGCTTACATATATTATGATTTGGATACACATTTATTTAAACACACATATTCCCTCTGTCAGCTTACAGTCACATACCAACACACAGCTCACTCTCACTTTTTACTTATTTTAATTGATCAACATTCAGGTTTAAATCTTGATGGAGCTGTCTGAGCCTGTAACTCTAGACTGCATTATGTTTGCCAGCAGAAATCTTCACTTTGCGCTATATTAACAGAGATCTGATAGAGCAGACATGAACCCAAACCTCCAGCTGTCAAACTCCATATGTCACCTCACCGAATCTGGAGGAGTCAGAGATGTTGCCATCGTTTTTCTTACCATTTACCCGCACGTGCGCGCGCATGCATGCACATGCAAACACACACAAACAGACACACAAACACAGACACACACACACAAACACACACAAACACACACACATAAAATCCTCACAAACTATGTACAGGTTGAACTTCCTATGACTTACATCCAGCAGGCTGTTAGCGTCCTCCAACCTGCTGTCATCAGATCTCTCCTGGGGAAACACATGCCTTCCCTCAGTAGGGTCGTCATCACCCTAAACACAGACACACACACAGGCATATTATGATTTGGCTTGGATCCACGCATACATTCTCACACAGACCTGGGCGGACCTACATTAGATATTTTTGAAAGATGAGGTAAATAATTATCTCTGGTCCACAACATCTGATGGCCCAAGTTGATTTCGGCAGTCTTACCTCAGTAAAGCTGAAGGAATCACTAAGATGGCAGTCTCCAACATTCTCAATCCTGACACTGCTGGTGTTGCTCCTGAGGTCGCTCTCATCATCCTCAGACTGAACACACATATATATTTATATTCATACACATATTTATATAAACACACATATTCCCTCTGTCAGCTTACAGTCGCGTACCAACACAGAGCTGAGCCTCACTTCATTATTTTGACTGTTGATATGTATCAACATACAGGTTTCTAATTCTGATGGAGCTATCCGGGCATGTGTCTGTAGACTACGTTATGTATGTAAGTATTAACAGAGGTCTGATAGAGCAGACATGAACCCAAACCTCTAGCTGTCAAACTCCACGTCTCACCTGACAGAATCTGGAGGAGTCAGAGATGTTGCATTCATCTTACTTACCACCCACCCAAACGCACGCACGCATGCACACACACGCACGCACGCAAGCACGCACACACACACACACACACACACACACACACACACACACACACACACTCATACACACACAGTCCTCACAAACTATTCACAGGTCAGACTTCTCATGTCTCACCTCAAGCAGGCTGTTAGCGTCCCCCAACCAGCAGTCATCAGTCTTCTCCTGGGGAAACACATGCCTTCCCCCAGTAGGGTCCTCATCAACCTAAACACAGACACACACACACACACAGGCATATTATGATTAGGCTTGGATCCACACATACATTCTCACACAGACCTGGGCGGACCCACATTAGATATTTTTGAAAGATAAGATAATTAATTATGTCTGGTCCAGAACACCTGATGGCCCAAGTTGATTTCGTCAGTCTTACCTCAGTAAAGCTGGAGACATCACTAAGATGGCAGTCTCCAACATTCTCAATCCTGACACTGCTGGTGTTGCTCCTGAGGTCGCTCTCATCATCCTCAGCCTAAACACACATATTCCTATTCATATTCATGTTCATACTCATATTCATATAAACACACATATTCCCTCTGTCAGCTTACAGTCGCATACCAACACACACCTGAGCCTCACTTGATTTATTTTGACTGATCAACATGCAGGTTTCTACTCATACACACAATCACACACACACACACACACACACACACACACACACACACACACACACACACACACACACACACACACACACACACACACAGTCCCCACAAGCTATTCACAGGTCAGACATCTTGTGTCTCACCTCACGCAGGCTGTTGGCGTCCCCCAACCAGCAGTCATCACACTTCTCCTGGGGAAACACACGCCTTCCTTCTTTAGGGTCGTCATCCACCTAAACACACACACACACACACACAGGCATATTAAGATTTGGCTTGGATCCACACATAAATACTAACATAATTGGGAGAATAATTGGGAGAATGCCAAAGCAGGGGATGGAGGACCCTGATCACCCCTGGCTGGATGAGGTGGGCTGGGTGAGAGTGCCTGATGTTGAAATACCCACTACACCTGATGGCCCAAGTTATTATCAGATTTTGTCAGTCTTACCTCAGTAAAGCTGGAGGCATCACTAAGATGGCAGTCTCCAACATTCTCAATCCTGACACTGCTGGTGTTGCTCCTGAGGTCGCTCTCATCATCCTTAGCCTGAACACACATATATTCATATTCATGTTCATACCCATATTCATGTACATACACATATTCATATGAACACACATACACACAGCATATTATTTTTTATTAAAGCTGAAGGCTTTTGCTAAGGCACACACCTGGGCCTACACTACATATTGTAGTTGTTACCGTGAGGTAAGAACTGCTAGTGCTGCAGATAGCAATGAGCTCTATGTCCACGCTGCTGGTGTCTGTGACAGGTGAGCAATGAACCTCAGGCTTCGTCCAGCACTGGACCACTTGCATAAGTGGGAGGGGTCTGGCTGATGGAAGAGGCTGGTCAGACACCTGCATCACACACACACACACACACACAGGTATTACTTCCTGAGCCTGGTATGGTTCTGTTATCAGTCATAATGGCAGTGGAGTTGGGTTTATCTGGGCCTTGTGGGGTTCTGATTTTGGTCCCGAAGTGTCTGAAGTCTGGCTTAGCAGGACCTGGTGGGATTGTAATGGTGCTAATGCAGGTGGAGTTGGGCTTATCTGGGCCTAGTGGGGCTGGGATCTGTTCAGTGTGGGGGGAGCTGCTGGCCCGCTGGTCTTACCTGGCTGGGGGCTCCACAGATGGGGCTGGGGGTGGAGGCAGCACTGCGGGATTCTCCGCTCAAGCTCTCCAACTCCATGCGCTCACTGACGGGCTAAAACACAAATCAGAGTCCTTAGATGGCTCGAATAATCAAGGAAATAAAGGACATTTGTCACTTTCATTTATGTTTCTCAATCATGCCGGGCTACCGATCGTTATCAGCAGGACCCCCGCTGTGGTCAGCTGCAGAACTCAAAGGTTTCAGAGCAAGTCCCACATCGGAGGGATAGAGAGACTTCAGCTGGATCCACTTCATTCTTGGACTTTCCTTTCATTCACGGACGTTTTCAGGATCCCGACGTCCATCTCTCTCCTCATTTCTCTTCTCTTCAGCTCTCAGTCATCCGTGCGTCCATGAGAGAGTGAGTTCGCTAATATTATGTTGTTATGTCATGTATGTTGTTGTTGTAGCCTCGTAGCGTCAATGCCTGCAGCGCGAGTATTTGTCTATTGTCTGTTAGATGTTTGTATCGTCCTGTATGTGCATAATATTAGTTGTTACTAGATCTCCATGTCGCTGTATTCTTTGGAGGGCACAGCAGATATTTGGCTGCTTGTTTCAGTGTACAGTTCAAGAGCTCGCGCCATTGCTAATCTCTGTGTACGCAGACACGCCGTGTAGCAGGGCTTAAAGACACAGTACTTCTGTTACAGCTAGCCATTCAGTCATTCACTTTCCGTCATGGTTTACATAACTAGGCTACTCTAGGCAGTTATGTTCCTTCATTTCTGGTCTAGATAATTGCTGTAGGCAATTATTCATCACCCCTTGTATGTATTATATTGTGTATATTACCTTTGTATTATCATTTGTATAGCTCATGTTTCCCTTTGTATTTCTTGTTTCTATATTTTCAGTAAACCACGGTTTCATGGTTTCAAAGCCAAACAGTTTCCTCGTCCTTTCACGGTTTTCGTGACTACACGGCCTATCACGGTTTCACTGTTCATGAGTGGTGTGTGTGTCTTCACTAAGGGACATTTCACTCTTGTTCTGACCGGACAATCTGTGGAGATTGCCCGGGGAGTAATTCGATGTAGAACCGCCACTGCTCTCCACTACATTGTGGTGGGACGGGCGGTGGGGACGGTCGTGGATGGACTATGCCTTGACCTCTCCCTACCCATGCACGGAACTCACCAACTATCAGAGGGCTATGGGCTATATTGCGCAACCTTCGCTTTCATAAAATGAGTAGGCATAAATCACGGTGTCCCCCATCTTCTCGCCCATAGCCTCACAACAACACCATGACAGGTACATATCGGATTGTCCCAGTTATATTTTCACTGTTTGTTTAAAAGCAAGAAGGCTAAATAAATAACCTACCTCACATCGGATGGCCACAATTCCGAAACAGGCAGGCGAATAACAAATAAAATCTTGGACTTTGTCGAAACAAAAACTGCTGCATGTAACTCAAATAGGGTTGCTCTCTGTCGCACTGATCCAAGAATGACTAGAAACTACTGGAAAATGTAACTTTAACATTCTCGGCTCCTTTATGACAACATTTGACGTACAGTTGATGGTGAGGAGTCTTAATTATAAAGTGTAAGCTATTGCTCTGTAGACTAAGTGTATTTCTATTGAATGTGACTGTTGGACGTTTCAGGACGTTTACATGAGGATATGTGACGCTGCATTCACACCGTATGTCAATATTACAGGTGCTTGGGCGTTTTGCTCATAGTTTCATAATAAACCAAGAAGGAGCGTCCTAGTAGCATCCACACTTACACACCCAAGACCTGGAATGGTTTATGAACTATGGATACTCTGCAGTATAGATATTGCCCTGACCCTTGGAGTTCATCCACAACAATTAGAACAAGTAGAACAATTTCTTAATCAGAGACACACCTTAACAGTTGTCAAGATATAGCCGTTTCAAATATGACATTCACCATTTTTAAAATTCAAAACCTGGGAAAATATTTATTTATTTATTTAACACATTGGCAATATTTCAATGATACAATTAAACTTCATGCATAGTTAAACAATTAAACTTAACATAGTTATCTTCTCTGAAAGGTGGAAAGATGTTTTGGACACCTTTTGTTTAATAAAGGAACAGAAAATAATACTATAATTGGCCTATACCTTAACATTTGAATTCACTACAGGTAAATTGTGCCATCAGGTAAAATTGCCCATATAAGCATTGTGTGTCTCCTCTTTTAATTCTAGTGAAAAATCATAATAAATTAATTTAACCTGTTGTAACACCATTCCTGTACGTGTTTTAAGTCATTTCAATGCCCTGATGTTTCTGTGCTGGGCAGGGCAAAAACTTATATGGACAGTGGCAGAAAAAAGTGAATGGTGAGTGTCTCCACTTTAAGACAAAAATCTTTTAAAAAGGAGGATATAATTTTCAGATGTAGCTAAAACTAGAAAAGTACTGTATTTTTAGTTTTGAATACATGCCTTTAATCAGAGAAACATAGTAGTAGTTACATTAGAAATTTAATTTAAAAAACTCAGAAAACCCATCGACCCATTGTAGCTGCATGCTAAGGTAAAATGGCCTTTTGCCTTAATGAGGATTTCTGTTCGTATTTTCTCCTTTTTGTGTGTGAGGGAAAAAGAAAAGCATTTGTGTCATGTTTGTGGTAATGAATGCACCACTATGCGCACAGACATATGCGCTGTATAGGCCAGGTAGGCTATAGCTTAACCATAAGCTCTTACAGAGACAAATAGGCCTGCTCCTCAAGTGTGCTTTAACATGACATGACAAGACTGTTAACATGACAAGACTGATATATGATGAAACTGACTGCCATCAGTGCTTACATGGGCTAAAATAGCCAAGGTTGGGGCTGATAATTGTACATGTTAAAAGCAATGTTAACATTAACATGTTCATTTGTTAAAATGTTGAAATAAGGATTACATTTCCTTGTGTTCTCGTGAAACTCTGTGTCTTGTCATTCAAATAAAGAACATGTGTTGTTTACAAAAGAAGCTTATTTAGAGCTTATTTGCTGGTCCACTTTACCTGAACAGGATCTGATCTGATACTTCTCCCAGGAAGGAGCACCTGTCATAAAAAAACACTTATACAAATATTTATATATTTTAGACAAAACACATTATTTTTACCAAGAAACAGTAGAATATAAGTCACTTTGTAAAAACAAACTTAATTTTTGGCTTTTTATTCATGTTTATCCTCCCCCAAATTTGCCAAAAAGTGGCCCAATTTTCCTGAAGTCATCCCTATGACAACTCTAACACTGGATACTCCGTCTTTGTTTGCCCTCTTTATGAACACCTTAAGTAGCCGTTGTGCCAGAACAGCCCTAGATATGAACAAATTCAATCCCCCATGGTGGTCCTTTGCACTTTTTACATACATTACACCCCCTTATACTCCCACTCATGCTTGTCACGCTGGCCTGCTCTGGCATACTGCACTCGTATACATTAACCACACGCAACACACGCGCACACGCGCGCGCACACACACACACACACACACACACACACACACACACACACACACACACACACACACACACACACACACACACACACACACACACCTTCTCCACCTCCATATGTTCTCGAGTCTAGTTTTCCCTATAGAGAAATGTGCCAGTTAGCTCGCGAACAGCCTTTTTTATGTCGCCCGACAGGACCTCTCGGAAAACAGTTGTCCTCGCCCCTCCTTTTGAGCTTTACGAAAAGCGATGGCGCGAATATGGAACCACACAGTGCGTCACCATGACGTGTCACCCACACTTGAAATGTCTGCAAAGAAGCAGAGAAGAGGATACGTTGTAATTCTCGTGAAGCATTGGGGTAAATACTTGCTGAAACTGTTAGGTTTAGGCACTAACATTTATCAAAAACAACCTGCACACAAAGAAGACACAGAGAATCCGTCAAAGTTTCTTGCAAGGAGAGTGATCGGAGACTGCTCAGTTACAATCGTCCAAACTCACTCTGAAGCAGTCTCCGCTCTTCGTGCCTTTTATTTAGAAATGCCCTGGTTACATGAGGTCTCAACTGCTAAAAAAGGGGAACTGATCTATTTCAGTTGAGACCTAGTTCTCTATTCTTTGTGTAAAACAAGCGTAGCAAAGTGCACCCTAACCGAGTGACTCTTGGCTTCTTGACATTTAGTTGACTCTTGGTTGGTTAGGGCTGCAGCAGACAGATTAGCAGACAGTGAGAGACAGAGAGAGAGAGAGCATCCTGTTCTCTTGCACAACACTTGCATACTTTGTATCTCTCACATGAGCATAATACAGAAACGCTTAGGCACAGTGAATATAGTTACAAAGTAGAATAACATATATGTACAATTATTCCAACAAAAACAACAAAGCATTGTAAGGTGGAAGGAAAGCAAACTTGTAAAAATGTCAAATAAGTAACATTTAAAAAAATACTTTCTCTGTCTTCCTTCGCAGCCCACTGTGCCGTCTTGTTTCGGCAGCAATGCGGATATGAGCTGTGTAGTGTAAAAGCCACAGGCTGCAAAGACTACACTTAAGATATTTTCCACAATGGCTCTTGTTTTTAATGTTAATTTCATAAGAATTCATCACCTGAAGTCAATCAAGAGTCCAAAACAAACATTAAAATGTTTAATATACTGCATGTGTACATAAAATAAATACAAAAAAGGGACTAATTACAGAAAGATTGCTTCACAAAACAGCAAGAACAAAGAGCAAGTGGGAAAGTGCCATATTGTGTAACTGTGGAAGAATAACACAGCCTCTGGGGATGAAAAATACCAATGTTCCATATTCTGAATGCTTTTAAGGAACACAGACACCAGAAAAAAAAACATTATACCGTACTGCCAAAGAATTAAACAAACAATGTAACATGTAAAACAAAACTTCCTAAGATAATTCCTTTTTTATAGGTGCCTGACCCTGGTATGCTATCAGCAAGGTATGCCAACTTAGACAGCGTTGTTGTCTTGTTTTGACTTATCTGCACCTGCAAAAAGCTTCTTGGATGCAAATGCATAGAGAAAAGGGTTCACACAACAGTTAATGAAGATGAGGCTGATGGCAATGTTAGCACATTTCTCATAGAAAGCCAAGATATTTTCAGCAACATGGGGATGAAATGGCTTTAGGGCATACGCTAAGATCTCCACTGCAAACATTAAATACACAGGAGAGGAAAAAATGAAGAATGTCACCACAATTTTAAGCACCAGGCTGGTCAGTCGTTGGTTTTTGAAGAAAACAGTCTTGTTGACGTTCGTGTGGAGGCGACAATAAGAAGTGACCAAAACAGAGAACGGAATAACAAACCCGAGAAGAAACTCAACCAGAAGAATAGCTAGTGTCTCCCCATCTCCTGTGAACAGCCGGTGACATGCTACTGTTGCTCCTTTCTCTACAGTTCCTGCTTTGAGTGCGCTTGCGACCGACAGGGCGCAGGCCAGCACCCAGACGAGACCCAGGAGAGCTGTCTCCCCCCTCCGCCCGAGCCGGGCCCACTGGGTGCGATGGAGAACAAACAGGTACCTGTGGACGCTCATCAGCGTTACCGTCAACACGCTGGTGTTCATGGTGACGGTCCCCACGGTGAAGAGGAGCTTGCAGACCGCAGAGCCGAATATCCACTCGTGCAGCAAGTAGTAAATCCACACGGGGAGGGTCATTAGGCACAGCAGGTCAGAGATGGCCAGGTTGAGCATCAGATGCAGAGAGAAGTTTTCCTTCCTGAAGTGGTGCACTATGAAGACGATAGTCATGATGTTTCCAGGAACTCCTAACACAAAGCAGAGCCCCATGACGGATGCGCCGATCTGGTTCTGCACAGAGGCATTGGCACTTATCTCACTGGAGGTGTGTTACAACCCAAAACGTAATAACTGCCAATAACGTAATAACTGCCAATAACGTAATAATTTGGGCTCATTTGAAATGTAATAAAGCCAATAACGTAATAACTTGCCAATAACGTAATAACATTTCTCTACCAGTAACGTAATAACATTTTGCCAATAACGTAATAAGGTATTACGTTATTGGCAGGTTATTACATTATTGGCCTTACCCTAAAAAAAAGCTATGATAATGTAATAACTATGCCAATAATGTAAGAAAAATTTTTTTTCTTACATTCATTTCAGAAAATGTCTTAATGTTGCCTCTTAAAAAGAGGGGTGACCAAATCTTCTTTCTCTTTCCCAGGCTCCCTAGGGCGTTGCCAAGGCGTCTAAGCCAGGGACACACCCCCTTCCGACGCTGCAGGCCCTCCTGCAGCAGCACAGGGCTGGGGGTCTGCTGAGTGGAGATGGGAGCATCAGCCCAGTCCCCGTCCAAGACTGGTGGGCCATGGTGCTCTGGCTGCAGGTAGAAGCTCAGCATTGAGTCCTCCTCAGCGGGGACACTGCAGTCTCTCTCCTTGGTCACCAGGGGTCCCTCCCAACAGGACAACACCTGCCTGAGGGGCAGTGCCTGGCGGTGGCTGATTGTGTTTCTCAGAGAGTGGCCATCAGGAGTCTTCAGGTGATAACCGTTCCAGCCCTCATTAGGGACCTTCTCAGCCTAAAGACACACACACACACACACACACACACACACACACACACACACACACACACACACACACACACACACACACAGGGATATCATGATTTGGCTTATTGGCATTCCAGGGACCTTCTCAGCCTAAAGACACACACAAAAATACAGACACACACACAAACACACACACACACACACACACACACACACACACACACGGATATTATGATTTGGCTTACATATATTATGATTTGGATACACATTTATTTAAACACACATATTCCCTCTGTCAGCTTACAGTCACATACCAACACACAGCTCACTCTCACTTTTTACTTATTTTAATTGATCAACATTCAGGTTTCAAATCTTGATGGAGCTGTCTGAGCCTGTAACTCTAGACTGCATTATGTTTGCCAGCACAAATCTTCACTTTGCGCTATATTAACAGAGATCTGATAGAGCAGACATGAACCCAAACCTCAAGCTGTCAAACTCCATATGTCACCTCACCGAATCTGGAGGAGATGTTGCCATCGTTTTTCTTACCACTTACCCGCACGTGCGCGCGCATGCATGCACATGCAAACACACACAAACAGACACACAAACACAGACACACACACACACACACACACAAACACACACACATAAAATCCTCACAAACTATGTACAGGTTGAACTTCCTATGACTTACATCCAGCAGGCTGTTAGCGTCCTCCAACCTGCTGTCATCAGATCTCTCCTGGGGAAACACATGCCTTCCCTCAGTAGGGTCGTCATCAGCGTAAACACACACACACACACAGGCATATTATGATTTGACTTGGATCCACGCATACATTCTCACACAGACCTGGGCGGACCTACATTAGATATTTTTGAAAGATAAGGTAAATAATTATCTCTGGTCCACAACATCTGATGGCCCAAGTTGATTTCGGCAGTCTTACCTCAGTAAAGCTGAAGGAATCACTAAGATGGCAGTCTCCAACATTCTCAATCCTGACACTGCTGGTGTTGCTCCTGAGGTCGCTCTCATCATCCTCAGACTGAACACACATATATATTTATATTCATACACATATTTATATAAACACACATATTCCCTCTGTCAGCTTACAGTCGCGTACCAACACAGAGCTGAGCCTCACTTCATTATTTTGACTGTTGATATGTATCAACATACAGGTTTCTAATTCTGATGGAGCTATCCGGGCATGTGTCTGTAGATTACGTTATGTATGTAAGTATTAACAGAGGTCTGATAGAGCAGACATGAACCCAAACCTCTAGCTGTCAAACTCCACGTCTCACCTGACAGAATCTGGAGGAGTCAGAGATGTTGCATTCATCTTACTTACCACCCACCCAAACGCACGCACACATGCACACACACGCACGCACGCAAGCACGCACACACACACACACACACACACACACACACACACACAGTCCTCACAAACTATTCACAGGTCAGACTTCTCATGTCTCACCTCAAGCAGGCTGTTAGCGTCCCCCAACCAGCAGTCATCAGTCTTCTCCTGGGGAAACACATGCCTTCCCCCAGTAGGGTCCTCATCAACCTAAACACAGACACACACACACAGGCATATTATGATTTGGCTTGGATCCACACATACATTCTCACAAAGACCTGGGCGGACCCACATTAGATATTTTTTAAAGATAAGATAATTAATTATGTCTGGTCCACAACACCTGATGGACCAAGTTGATTTCGTCAGTCTTACCTCAGTAAAGCTGGAGACATCACTAAGATGGCAGTCTCCAACATTCTCAATCCTGACACTGCTGGTGTTGCTCCTGAGGTCGCTCTCATCATCCTCAGCCTAAACACACATATTCCTATTCATATTCATGTTCATACTCATATTCATATAAGCACACATATTCCCTCTGTCAGCTTACAGTCGCATACCAACACACACCTGAGCCTCACTTGATTTATTTTGACTGATCAACATGCAGGTTTCTACTCATACACACAATCACACACACACACACACACACACACACACACACACACACACACACATACACACAGACACACACACACAGTCCCCACAAGCTATTCACAGGTCAGACATCTTGTGTCTCACCTCACGCAGGCTGTTGGCGTCCCCCAACCAGCAGACATCACACTTCTCCTGGGGAGACACATGCCTTCCTTCTTTAGGGTCGTCGTCCACCTAAACACACACACACACACACACACAGGCATATTAAGATTTGGCTTGGATCCACACATAAATACTAACATAATTGGGAGAATAATTGGGAGAATGCCAAAGCAGGGGATGGAGGACCCTGATCACCCCTGGCTGGATGAGGTGGGCTGGGTGAGAGTGCCTGATGTTGAAATACCCACTACACCTGATGGCCCAAGTTATTATCAGATTTTGTCAGTCTTACCTCAGTAAAGCTGGAGGCATCACTAAGATGGCAGTCTCCAACATTCTCAATCCTGACACTGCTGGTGTTGATTCTGAGGTCGCCCTCATCATCCTCAGCCTGAACACACATATATTCATATTCATGTTTATACACATATTCTACTAGAATCTCGTGTTGATGTGTGATGAGTTGTCTGGGTCTGTGTCTGTAGACTACATTATGTTTGCTGCACAAGATTTCACTTTGCATTTTATTAACAGTTTAGAGAAAACACAAGACACTTGTGCACCTAGGAAGAGCACCTTTGGGAGAAGAGTTGCAGTTGTCTTTCTTACCAACCACCCACCCATACAGACAAACAGATGTGTGCGTGCGCGCACACATACACACACACACACACACACACACACACACACACACACACACACACACACACACAAGACACACACACACACAGCATATTATTTTTTATTAAAGCTGAAGGCTTTTGCTAAGGCACACACCTGGGCCTACACTACATATTGTAGTTGTTACCGTGAGGTAAGAACTGCTAGTGCTGCAGATAGCAATGAGCTCTATGTCCACGCTGCTGGTGTCTGTGACAGGTGAGCCATGAACCTCAGGCTTCGTCCAGCACTGGACCACTTGCATAAGTGGGAGGGGTCTGGCTGATGGAAGAGGCTGGTCAGACACCTGCATCACACACACACACACACACACACACACACACACACAGGTATTACTTCCTGAGCCTGGTATGGTTCTGTTATCAGTCATAATGGCAGTGGAGTTGGGTTTATCTGGGCCTTGTGGGGTTCTGATTTTGGTCCCGAAGTGTCTGAAGTCTGGCTTATCAGGGCCTGGTGGGATTGTAATGGTGCTAATGCAGGTGGAGTTGGGCTTATCTGGGCCTAGTGGGGCTGGGATCTGTTCAGTGTGGGGGGAGCTGCTGGCCCGCTGGTCTTACCTGGCTGGGGGCTCCACAGATGGGGCTGGGGGTGGAGGCAGCACTGCGGGATTCTCCGCTCAAGCTCTCCAACTCCATGCGCTCACTGACGGGGTAAAACACAAATCAGAGTCCTTAGATGGCTCGAATAATCAAGGAAATAAAGGACATTTGTCACTTTCATTTATGTTTCTCAATCATGCCGGGCTACCGATCGTTATCAGCAGGACCCCCGCTGTGGTCAGCTGCAGAACTCAAAGGTTTCAGAGCAAGTCCCACATCGGAGGGATAGAGAGACTTCAGCTGGATCCACTTCATTCTTGGACTTTCCTTTCATTCACGGACGTTTTCAGGATCCCGACGTCCATCTCTCTCCTCATTTCTCTTCTCTTCAGCTCTCAGTCATCCGTGCGTCCATGAGAGAGTGAGTTCGCTAATATTATGTTGTTATGTCATGTATGTTGTTGTTGTAGCCTCGTAGCGTCAATGCCTGCAGCGCGAGTATTTGTCTATTGTCTGTTAGATGTTTGTATCGTCCTGTATGTGCATAATATTAGTTGTTACTAGATCTCCATGTCGCTGTATTCTTTGGAGGGCACAGCAGATATTTGGCTGCTTGTTTCAGTGTACAGTTCAAGAGCTCGCGCCATTGCTAATCTCTGTGTACGCAGACACGCCGTGTAGCAGGGCTTAAAGACACAGTACTTCTGTTACAGCTAGCCATTCAGTCATTCACTTTCCGTCATGGTTTACATAACTAGGCTACTCTAGGCAGTTATGTTCCTTCATTTCTGGTCTAGATAATTGCTGTAGGCAATTATTCATCACCCCTTGTATGTATTATATTGTGTATATTACCTTTGTATTATCATTTGTATAGCTCATGTTTCCCTTTGTATTTCTTGTTTCTATATTTTCAGTAAACCACGGTTTCATGGTTTCAAAGCCAAACAGTTTCCTCGTCCTTTCACGGTTTTCGTGACTACACGGCCTATCACGGTTTCACTGTTCATGAGTGGTGTGTGTGTCTTCACTAAGGGACATTTCACTCTTGTTCTGACCGGACAATCTGTGGAGATTGCCCGGGGAGTAATTCGATGTAGAACCGCCACTGCTCTCCACTACATTGTGGTGGGACGGGCGGTGGGGACGGTCGTGGATGGACTATGCCTTGACCTCTCCCTACCCATGCACGGAACTCACCAACTATCAGAGGGCTATGGGCTATATTGCGCAACCTTCGCTTTCATAAAATGAGTAGGCATAAATCACGGTGTCCCCCATCTTCTCGCCCATAGCCTCACAACAACACCATGACAGGTACATATCGGATTGTCCCAGTTATATTTTCACTGTTTGTTTAAAAGCAAGAAGGCTAAATAAATAACCTACCTCACATCGGATGGCCACAATTCCGAAACAGGCAGGCGAATAACAAATAAAATCTTGGACTTTGTCGAAACAAAAACTGCTGCATGTAACTCAAATAGGGTTGCTCTCTGTCGCACTGATCCAAGAATGACTAGAAACTACTGGAAAATGTAACTTTAACATTCTCGGCTCCTTTATGACAACATTTGACGTACAGTTGATGGTGAGGAGTCTTAATTATAAAGTGTAAGCTATTGCTCTGTAGACTAAGTGTATTTCTATTGAATGTGACTGTTGGACGTTTCAGGACGTTTACATGAGGATATGTGACGCTGCATTCACACCGTATGTCAATATTACAGGTGCTTGGGCGTTTTGCTCATAGTTTCATAATAAACCAAGAAGGAGCGTCCTAGTAGCATCCACACTTACACACCCAAGACCTGGAATGGTTTATGAACTATGGATACTCTGCAGTATAGATATTGCCCTGACCCTTGGAGTTCATCCACAACAATTAGAACAAGTAGAACAATTTCTTAATCAGAGACACACCTTAACAGTTGTCAAGATATAGCCGTTTCAAATATGACATTCACCATTTTTAAAATTCAAAACCTGGGAAAATATTTATTTATTTATTTAACACATTGGCAATATTTCAATGATACAATTAAACTTCATGCATAGTTAAACAATTAAACTTAACATAGTTATCTTCTCTGAAAGGTGGAAAGATGTTTTGGACACCTTTTGTTTAATAAAGGAACAGAAAATAATACAATAATTGGCCTATACCTTAACATTTGAATTCACTACAGGTAAATTGTGCCATCAGGTAAAATTGCCCATATAAGCATTGTGTGTCTCCTCTTTTAATTCTAGTGAAAAATCATAATAAATTAATTTAACCTGTTGTAACACCATTCCTGTACGTGTTTTAAGTCATTTCAATGCCCTGATGTTTCTGTGCTGGGCAGGGCAAAAACTTATATGGACAGTGGCAGAAAAAAGTGAATGGTGAGTGTCTCCACTTTAAGACAAAAATCTTTTAAAAAGGAGGATATAATTTTCAGATGTAGCTAAAACTAGAAAAGTACTGTATTTTTAGTTTTGAATACATGCCTTTAATCAGAGAAACATAGTAGTAGTTACATTAGAAATTTAATTTAAAAAACTCAGAAAACCCATCGACCCATTGTAGCTGCATGCTAAGGTAAAATGGCCTTTTGCCTTAATGAGGATTTCTGTTCGTATTTTCTCCTTTTTGTGTGTGAGGGAAAAAGAAAAGCATTTGTGTCATGTTTGTGGTAATGAATGCACCACTATGCGCACAGACATATGCGCTGTATAGGCCAGGTAGGCTATAGCTTAACCATAAGCTCTTACAGAGACAAATAGGCCTGCTCCTCAAGTGTGCTTTAACATGACATGACAAGACTGTTAACATGACAAGACTGATATATGATGAAACTGACTGCCATCAGTGCTTACATGGGCTAAAATAGCCAAGGTTGGGGCTGATAATTGTACATGTTAAAAGCAATGTTAACATTAACATGTTCATTTGTTAAAATGTTGAAATAAGGATTACATTTCCTTGTGTTCTCGTGAAACTCTGTGTCTTGTCATTCAAATAAAGAACATGTGTTGTTTACAAAAGAAGCTTATTTAGAGCTTATTTGCTGGTCCACTTTACCTGAACAGGATCTGATCTGATACTTCTCCCAGGAAGGAGCACCTGTCATAAAAAAACACTTATACAAATATTTATATATTTTAGACAAAACACATTATTTTTACCAAGAAACAGTAGAATATAAGTCACTTTGTAAAAACAAACTTAATTTTTGGCTTTTTATTCATGTTTATCCTCCCCCAAATTTGCCAAAAAGTGGCCCAATTTTCCTGAAGTCATCCCTATGACAACTCTAACACTGGATACTCCGTCTTTGTTTGCCCTCTTTATGAACACCTTAAGTAGCCGTTGTGCCAGAACAGCCCTAGATATGAACAAATTCAATCCCCCATGGTGGTCCTTTGCACTTTTTACATACATTACACCCCCTTATACTCCCACTCATGCTTGTCACGCTGGCCTGCTCTGGCATACTGCACTCGTATACATTATCCCCACGCAACACACGCGCGCACACACACACACACACACACACCTTCTCCACCTCCATATGTCTACCCCACCCCCCCCCCCCCCCATGTATACCCCCCCCACACACACACACACAAACACCTCAGAAATGGCATTCACACCTATCCCAATGTGGATTTATGGTGAGCTTGATACTGTAACTAGACAAATGTTACTTACCCTAACTTGAATCTAACTTAGCCTATAGCTTTAATATGTGTTTGTATGAAGCTCAGCCTCACCAGTATGTGAATGCGTTGCATGCACGAGTAACACTGAAACATTGTTTTCATATGTGAATATTTCGCTGTTAAACTAACATCAATAATGTTTTCTATTTCTATAGATAGTAGATGGTCATCTTTGGAGGGATAGATGGATTTAGCAAAAAAGTGTTTTGCTTCAGGTTGCACACAACAACCGCCCAGACACTCCTTAATATGTTTGAGGAGGCAGTGGCAGAACATAGGTTACCTTGTGTCTGGATTACCATGTGTATCAAGTAAGTAAATACTGTTCGTAAGTAAATTTAATATATAAAGTCTATTTAAAAACAGCTTACACAGAGGGTGGCTAACAGAGCAATACGCAATGAAATGTAAAACATTCACAATAAATAGCAAATCATAGACAAGTAGCAGTAAAAGAGAGTAGGCAGGACAAACACACATTAACAATAGACAAAGACACCTGAAAGTAGGCCTGCACAGAGCAGCACATACATGACAGCAATGAAAGGCACACACATGATAAGAGAGATACGAGATGGAGAGCTAAAAGGCAGCAAAGGCTAAGGAGTAGAGCTGGGTTTGGAGGCAGGATTTGAAGGAGGAGACAGAGGGGGTGAATATAATGTCTGGGGGCAAGCCGTTCCATAGACATGGAGCTGCCATAGACAACTGTGATATATACTGTGATATACTGTGGTATACTGTGATATACTGATATATGATTTATATTACATTAGATAACATTAGATTAGATTAGATTCATTAGTTTATTATCATTATACATGTGTAAGCACGGGTTAACAAAATGTGGTTTAGCTTCTAATCAAAAGGCACGGCAAGACAAGGAAAGTTTATTTGTATGGCGCATTTCATACACAGCGGCAATTCAATGTGCTTCACCGAAATAAAAGCAAAGGACAATGTGTAAAAGCGTAAAAGATAAAATAAGTGTAAAAGCATAGAAGTGAAATAGGTATGTGGTAGATAAAAGATATAAAAGTACAAAAAACACACAAAATAAGTATACAATTAGTAGAAATCATTAACAGAAAGCATCTGAACAAGAAAGCAAAAGTGCAAGAAGCAGCAAGTGTGAGATATACTGTAGTATTTAGGAGGGGAGAACCAAGGAGTGGCGGCGTACATGATTGAAAGAAGGGGACTTGGGAACAGCATGAGCTGCACAGGTTTTATGAAAGCGTTTGTGGCACAACTGTGTGGCGCGTCACAGATTTATCAGGTCCCAAAGGCTCCTGTGAAGACAGCTGGCAGTGATGAAACGTCACACGGTATTTCATAAAAAACTTGGGAGCAAAAACCTGGTTGAGCAGACTTTTCCTTTCCACTCATGTCGACCACCCTTTTGGTCCTGCTCCCAGTGTTCATTAGGGATGTACGTGCTTTGACTGAACTCTTGAAGACAGCTGGCAGGCACATGCCAGTTTTGGGGGTGTGGGCGTGGAACTGATGGGGAGAAAATCAGTGATCACAGAGTCTGTGCCTACTGCAAGTTGCAGGGAAAGGAAACAACAGCCCAGTGGAAGTGATGATATCTACGTTTGCATTACCACCAGACAGAAACTGTATTGTTGCTTGGCATCCTGACCAGGACTGCTGATGTCATTAATTGGGCATGTGTGTGTGTGTGTGTGTGTGTGTGTGTGTGTGTGTGTGTGTGTGTGTGTGTGTGTGTGTGTGTGTGTGTGTGTGTGTGTGTGTGTTGCAAGTTGTTTTACTGTTTGTGTCCATGAAAATTTAACTATGGGGAGACGGTAAAGATAATACAACACAACCATATATGTCAATTTTGCATTTATGTTTTCAGTTAGATGAAAAACTTAAAATGTCAAAGCTTATCAGACTGCCTCACAGTTCCTGAAGGGCCCAGGACTCTGCTTGCATTTGTTTTTTCTTTGAACCTGTGTACAAGGTCTTTTCAGCTTTTCAGCTACAAAATTGCCCATGGAGCACAATATATAGGCAAGTGCCATATAGGCATACGTAGGACATAATATACAAGAAGGGGAAGGTTCACCGGACAAGCGGAATGGGCGTAAAGTAAAAAAGAAATAGTGCAGTGTAGTGTGCATGATACATTTGGAATAATAACGTAGTATGTATGTGGTATGTAAATACAGTGCGCGGATATGGTGTAGGAGCCATTTTTATTGTAGTTTTAGGTCAGGCCACTTGTGGGGAAGCATGCCTGTATGCCTGTGTGAAAGAAGGTAAATGGCCAAAGTGGGGACAACCCAAATTACTGTATCACCCGTAAGAAACACTTCTTGTTCCTGGTTGTTTTGGTGCAGAGGGATCTGTAGCGGCTGCCAGGGGAACAGAGGTTAAAGAGCGGTGTGGATGAGGGTTCTCTGCCTGCTTCCTGGTCCTTCCAATGTGCAAGTCCTGGACAGAGGGCAGGAGGGCACCACTGATTTTCTCAGCTGTCCAAGATGTCCGTCGGAGAGTGTTGAAGGAGGATAAGATCTTTGATGTGCGTTGCAACCTGTGCTTGTCCTATTTTGTGGCTGCTCCAATATTATTCTAAATGTATGCACTTTCGTTGATGCAGTGAATCCTTCAGGTGACATTGTGCCAGGCCAGTGGAGGAGACTTTGTGCTGGGGATAGTTCCCTGAGAGATGGAGTGAGACTGTCTAATGCATGTGCATCCTGTGCAGCATGTGCAGTGCGGGACGACCTCAAGGCATTCTTCCAGACACCACATGGACTGGTACCCTGGCAGGAAGATGTCATCCGGAGAGGTTGCCTGAACTGAGCTGCTCCAGTGTCTTATTTTTATTTAGTTATTTCTTTTTTACTTCACTGGCCCGCTTCGTTATTTTTTGGCTTTTGTAACACTTGTGTAATAAAGCTATGTTCATTCCTACTACCGGTGACCCTGTGTCTGTCTTGTGCCATCACTTACACATGTACAATAGTGGTTACGTGTTCATTCACCCCAGCCATCCCTGACTGTCCAGGACATCACCACCTGTACATAAAAAATTGTGTCTATTACACGGTCATCTCGCAAACTTATAGCCAGACGCATTCACCTTGGTAATCCCTCACCTTCCTGGCCATCAGCACCTGTACATAAACAATGGTGGCTATTACACGGTCATCTCGCAAACCTATAGCCAGACGCATTCACCTTGGTCATCCCTAACTGCCCTGGACATTAGCACCTGTACATAAACAATAGTGGCTATTACACCCCCAGCGTTCATAACGGCGGCATGTAACGTAAACAATAGCAGGGCTCATTTACTTCTAAAATGTAAAGGTAAGGGTCTTTGTTTGTGTGGGATGACCTACTTTCCCTACTGCCTCATCTGGGCATCTGCAGTCACAGGACAACAATGTGGAAGGATTGCACTGAAACATCTCTTGTACAATGTCTTTGTTTATGTGTAAAGACCTACTTTCCCTACTGCCTCATCTGGGCACCTGCAGTCAGAGTAAAACATTGTGGACAGAATGCACTGAAACATCTCTTGAACAATAACTACTGCGTGTATTAAATAAAAAAAAATGTGCAGACACACAATTGCAAAAGTACACAGGATACGACAAGTAAATACAAGTGAGTTACTAAAAAGTGACAAAGTGAGTTGAACAGGGTCAGTAAACATTAAAACAACACAACAAAAGATAGGTGCAATAAAAGATAAGTACAATTAGCACGGTCCTGACGGAGGAGGACGACCATCATACTTCCTCACTGTCTGTTCAAGTTGGTCCTTCAGCTCGAGGTAATAGGCAGGGTGCACCACTCTGTCTATGTAAGTGGTAAGGTACACCAGAAACTGTGCCATGTACGATGGTGGTGGCCCTGCCACCTGCGCTGCCAGTCTTTCCATCACCTCCATGACGCGCTGTATATGTGTGGCAATGGCAGAATGTTCATTTGTCTGCCGTTTCCTTTTTCGGCTGACGGGCGGCGAGGACAACGCTGAAGAGTCTGTGGTGTCTGGGATGGGAGACAGCGAGGACGACGAAGCGCCAGGGGTGTTTCGGATGGGAGACATGGGGATGAAAGGTGTAGCGGTCTCCCTGAAGGGCGAAGAACAGCGTACTCTTGACACTGTGGTTTCCCCCGACGCTGCGGGTACCACTGTGTCTTCTGCCGATGCGAGCGTCTGAATGGAAAAATAAAAATGTACATTAGCCTCTGGTTCAGTTATATCTCGCACACAACAAGGCACTGCATTTATGCACTACCAAAACTTTGGAATGTACGTCGTGCATAATCTTATAACAACATTATGTCACACAGAAAAAACATACGCAACAAGGACAGAACACATCAGTACAGATGTCTGTACTGCCTCACTACCTCGCTCAGGTCTGCCTCCAGCTGGTCCATGTTGTCTTCCTGTTTCGCCGCGCGCAAGTTACAAAAAATCGAAGGTGCAGACACGGCAAACCTGCGCTTAAGAACGCCGCGCCAGATGTGCACTGACGTCATTTTGACGTCACTTTTGCGCGCGAACCACTGCGCGCGGCGAGCATATCCAGGCCTTCCCGCTCTTTATGGGGCATTAGGAAACGCAATTGTAAAAAAAAAAAAAACTTAAATTATGCCTCATCCTAATTGCTGAAATTATTTCCAGTAATAATTTGCTATGGTAACATTGTTAGGGGGAGATTAGAACTGAACTTTAAATGTTCTTATTTCTCAATTATGATTACTCTGTGAAATAAGTCAACAGGCTAATACGATATGAGTGCGTTAAATGATTGTTATCCGATAGTTGATCGCAGTTAATTCATTACTATAATTGTAATCAGACTCATGTGTGGGCGTTCAATATATTTTAATCGCCATTAACCTAATGTGAAGAGTAGATCTCCAGGTCCGAATACTGTATAAATAACCAAAACCGACTCTGACATACATTTGTCACCACAGCGTTGTTTTTAGCATGCTCAAAATAAAGGAAAGGGGAACTGTACTAGGCTGAGTTTTTGACAAAGAATTAAGCGCTCGCCCCCCAAACCTGCACATTTGAACAGGACAATAAAAAGAAAGAACAGCTTGCGTCTAGCACGGTGTGAATGATACGTTTCTGCAGAGACACAACTCTAGACAACATAGGCTACCTAAACTGTAACATATTAAATGTTGTAAAGTTCCGTCGTTTTATCAGTGCTTTAAGGTAGTCAGTGTCAAAAGCAATGTATAGCCTATTGTATGTGTAGACTAATTCTACATAGGATACATTTATACTTCAGCTGCATAATCAGGAGACGGGTTGGTTGTCACACTCATCATATCTCAGCCACTAAAGGGCCCTGATCAACGCCGCTGACATAGACATGTTCAGAATTAGTGTTAGGGGTCATCTACATTGACAGTTCAAGTGTTTGACACAAAGTTTCGAGGTGAGATCAATATTAGGCTAATGTTTTTTTATGTCAAAATGTAAATTTTCAGGACTTTAAGTTTTCTTTTAGTTTTGTAACTAATGGGTTGACTTTAGAAAAACTATTACCATTAAAAAGTATAAAGACTTGTGGCTGCTAGCGTCACTACTAGTATACAAGGTCAGTTGGGGATGGTTGTCACACTCTGTTTGGGGTTGGTTGTCACATTGTCTCCCACACAAAAATGTAATATATGGCCATATATGTATTCACTCTCTGGCACACACACACACACATAAAATAGTAACAATAGGCCTACTTATGTAATTGTTCCAATTTGTCTTTATTCTACATACATCTATAGGCCTACTTCAGCTGTTTAATCAGTACCTTAATTTAAACACACAAGTGTTGGAATGTTCTTTTCTAGATATTTGGGCGGCTCTTAAAAGAGCCTTTGGGTTTTGTCAAAAAAGTTAAGTCTTAACCGCCGAAGCCGTAAAGAGTACGGCCCTGACGCTTCAGAGCATAAACGACATCCATGGCTGTGACGGTCTTTCTCTTGGCGTGCTCGGTGTAGGTGACGGCATCACGGATAACGTTTTCAAGGAACACTTTCAGCACACCACGGGTCTCTTCATAGATGAGACCAGAGATACGCTTTACACCACCACGGCGAGCCAGACGCCTGATTGCAGGCTTGGTAATACCCTGGATGTTGTCGCGAAGAACTTTGCGATGACGCTTTGCGCCACCCTTTCCAAGACCTTTTCCTCCTTTGCCTCGTCCGCTCATGTTCTCGAGTCTAGTTTTCCCTATAGAGAAATGTGCCAGTTAGCTCGCGAACAGCCTTTTTTATGTCGCCCGACAGGACCTCTCGGAAAACAGTTGTCCTCGCCCCTCCTTTTGAGCTTTACGAAAAGCGATGGCGCGAATATGGAACCACACAGTGCGTCACCATGACGTGTCACCCACACTTGAAATGTCTGCAAAGAAGCAGAGAAGAGGATACGTTGTAATTCTCGTGAAGCATTGGGGTAAATACTTGCTGAAACTGTTAGGTTTAGGCACTAACATTTATCAAAAACAACCTGCACACAAAGAAGACACAGAGAATCCGTCAAAGTTTCTTGCAAGGAGAGTGATCGGAGACTGCTCAGTTACAATCGTCCAAACTCACTCTGAAGCAGTCTCCGCTCTTCGTGCCTTTTATTTAGAAATGCCCTGGTTACATGAGGTCTCAACTGCTAAAAAAGGGGAACTGATCTATTTCAGTTGAGACCTAGTTCTCTATTCTTTGTGTAAAACAAGCGTAGCAAAGTGCACCCTAACCGAGTGACTCTTGGCTTCTTGACATTTAGTTGACTCTTGGTTGGTTAGGGCTGCAGCAGACAGATTAGCAGACAGTGAGAGACAGAGAGAGAGAGAGAGCATCCTGTTCTCTTGCACAACACTTGCATACTTTGTATCTCTCACATGAGCATAATACAGAAACGCTTAGGCACAGTGAATATAGTTACAAAGTAGAATAACATATATGTACAATTATTCCAACAAAAACGTACCGTCTTGTTTCGGCAGCAATGCGGATATGAGCTGTGTAGTGTAAAAGCCACAGGCTGCAAAGACTACACTTAAGATATTTTCCACAATGGCTCTTGTTTTTAATGTTAATTTCATAAGAATTCATCACCTGAAGTCAATCAAGAGTCCAAAACAAACATTAAAATGTTTAATATACTGCATGTGTACATAAAATAAATACAAAAAAGGGACTAATTACAGAAAGATTGCTTCACAAAACAGCAAGAACAAAGAGCAAGTGGGAAAGTGCCATATTGTGTAACTGTGGAAGAATAACACAGCCTCTGGGGATGAAAAATACCAATGTTCCATATTCTGAATGCTTTTAAGGAACACAGACACCAGAAAAAAAAACATTATACCGTACTGCCAAAGAATTAAACAAACAATGTAACATGTAAAACAAAACTTCCTAAGATAATTCCTTTTTTATAGGTGCCTGACCCTGGTATGCTATCAGCAAGGTATGCCAACTTAGACAGCGTTGTTGTCTTGTTTTGACTTATCTGCACCTGCAAAAAGCTTCTTGGATGCAAATGCATAGAGAAAAGGGTTCACACAACAGTTAATGAAGATGAGGCTGATGGCAATGTTAGCACATTTCTCATAGAAAGCCAAGATATTTTCAGCAACATGGGGATGAAATGGCTTTAGGGCATACGCTAAGATCTCCACTGCAAACATTAAATACACAGGAGAGGAAAAAATGAAGAATGTCACCACAATTTTAAGCACCAGGCTGGTCAGTCGTTGGTTTTTGAAGAAAACAGTCTTGTTGACGTTCGTGTGGAGGCGACAATAAGAAGTGACCAAAACAGAGAACGGAATAACAAACCCGAGAAGAAACTCAACCAGAAGAATAGCTAGTGTCTCCCCATCTCCTGTGAACAGCCGGTGACATGCTACTGTTGCTCCTTTCTCTACAGTTCCTGCTTTGAGTGCGCTTGCGACCGACAGGGCGCAGGCCAGCACCCAGACGAGACCCAGGAGAGCTGTCTCCCCCCTCCGCCCGAGCCGGGCCCACTGGGTGCGATGGAGAACAAACAGGTACCTGTGGACGCTCATCAGCGTTACCGTCAACACGCTGGTGTTCATGGTGACGGTCCCCACGGTGAAGAGGAGCTTGCAGACCGCAGAGCCGAATATCCACTCGTGCAGCAAGTAGTAAATCCACACGGGGAGGGTCATTAGGCACAGCAGGTCAGAGATGGCCAGGTTGAGCATCAGATGCAGAGAGAAGTTTTCCTTCCTGAAGTGGTGCACTATGAAGACGATAGTCATGATGTTTCCAGGAACTCCTAACACAAAGCAGAGCCCCATGACGGATGCGCCGATCTGGTTCTGCACAGAGGCATTGGCACTTATCTCACTGGAGGTGTGTTACAACCCAAAACGTAATAACTGCCAATAACGTAATAACTGCCAATAACGTAATAATTTGGGCTCATTTGAAATGTAATAAAGCCAATAACGTAATAACTTGCCAATAACGTAATAACATTTCTCTACCAGTAACGTAATAACATTTTGCCAATAACGTAATAAGGTATTACGTTATTGGCAGGTTATTACATTATTGGCCTTACCCTAAAAAAAAGCTATGATAATGTAATAACTATGCCAATAATGTAAGAAAAATTTTTTTTCTTACATTCATTTCAGAAAATGTCTTAATGTTGCCTCTTAAAAAGAGGGGTGACCAAATCTTCTTTCTCTTTCCCAGGCTCCCTAGGGCGTTGCCAAGGCGTCTAAGCCAGGGACACACCCCCTTCCGACGCTGCAGGCCCTCCTGCAGCAGCACAGGGCTGGGGGTCTGCTGAGTGGAGATGGGAGCATCAGCCCAGTCCCCGTCCAAGACTGGTGGGCCATGGTGCTCTGGCTGCAGGTAGAAGCTCAGCATTGAGTCCTCCTCAGCGGGGACACTGCAGTCTCTCTCCTTGGTCACCAGGGGTCCCTCCCAACAGGACAACACCTGCCTGAGGGGCAGTGCCTGGCGGTGGCTGATTGTGTTTCTCAGAGAGTGGCCATCAGGAGTCTTCAGGTGATAACCGTTCCAGCCCTCATTAGGGACCTTCTCAGCCTAAAGACACACACACACACACACACACACACACACACACACACACACACACACACACACACACACACACACACACAGGGATATCATGATTTGGCTTATTGGCATTCCAGGGACCTTCTCAGCCTAAAGACACACACAAAAATACAGACACACACACAAACACACACACACACACACACACACACACACACACACACGGATATTATGATTTGGCTTACATATATTATGATTTGGATACACATTTATTTAAACACACATATTCCCTCTGTCAGCTTACAGTCACATACCAACACACAGCTCACTCTCACTTTTTACTTATTTTAATTGATCAACATTCAGGTTTCAAATCTTGATGGAGCTGTCTGAGCCTGTAACTCTAGACTGCATTATGTTTGCCAGCACAAATCTTCACTTTGCGCTATATTAACAGAGATCTGATAGAGCAGACATGAACCCAAACCTCAAGCTGTCAAACTCCATATGTCACCTCACCGAATCTGGAGGAGATGTTGCCATCGTTTTTCTTACCACTTACCCGCACGTGCGCGCGCATGCATGCACATGCAAACACACACAAACAGACACACAAACACAGACACACACACACACACACACACAAACACACACACATAAAATCCTCACAAACTATGTACAGGTTGAACTTCCTATGACTTACATCCAGCAGGCTGTTAGCGTCCTCCAACCTGCTGTCATCAGATCTCTCCTGGGGAAACACATGCCTTCCCTCAGTAGGGTCGTCATCAGCGTAAACACACACACACACACAGGCATATTATGATTTGACTTGGATCCACGCATACATTCTCACACAGACCTGGGCGGACCTACATTAGATATTTTTGAAAGATAAGGTAAATAATTATCTCTGGTCCACAACATCTGATGGCCCAAGTTGATTTCGGCAGTCTTACCTCAGTAAAGCTGAAGGAATCACTAAGATGGCAGTCTCCAACATTCTCAATCCTGACACTGCTGGTGTTGCTCCTGAGGTCGCTCTCATCATCCTCAGACTGAACACACATATATATTTATATTCATACACATATTTATATAAACACACATATTCCCTCTGTCAGCTTACAGTCGCGTACCAACACAGAGCTGAGCCTCACTTCATTATTTTGACTGTTGATATGTATCAACATACAGGTTTCTAATTCTGATGGAGCTATCCGGGCATGTGTCTGTAGATTACGTTATGTATGTAAGTATTAACAGAGGTCTGATAGAGCAGACATGAACCCAAACCTCTAGCTGTCAAACTCCACGTCTCACCTGACAGAATCTGGAGGAGTCAGAGATGTTGCATTCATCTTACTTACCACCCACCCAAACGCACGCACACATGCACACACACGCACGCACGCAAGCACGCACACACACACACACACACACACACACACACACACACAGTCCTCACAAACTATTCACAGGTCAGACTTCTCATGTCTCACCTCAAGCAGGCTGTTAGCGTCCCCCAACCAGCAGTCATCAGTCTTCTCCTGGGGAAACACATGCCTTCCCCCAGTAGGGTCCTCATCAACCTAAACACAGACACACACACACAGGCATATTATGATTTGGCTTGGATCCACACATACATTCTCACAAAGACCTGGGCGGACCCACATTAGATATTTTTTAAAGATAAGATAATTAATTATGTCTGGTCCACAACACCTGATGGACCAAGTTGATTTCGTCAGTCTTACCTCAGTAAAGCTGGAGACATCACTAAGATGGCAGTCTCCAACATTCTCAATCCTGACACTGCTGGTGTTGCTCCTGAGGTCGCTCTCATCATCCTCAGCCTAAACACACATATTCCTATTCATATTCATGTTCATACTCATATTCATATAAGCACACATATTCCCTCTGTCAGCTTACAGTCGCATACCAACACACACCTGAGCCTCACTTGATTTATTTTGACTGATCAACATGCAGGTTTCTACTCATACACACAATCACACACACACACACACACACACACACACACACACACACACACACATACACACAGACACACACACACAGTCCCCACAAGCTATTCACAGGTCAGACATCTTGTGTCTCACCTCACGCAGGCTGTTGGCGTCCCCCAACCAGCAGACATCACACTTCTCCTGGGGAGACACATGCCTTCCTTCTTTAGGGTCGTCGTCCACCTAAACACACACACACACACACACACAGGCATATTAAGATTTGGCTTGGATCCACACATAAATACTAACATAATTGGGAGAATAATTGGGAGAATGCCAAAGCAGGGGATGGAGGACCCTGATCACCCCTGGCTGGATGAGGTGGGCTGGGTGAGAGTGCCTGATGTTGAAATACCCACTACACCTGATGGCCCAAGTTATTATCAGATTTTGTCAGTCTTACCTCAGTAAAGCTGGAGGCATCACTAAGATGGCAGTCTCCAACATTCTCAATCCTGACACTGCTGGTGTTGATTCTGAGGTCGCCCTCATCATCCTCAGCCTGAACACACATATATTCATATTCATGTTTATACACATATTCTACTAGAATCTCGTGTTGATGTGTGATGAGTTGTCTGGGTCTGTGTCTGTAGACTACATTATGTTTGCTGCACAAGATTTCACTTTGCATTTTATTAACAGTTTAGAGAAAACACAAGACACTTGTGCACCTAGGAAGAGCACCTTTGGGAGAAGAGTTGCAGTTGTCTTTCTTACCAACCACCCACCCATACAGACAAACAGATGTGTGCGTGCGCGCACACATACACACACACACACACACACACACACACACACACACACACACACACACACACACAAGACACACACACACACAGCATATTATTTTTTATTAAAGCTGAAGGCTTTTGCTAAGGCACACACCTGGGCCTACACTACATATTGTAGTTGTTACCGTGAGGTAAGAACTGCTAGTGCTGCAGATAGCAATGAGCTCTATGTCCACGCTGCTGGTGTCTGTGACAGGTGAGCCATGAACCTCAGGCTTCGTCCAGCACTGGACCACTTGCATAAGTGGGAGGGGTCTGGCTGATGGAAGAGGCTGGTCAGACACCTGCATCACACACACACACACACACACACACACACACACACAGGTATTACTTCCTGAGCCTGGTATGGTTCTGTTATCAGTCATAATGGCAGTGGAGTTGGGTTTATCTGGGCCTTGTGGGGTTCTGATTTTGGTCCCGAAGTGTCTGAAGTCTGGCTTATCAGGGCCTGGTGGGATTGTAATGGTGCTAATGCAGGTGGAGTTGGGCTTATCTGGGCCTAGTGGGGCTGGGATCTGTTCAGTGTGGGGGGAGCTGCTGGCCCGCTGGTCTTACCTGGCTGGGGGCTCCACAGATGGGGCTGGGGGTGGAGGCAGCACTGCGGGATTCTCCGCTCAAGCTCTCCAACTCCATGCGCTCACTGACGGGGTAAAACACAAATCAGAGTCCTTAGATGGCTCGAATAATCAAGGAAATAAAGGACATTTGTCACTTTCATTTATGTTTCTCAATCATGCCGGGCTACCGATCGTTATCAGCAGGACCCCCGCTGTGGTCAGCTGCAGAACTCAAAGGTTTCAGAGCAAGTCCCACATCGGAGGGATAGAGAGACTTCAGCTGGATCCACTTCATTCTTGGACTTTCCTTTCATTCACGGACGTTTTCAGGATCCCGACGTCCATCTCTCTCCTCATTTCTCTTCTCTTCAGCTCTCAGTCATCCGTGCGTCCATGAGAGAGTGAGTTCGCTAATATTATGTTGTTATGTCATGTATGTTGTTGTTGTAGCCTCGTAGCGTCAATGCCTGCAGCGCGAGTATTTGTCTATTGTCTGTTAGATGTTTGTATCGTCCTGTATGTGCATAATATTAGTTGTTACTAGATCTCCATGTCGCTGTATTCTTTGGAGGGCACAGCAGATATTTGGCTGCTTGTTTCAGTGTACAGTTCAAGAGCTCGCGCCATTGCTAATCTCTGTGTACGCAGACACGCCGTGTAGCAGGGCTTAAAGACACAGTACTTCTGTTACAGCTAGCCATTCAGTCATTCACTTTCCGTCATGGTTTACATAACTAGGCTACTCTAGGCAGTTATGTTCCTTCATTTCTGGTCTAGATAATTGCTGTAGGCAATTATTCATCACCCCTTGTATGTATTATATTGTGTATATTACCTTTGTATTATCATTTGTATAGCTCATGTTTCCCTTTGTATTTCTTGTTTCTATATTTTCAGTAAACCACGGTTTCATGGTTTCAAAGCCAAACAGTTTCCTCGTCCTTTCACGGTTTTCGTGACTACACGGCCTATCACGGTTTCACTGTTCATGAGTGGTGTGTGTGTCTTCACTAAGGGACATTTCACTCTTGTTCTGACCGGACAATCTGTGGAGATTGCCCGGGGAGTAATTCGATGTAGAACCGCCACTGCTCTCCACTACATTGTGGTGGGACGGGCGGTGGGGACGGTCGTGGATGGACTATGCCTTGACCTCTCCCTACCCATGCACGGAACTCACCAACTATCAGAGGGCTATGGGCTATATTGCGCAACCTTCGCTTTCATAAAATGAGTAGGCATAAATCACGGTGTCCCCCATCTTCTCGCCCATAGCCTCACAACAACACCATGACAGGTACATATCGGATTGTCCCAGTTATATTTTCACTGTTTGTTTAAAAGCAAGAAGGCTAAATAAATAACCTACCTCACATCGGATGGCCACAATTCCGAAACAGGCAGGCGAATAACAAATAAAATCTTGGACTTTGTCGAAACAAAAACTGCTGCATGTAACTCAAATAGGGTTGCTCTCTGTCGCACTGATCCAAGAATGACTAGAAACTACTGGAAAATGTAACTTTAACATTCTCGGCTCCTTTATGACAACATTTGACGTACAGTTGATGGTGAGGAGTCTTAATTATAAAGTGTAAGCTATTGCTCTGTAGACTAAGTGTATTTCTATTGAATGTGACTGTTGGACGTTTCAGGACGTTTACATGAGGATATGTGACGCTGCATTCACACCGTATGTCAATATTACAGGTGCTTGGGCGTTTTGCTCATAGTTTCATAATAAACCAAGAAGGAGCGTCCTAGTAGCATCCACACTTACACACCCAAGACCTGGAATGGTTTATGAACTATGGATACTCTGCAGTATAGATATTGCCCTGACCCTTGGAGTTCATCCACAACAATTAGAACAAGTAGAACAATTTCTTAATCAGAGACACACCTTAACAGTTGTCAAGATATAGCCGTTTCAAATATGACATTCACCATTTTTAAAATTCAAAACCTGGGAAAATATTTATTTATTTATTTAACACATTGGCAATATTTCAATGATACAATTAAACTTCATGCATAGTTAAACAATTAAACTTAACATAGTTATCTTCTCTGAAAGGTGGAAAGATGTTTTGGACACCTTTTGTTTAATAAAGGAACAGAAAATAATACAATAATTGGCCTATACCTTAACATTTGAATTCACTACAGGTAAATTGTGCCATCAGGTAAAATTGCCCATATAAGCATTGTGTGTCTCCTCTTTTAATTCTAGTGAAAAATCATAATAAATTAATTTAACCTGTTGTAACACCATTCCTGTACGTGTTTTAAGTCATTTCAATGCCCTGATGTTTCTGTGCTGGGCAGGGCAAAAACTTATATGGACAGTGGCAGAAAAAAGTGAATGGTGAGTGTCTCCACTTTAAGACAAAAATCTTTTAAAAAGGAGGATATAATTTTCAGATGTAGCTAAAACTAGAAAAGTACTGTATTTTTAGTTTTGAATACATGCCTTTAATCAGAGAAACATAGTAGTAGTTACATTAGAAATTTAATTTAAAAAACTCAGAAAACCCATCGACCCATTGTAGCTGCATGCTAAGGTAAAATGGCCTTTTGCCTTAATGAGGATTTCTGTTCGTATTTTCTCCTTTTTGTGTGTGAGGGAAAAAGAAAAGCATTTGTGTCATGTTTGTGGTAATGAATGCACCACTATGCGCACAGACATATGCGCTGTATAGGCCAGGTAGGCTATAGCTTAACCATAAGCTCTTACAGAGACAAATAGGCCTGCTCCTCAAGTGTGCTTTAACATGACATGACAAGACTGTTAACATGACAAGACTGATATATGATGAAACTGACTGCCATCAGTGCTTACATGGGCTAAAATAGCCAAGGTTGGGGCTGATAATTGTACATGTTAAAAGCAATGTTAACATTAACATGTTCATTTGTTAAAATGTTGAAATAAGGATTACATTTCCTTGTGTTCTCGTGAAACTCTGTGTCTTGTCATTCAAATAAAGAACATGTGTTGTTTACAAAAGAAGCTTATTTAGAGCTTATTTGCTGGTCCACTTTACCTGAACAGGATCTGATCTGATACTTCTCCCAGGAAGGAGCACCTGTCATAAAAAAACACTTATACAAATATTTATATATTTTAGACAAAACACATTATTTTTACCAAGAAACAGTAGAATATAAGTCACTTTGTAAAAACAAACTTAATTTTTGGCTTTTTATTCATGTTTATCCTCCCCCAAATTTGCCAAAAAGTGGCCCAATTTTCCTGAAGTCATCCCTATGACAACTCTAACACTGGATACTCCGTCTTTGTTTGCCCTCTTTATGAACACCTTAAGTAGCCGTTGTGCCAGAACAGCCCTAGATATGAACAAATTCAATCCCCCATGGTGGTCCTTTGCACTTTTTACATACATTACACCCCCTTATACTCCCACTCATGCTTGTCACGCTGGCCTGCTCTGGCATACTGCACTCGTATACATTATCCCCACGCAACACACGCGCGCACACACACACACACACACACACCTTCTCCACCTCCATATGTCTACCCCACCCCCCCCCCCCCCCATGTATACCCCCCCCACACACACACACACAAACACCTCAGAAATGGCATTCACACCTATCCCAATGTGGATTTATGGTGAGCTTGATACTGTAACTAGACAAATGTTACTTACCCTAACTTGAATCTAACTTAGCCTATAGCTTTAATATGTGTTTGTATGAAGCTCAGCCTCACCAGTATGTGAATGCGTTGCATGCACGAGTAACACTGAAACATTGTTTTCATATGTGAATATTTCGCTGTTAAACTAACATCAATAATGTTTTCTATTTCTATAGATAGTAGATGGTCATCTTTGGAGGGATAGATGGATTTAGCAAAAAAGTGTTTTGCTTCAGGTTGCACACAACAACCGCCCAGACACTCCTTAATATGTTTGAGGAGGCAGTGGCAGAACATAGGTTACCTTGTGTCTGGATTACCATGTGTATCAAGTAAGTAAATACTGTTCGTAAGTAAATTTAATATATAAAGTCTATTTAAAAACAGCTTACACAGAGGGTGGCTAACAGAGCAATACGCAATGAAATGTAAAACATTCACAATAAATAGCAAATCATAGACAAGTAGCAGTAAAAGAGAGTAGGCAGGACAAACACACATTAACAATAGACAAAGACACCTGAAAGTAGGCCTGCACAGAGCAGCACATACATGACAGCAATGAAAGGCACACACATGATAAGAGAGATACGAGATGGAGAGCTAAAAGGCAGCAAAGGCTAAGGAGTAGAGCTGGGTTTGGAGGCAGGATTTGAAGGAGGAGACAGAGGGGGTGAATATAATGTCTGGGGGCAAGCCGTTCCATAGACATGGAGCTGCCATAGACAACTGTGATATATACTGTGATATACTGTGGTATACTGTGATATACTGATATATGATTTATATTACATTAGATAACATTAGATTAGATTAGATTCATTAGTTTATTATCATTATACATGTGTAAGCACGGGTTAACAAAATGTGGTTTAGCTTCTAATCAAAAGGCACGGCAAGACAAGGAAAGTTTATTTGTATGGCGCATTTCATACACAGCGGCAATTCAATGTGCTTCACCGAAATAAAAGCAAAGGACAATGTGTAAAAGCGTAAAAGATAAAATAAGTGTAAAAGCATAGAAGTGAAATAGGTATGTGGTAGATAAAAGATATAAAAGTACAAAAAACACACAAAATAAGTATACAATTAGTAGAAATCATTAACAGAAAGCATCTGAACAAGAAAGCAAAAGTGCAAGAAGCAGCAAGTGTGAGATATACTGTAGTATTTAGGAGGGGAGAACCAAGGAGTGGCGGCGTACATGATTGAAAGAAGGGGACTTGGGAACAGCATGAGCTGCACAGGTTTTATGAAAGCGTTTGTGGCACAACTGTGTGGCGCGTCACAGATTTATCAGGTCCCAAAGGCTCCTGTGAAGACAGCTGGCAGTGATGAAACGTCACACGGTATTTCATAAAAAACTTGGGAGCAAAAACCTGGTTGAGCAGACTTTTCCTTTCCACTCATGTCGACCACCCTTTTGGTCCTGCTCCCAGTGTTCATTAGGGATGTACGTGCTTTGACTGAACTCTTGAAGACAGCTGGCAGGCACATGCCAGTTTTGGGGGTGTGGGCGTGGAACTGATGGGGAGAAAATCAGTGATCACAGAGTCTGTGCCTACTGCAAGTTGCAGGGAAAGGAAACAACAGCCCAGTGGAAGTGATGATATCTACGTTTGCATTACCACCAGACAGAAACTGTATTGTTGCTTGGCATCCTGACCAGGACTGCTGATGTCATTAATTGGGCATGTGTGTGTGTGTGTGTGTGTGTGTGTGTGTGTGTGTGTGTGTGTGTGTGTGTGTGTGTGTGTGTGTGTGTGTGTGTGTGTGTGTGTGTTGCAAGTTGTTTTACTGTTTGTGTCCATGAAAATTTAACTATGGGGAGACGGTAAAGATAATACAACACAACCATATATGTCAATTTTGCATTTATGTTTTCAGTTAGATGAAAAACTTAAAATGTCAAAGCTTATCAGACTGCCTCACAGTTCCTGAAGGGCCCAGGACTCTGCTTGCATTTGTTTTTTCTTTGAACCTGTGTACAAGGTCTTTTCAGCTTTTCAGCTACAAAATTGCCCATGGAGCACAATATATAGGCAAGTGCCATATAGGCATACGTAGGACATAATATACAAGAAGGGGAAGGTTCACCGGACAAGCGGAATGGGCGTAAAGTAAAAAAGAAATAGTGCAGTGTAGTGTGCATGATACATTTGGAATAATAACGTAGTATGTATGTGGTATGTAAATACAGTGCGCGGATATGGTGTAGGAGCCATTTTTATTGTAGTTTTAGGTCAGGCCACTTGTGGGGAAGCATGCCTGTATGCCTGTGTGAAAGAAGGTAAATGGCCAAAGTGGGGACAACCCAAATTACTGTATCACCCGTAAGAAACACTTCTTGTTCCTGGTTGTTTTGGTGCAGAGGGATCTGTAGCGGCTGCCAGGGGAACAGAGGTTAAAGAGCGGTGTGGATGAGGGTTCTCTGCCTGCTTCCTGGTCCTTCCAATGTGCAAGTCCTGGACAGAGGGCAGGAGGGCACCACTGATTTTCTCAGCTGTCCAAGATGTCCGTCGGAGAGTGTTGAAGGAGGATAAGATCTTTGATGTGCGTTGCAACCTGTGCTTGTCCTATTTTGTGGCTGCTCCAATATTATTCTAAATGTATGCACTTTCGTTGATGCAGTGAATCCTTCAGGTGACATTGTGCCAGGCCAGTGGAGGAGACTTTGTGCTGGGGATAGTTCCCTGAGAGATGGAGTGAGACTGTCTAATGCATGTGCATCCTGTGCAGCATGTGCAGTGCGGGACGACCTCAAGGCATTCTTCCAGACACCACATGGACTGGTACCCTGGCAGGAAGATGTCATCCGGAGAGGTTGCCTGAACTGAGCTGCTCCAGTGTCTTATTTTTATTTAGTTATTTCTTTTTTACTTCACTGGCCCGCTTCGTTATTTTTTGGCTTTTGTAACACTTGTGTAATAAAGCTATGTTCATTCCTACTACCGGTGACCCTGTGTCTGTCTTGTGCCATCACTTACACATGTACAATAGTGGTTACGTGTTCATTCACCCCAGCCATCCCTGACTGTCCAGGACATCACCACCTGTACATAAAAAATTGTGTCTATTACACGGTCATCTCGCAAACTTATAGCCAGACGCATTCACCTTGGTAATCCCTCACCTTCCTGGCCATCAGCACCTGTACATAAACAATGGTGGCTATTACACGGTCATCTCGCAAACCTATAGCCAGACGCATTCACCTTGGTCATCCCTAACTGCCCTGGACATTAGCACCTGTACATAAACAATAGTGGCTATTACACCCCCAGCGTTCATAACGGCGGCATGTAACGTAAACAATAGCAGGGCTCATTTACTTCTAAAATGTAAAGGTAAGGGTCTTTGTTTGTGTGGGATGACCTACTTTCCCTACTGCCTCATCTGGGCATCTGCAGTCACAGGACAACAATGTGGAAGGATTGCACTGAAACATCTCTTGTACAATGTCTTTGTTTATGTGTAAAGACCTACTTTCCCTACTGCCTCATCTGGGCACCTGCAGTCAGAGTAAAACATTGTGGACAGAATGCACTGAAACATCTCTTGAACAATAACTACTGCGTGTATTAAATAAAAAAAAATGTGCAGACACACAATTGCAAAAGTACACAGGATACGACAAGTAAATACAAGTGAGTTACTAAAAAGTGACAAAGTGAGTTGAACAGGGTCAGTAAACATTAAAACAACACAACAAAAGATAGGTGCAATAAAAGATAAGTACAATTAGCACGGTCCTGACGGAGGAGGACGACCATCATACTTCCTCACTGTCTGTTCAAGTTGGTCCTTCAGCTCGAGGTAATAGGCAGGGTGCACCACTCTGTCTATGTAAGTGGTAAGGTACACCAGAAACTGTGCCATGTACGATGGTGGTGGCCCTGCCACCTGCGCTGCCAGTCTTTCCATCACCTCCATGACGCGCTGTATATGTGTGGCAATGGCAGAATGTTCATTTGTCTGCCGTTTCCTTTTTCGGCTGACGGGCGGCGAGGACAACGCTGAAGAGTCTGTGGTGTCTGGGATGGGAGACAGCGAGGACGACGAAGCGCCAGGGGTGTTTCGGATGGGAGACATGGGGATGAAAGGTGTAGCGGTCTCCCTGAAGGGCGAAGAACAGCGTACTCTTGACACTGTGGTTTCCCCCGACGCTGCGGGTACCACTGTGTCTTCTGCCGATGCGAGCGTCTGAATGGAAAAATAAAAATGTACATTAGCCTCTGGTTCAGTTATATCTCGCACACAACAAGGCACTGCATTTATGCACTACCAAAACTTTGGAATGTACGTCGTGCATAATCTTATAACAACATTATGTCACACAGAAAAAACATACGCAACAAGGACAGAACACATCAGTACAGATGTCTGTACTGCCTCACTACCTCGCTCAGGTCTGCCTCCAGCTGGTCCATGTTGTCTTCCTGTTTCGCCGCGCGCAAGTTACAAAAAATCGAAGGTGCAGACACGGCAAACCTGCGCTTAAGAACGCCGCGCCAGATGTGCACTGACGTCATTTTGACGTCACTTTTGCGCGCGAACCACTGCGCGCGGCGAGCATATCCAGGCCTTCCCGCTCTTTATGGGGCATTAGGAAACGCAATTGTAAAAAAAAAAAAAACTTAAATTATGCCTCATCCTAATTGCTGAAATTATTTCCAGTAATAATTTGCTATGGTAACATTGTTAGGGGGAGATTAGAACTGAACTTTAAATGTTCTTATTTCTCAATTATGATTACTCTGTGAAATAAGTCAACAGGCTAATACGATATGAGTGCGTTAAATGATTGTTATCCGATAGTTGATCGCAGTTAATTCATTACTATAATTGTAATCAGACTCATGTGTGGGCGTTCAATATATTTTAATCGCCATTAACCTAATGTGAAGAGTAGATCTCCAGGTCCGAATACTGTATAAATAACCAAAACCGACTCTGACATACATTTGTCACCACAGCGTTGTTTTTAGCATGCTCAAAATAAAGGAAAGGGGAACTGTACTAGGCTGAGTTTTTGACAAAGAATTAAGCGCTCGCCCCCCAAACCTGCACATTTGAACAGGACAATAAAAAGAAAGAACAGCTTGCGTCTAGCACGGTGTGAATGATACGTTTCTGCAGAGACACAACTCTAGACAACATAGGCTACCTAAACTGTAACATATTAAATGTTGTAAAGTTCCGTCGTTTTATCAGTGCTTTAAGGTAGTCAGTGTCAAAAGCAATGTATAGCCTATTGTATGTGTAGACTAATTCTACATAGGATACATTTATACTTCAGCTGCATAATCAGGAGACGGGTTGGTTGTCACACTCATCATATCTCAGCCACTAAAGGGCCCTGATCAACGCCGCTGACATAGACATGTTCAGAATTAGTGTTAGGGGTCATCTACATTGACAGTTCAAGTGTTTGACACAAAGTTTCGAGGTGAGATCAATATTAGGCTAATGTTTTTTTATGTCAAAATGTAAATTTTCAGGACTTTAAGTTTTCTTTTAGTTTTGTAACTAATGGGTTGACTTTAGAAAAACTATTACCATTAAAAAGTATAAAGACTTGTGGCTGCTAGCGTCACTACTAGTATACAAGGTCAGTTGGGGATGGTTGTCACACTCTGTTTGGGGTTGGTTGTCACATTGTCTCCCACACAAAAATGTAATATATGGCCATATATGTATTCACTCTCTGGCACACACACACACACATAAAATAGTAACAATAGGCCTACTTATGTAATTGTTCCAATTTGTCTTTATTCTACATACATCTATAGGCCTACTTCAGCTGTTTAATCAGTACCTTAATTTAAACACACAAGTGTTGGAATGTTCTTTTCTAGATATTTGGGCGGCTCTTAAAAGAGCCTTTGGGTTTTGTCAAAAAAGTTAAGTCTTAACCGCCGAAGCCGTAAAGAGTACGGCCCTGACGCTTCAGAGCATAAACGACATCCATGGCTGTGACGGTCTTTCTCTTGGCGTGCTCGGTGTAGGTGACGGCATCACGGATAACGTTTTCAAGGAACACTTTCAGCACACCACGGGTCTCTTCATAGATGAGACCAGAGATACGCTTTACACCACCACGGCGAGCCAGACGCCTGATTGCAGGCTTGGTAATACCCTGGATGTTGTCGCGAAGAACTTTGCGATGACGCTTTGCGCCACCCTTTCCAAGACCTTTTCCTCCTTTGCCTCGTCCGCTCATGTTCTCGAGTCTAGTTTTCCCTATAGAGAAATGTGCCAGTTAGCTCGCGAACAGCCTTTTTTATGTCGCCCGACAGGACCTCTCGGAAAACAGTTGTCCTCGCCCCTCCTTTTGAGCTTTACGAAAAGCGATGGCGCGAATATGGAACCACACAGTGCGTCACCATGACGTGTCACCCACACTTGAAATGTCTGCAAAGAAGCAGAGAAGAGGATACGTTGTAATTCTCGTGAAGCATTGGGGTAAATACTTGCTGAAACTGTTAGGTTTAGGCACTAACATTTATCAAAAACAACCTGCACACAAAGAAGACACAGAGAATCCGTCAAAGTTTCTTGCAAGGAGAGTGATCGGAGACTGCTCAGTTACAATCGTCCAAACTCACTCTGAAGCAGTCTCCGCTCTTCGTGCCTTTTATTTAGAAATGCCCTGGTTACATGAGGTCTCAACTGCTAAAAAAGGGGAACTGATCTATTTCAGTTGAGACCTAGTTCTCTATTCTTTGTGTAAAACAAGCGTAGCAAAGTGCACCCTAACCGAGTGACTCTTGGCTTCTTGACATTTAGTTGACTCTTGGTTGGTTAGGGCTGCAGCAGACAGATTAGCAGACAGTGAGAGACAGAGAGAGAGAGAGAGCATCCTGTTCTCTTGCACAACACTTGCATACTTTGTATCTCTCACATGAGCATAATACAGAAACGCTTAGGCACAGTGAATATAGTTACAAAGTAGAATAACATATATGTACAATTATTCCAACAAAAACGTACCGTCTTGTTTCGGCAGCAATGCGGATATGAGCTGTGTAGTGTAAAAGCCACAGGCTGCAAAGACTACACTTAAGATATTTTCCACAATGGCTCTTGTTTTTAATGTTAATTTCATAAGAATTCATCACCTGAAGTCAATCAAGAGTCCAAAACAAACATTAAAATGTTTAATATACTGCATGTGTACATAAAATAAATACAAAAAAGGGACTAATTACAGAAAGATTGCTTCACAAAACAGCAAGAACAAAGAGCAAGTGGGAAAGTGCCATATTGTGTAACTGTGGAAGAATAACACAGCCTCTGGGGATGAAAAATACCAATGTTCCATATTCTGAATGCTTTTAAGGAACACAGACACCAGAAAAAAAAACATTATACCGTACTGCCAAAGAATTAAACAAACAATGTAACATGTAAAACAAAACTTCCTAAGATAATTCCTTTTTTATAGGTGCCTGACCCTGGTATGCTATCAGCAAGGTATGCCAACTTAGACAGCGTTGTTGTCTTGTTTTGACTTATCTGCACCTGCAAAAAGCTTCTTGGATGCAAATGCATAGAGAAAAGGGTTCACACAACAGTTAATGAAGATGAGGCTGATGGCAATGTTAGCACATTTCTCATAGAAAGCCAAGATATTTTCAGCAACATGGGGATGAAATGGCTTTAGGGCATACGCTAAGATCTCCACTGCAAACATTAAATACACAGGAGAGGAAAAAATGAAGAATGTCACCACAATTTTAAGCACCAGGCTGGTCAGTCGTTGGTTTTTGAAGAAAACAGTCTTGTTGACGTTCGTGTGGAGGCGACAATAAGAAGTGACCAAAACAGAGAACGGAATAACAAACCCGAGAAGAAACTCAACCAGAAGAATAGCTAGTGTCTCCCCATCTCCTGTGAACAGCCGGTGACATGCTACTGTTGCTCCTTTCTCTACAGTTCCTGCTTTGAGTGCGCTTGCGACCGACAGGGCGCAGGCCAGCACCCAGACGAGACCCAGGAGAGCTGTCTCCCCCCTCCGCCCGAGCCGGGCCCACTGGGTGCGATGGAGAACAAACAGGTACCTGTGGACGCTCATCAGCGTTACCGTCAACACGCTGGTGTTCATGGTGACGGTCCCCACGGTGAAGAGGAGCTTGCAGACCGCAGAGCCGAATATCCACTCGTGCAGCAAGTAGTAAATCCACACGGGGAGGGTCATTAGGCACAGCAGGTCAGAGATGGCCAGGTTGAGCATCAGATGCAGAGAGAAGTTTTCCTTCCAGAAGTGGTGCACTATGAAGACGATAGTCATGATGTTTCCAGGAACTCCTAACACAAAGCAGAGCCCCATGACGGATGCGCCGATCTGGTTCTGCACAGAGGCATTGGCACTTATCTCACTGGAGGTGTTTGCATGCTGCATGTTGACGCAGTGGGGGCCTGAGAACTTAGAACAGAGGTTAAGTACAATCGGCGAACAGGAACAGAAAGAGGAACTGGAAACCGAAGTGCAACTGAGTGGCTTTATTGCCTTTATTAGGCTACTAACTATTTAGTGGTTGCACTGTTTTTGGGGGGGGGGGGCTGTTGCATTCAGAGTTTAGCTATTTTTTATCGTTTGTCCCAGAAGGCTAACAATGGAAGTGGTAGGTGCCCTTAGACGAAGCATGATGACTACGCTATTTTTAAACCATTAAAACAGACCGCGGTTAAATTGGTTTGATATTGGATATTGGATATTCGATTCAAAAGACACCCATATAACTTCTGATGTATATCACCGATTCTTTGCAAACAACTTGTGATGTCTTCATGATCATCCAGGGTATATATCACAAGACAGTAATTATTTAAAAATCATACTTTGAGCCGATTTAATGCATCTTTGTGAATTCAACACCCATATAACTTCTGATATATATCACCGATTCTTTTCAAACAACTTGTGATGTCTTCATAATCATCCAGGGTATATATCACAAGACAGTAATTATTAAAAAATCATACTTTGAGCCGATTTAATGCATCTTTGTGAATTCAACACCCATATAACTTCTGATGTATATCACCGATTCTTTTCAAACAACTTGTGATGTCCTCTTGATCATCCAGGGTATATATCACAAGACAGTAATTATTAAAACATCATACTATGAGCCGATTTAATGCATCTTTGTGAATTCAACACCCATATAACTTCTCATGTAGGCTACATCACCGATTCTTTTCAAACAACTTGTGATATCCACATCATCATCCAGGGTACATATCACAAGACAGTAATTATTAAAAAATCATACTATGAGCCGATTTAATGCATCTTTGTGAATTTAACACCCATATAACTTCTGATGTATGTCACAGATTCTTTTCAAACAACTTGTGAGGTCCTCATGATCATCCAGGGTATATATCACAAGACAGTATTAAAAAGTCATACTTTGAGCTGATTTAATGCATCTTTGTGAATTCAACACCCATATAACTTGTGAAAGAATCGGTGATATACATGAGAAGTTATATGGGTGTTAAATTCACAAAGATGCATTAAATCGGTTACAGCAGCAGAAGTTACAGCAGCACCAAATGAATGATTAAGCACCAGCAGCATCTTAGGACACTAAGCCCCTCCTCATTTCCAGCTACAATGACTTCCTCAAACAGAAACCTTTGTACTCAAGTAAGTTATGGAACGGCTTCTCGGAGAAACTTTGGGTGGCTCTTAAAAGAGCCTTTGGGTTTAGGAAGGCTGGAGGAATGCTTTACTTAGAGCTGGTGTACTTTGTCACGGCCTTGGTTCCCTCGGAAACGGCGTGCTTGGCGAGTTCACCGGGCAGAAGCAGTCGCACTGCAGTCTGGATCTCCCTGGAAGAGATGGTGGAACGCTTGTTGTAGTGGGCCAGGCGGGAAGCCTCACCAGCGATACGCTCGAAGATGTCGTTAACGAAAGAGTTCATGATGCTCATGGCCTTGGAGGAAATACCGGTATCGGGATGAACCTGTTTCAGGACCTTGTACACATAGATGGCATAGCTCTCCTTCCTGGTCCTCTTGCGCTTCTTGCCGCCCTTCCCGGCGGTCTTGCTCACGGCTTTCTTGGAGCCCTTTTTAGGGGCAGACTTTGCTTGTTCAGGCATAACGTTCAGTTGTACATTCAGACCGAACAATATTGTGAATAAGGGTGTCCCGTGTATATATAGGCAGAACTTCACTAACACGTCACTTAAGCCAGGAACTTTTGCATTCTCGAACCGTTTCCCTCCGATCGAAGTCAGGCGAGGATTGGTTACTTTGAAGCGAGGGGACGTTCCGTCTGTTTTCAATACTCCACCCACAGAACGTTACTGTGGTCAGCACTTCCCCCATTCATCTTCCCGCTCTTTATGAAGCAGTAGGAAATGAAAAGAAATGAAAAATAACTACACTTAAAATACGCCTAATCTTACTTGATTAAAATATTTCCAGTAATAATTTGATATGGTAAAATTCGTAGGGGGATATGATAATTTTTAACTTGAATTTTCTAATTTCTCAATTATCACTTCAAAAGGGAAAAACATCAGCATGCCGGTATACAATATGAATGCGTTAAATGATTGTTTCCCGACAGGAGGACGCAGTCTGTTCATTTTTAATTATAATTTTAATCAAGCTCATGGGTGGGCGTTCAAGCTATTTTTATAGCCATTAAACTAATGTACATGGTACATTGTTGTTAAAATGTATAGCGTTTCTCCAGGGTCAGAGTAGCCTAACGTGAAATATCTGACGAATCCAGAAGACTTTTCCGAAAGATATAGGCTACGTCAAAGAGAACTGCAGTAGCCTATGGTTAGGGTAAGACAATACCAAGGACGGAAACGTCAATTTATTAAATAGGCCTAATCTAAAGCTTGCGTTTAACACTGGGCCAATGATGGTTTCGGAGCTTCATCTCTGTGGTAGGCTAAACACAACGCGACAGCCTACATAGTCAAAAATCAGTATTAAGTGTAATACATTATATTGATCATACTATGGAGTCGTTCAGTATAATCAGTAATTGAATTTAGACACAAGTTAGTGTACCGTTGGAATTTTCCTTTCCAGATATTTGGGCGGCTCTTAAAAGAGCCTTTGGGTTGTCAGAGAAAAGTAATGTCTTAACCGCCGAAGCCGTAGAGAGTACGGCCCTGACGCTTCAGAGCATAAACGACATCCATGGCCGTGACGGTCTTTCGCTTGGCGTGCTCGGTGTAGGTGACGGCATCACGGATAACGTTCTCAAGGAACACTTTCAGCACACCGCGGGTCTCTTCGTAGATAAGACCAGAAATACGTTTGACACCACCACGGCGTGCCAGACGCCTGATTGCAGGCTTGGTAATGCCCTGGATGTTGTCGCGAAGAACCTTGCGGTGACGCTTGGCGCCACCCTTTCCAAGACCCTTTCCTCCTTTGCCTCGTCCGCTCATGCTGTTAACTAGAGTTTTTCACACAGAAAACTGTACTAGGTCCTGTCTGTAAAGGCTTTATATACCACCCGAAAGGACCTCTTTGAAACTTTCCCCTCCCTTTTGCGTTTTTCGAAGAAAGATGGCGCGAGCATGGAGTCACACCTTGCGTCACCATGACGTGTCACCCACACTTACAATGTCTGCAGAGAAGTGGAGTGGAAAGCAATAAAGTGGATACATTGTAATTCTCGCATTGGGGCTAAATACTTTCTACCAAATACTTATTTTTGTGATTATGCTTTCTTTATACAATTGTCATTGTTATGCAGAACAATGCATAGGGATGAATGAATAAACGAATGAATGAATGAATTCATTAATGTACGAAGTCTCACCATTCTAGGTAAGAGACACTGTTCCCAGAATTATATCAGGCCATGACTATTTCTGCAATAATGCATTTTACTGCAGCGGTAAATCCTACCATCACAAGTCAGATGAAGGACTCATGCCAGAGACATGAATATATAAGATTAGGTCATATTTGTTAGCACATTATTGGTGTTGCAAACTTTATCATGTTATCATGTCTACCTTATTACCGGTAGGTAAGATTTAGTCGACCATGTTATAACATGGTAAACATAGGCCTATTTAAATAGTGATAACATATTGTTATAACAATACACTTTTCAAGAATTACATGATCGTAAAAAGGAGTACACCCTTGGTTGCTTGAAGTGGACAGGAGAGACAGGAGTGTTGCGGTCAGAAAACCATGTGACTCTGATCTACCTACCCTTCTAAACTGCAGTACATTACCTTAAAATAGGAGGTGTCTAACTTATAATTTGCCAGAAGCATGACACTACATTACATCTTAAACAATATCACTCACTTGTCAGAAAACTAAATCCTGGAATAATGACTAAAATGTCAAAGAGTGAAATAATTCAAATATAAACATTTAACCTATGGCGCCTACAAACAGTATTTACAAAAACAAATTAATAAGTGTACAATGCCTATTGCGAGAATATATTCTTATTTTTGCACAAAGTTTCTGCTGGTAATATTTGTCCTTCTATTTATTATTTGCAGTTCAAGTAACATCACAAAAGAACAAGTTTGTTTTTGTATTGCATCGTAATGGTCATAATAAGCGTGCCTACAGTAAAAAAAAAAAAAAGTTTTAGGGTATTCCACGTAGGCTACAGACAATACATTTTAACTGTATGATTCAGAGAAATAGAATCAGAAGATGTCCTCCTCATCTTTGAAGCCCAGGTAATGTCCAGAGGGGGAGGATCTCTTGTCTGATCTCTGCTACAATAGCATACATTACAATAGCATACAATAGCTGCTAGGCAATATGCTCCAATTTCAGGCCGCCAAGAGGCTCTCCCTTTAGATAGAACACAGTCTAAAACTGCATGATAGACAACCAATAGGAGCAAAGGTTTGGTCACCACCACAGTGTATTTGTGCAATGTTTTATGAAATACCTCACTCTGGGAAAGCTTTCTTTTAGGCCCCTCTGGTGATGTTTTGTCCCTTCTTTTTAAGATGAACTGCAGGAGAGCTGGATGGATTAGGTGAAGAAAGGCCTAATGTGTGGGTGACAGACTCCTGGCACACATTTAACCTGGTAAACCTGCCCCTCGAACTTCATTTCATTTTGTACAGAGGGTGTGGCAGTGCTTTCATTGACATTGCTGTATTAGGAAGAATTTTTGCATAGCCTATCATCGCACAGAGGGAGTGTTTGTGAGCGATGACAATGACTTTGTGTGTGCTAAATTTGAATTTGTAGTGCATAGGCAGGCTAATTGCATATGCTACGACCAGACGTTAGCGATTGGGTACAAGCAGACCCTCTGTACAAAATGAAATGAAGTATGAGGGGCTGGTTTACTAGGCTAGGACACATCTAGGTTAGGCTGTATGTCCCACTCCTCACAGCATAGGCTTTTCACTTCTCTGTCATGACACTGTGTCATTCTGGTTTAGTCTTTGTGTGATGTGTACAGCCAAGATGCACTGACCACAACAGGAACTGAAACGTTCCTTGGTTTCATTCTTGGTGAGTACCAAAATTGGTATGATGTGAAGATCCACTTCACTAAACTGAGGTATACAGTAAACAGAATAGGTTTTTTATTTTATTTTATATATATATATTTTTTTTCACTGGTCCCCATGCTGCCATGCCAGTGGGTACCAGAGCTGTTTTTTCAGGCGGATGGAGCAGAGCTCTTCAGTCCCAAAGAGGAAGCAGCAGTAATGAAGCTGCTCCTGTACCCAAGATTGGGCTTGGACCCAAAGCTGTGCTGGTGTCAGAGCATGTTCTTGTGCCCACGTGGAGTTGTATCTGAATGTATATCTGAGTGTGCGCGTGTCTGAATCTGCCTCTGCTTGTGTGTGTGGTTGTATATCTGAGTGTGAGTGTCTTAATGTGTGTCTGAATATGTGTCTAAATGTGTGTGTGTCTGAGAGTGCCTATGAGTCTGCTAACAGTGCAGGTTTGTCTGCTGCCCCTGTGTCTGGCTGTATTTGTAATCTCAGCTCTGCCCTGTGGTGACAGTGACAGTGGCCATTCCAGTCACGGTGCTGATCACTGCTTATGTATCTGTCCTTGTGTCCATCCCTGTCCCTGTCCCTGTGTCCGTCTCAGTCATCATTCTTGTGCCTGTCCCCTTTTCGCCTGTGCCTGTGTCTGTTCCCAGTCCTGTGCCGGTGACCGTACCAGTCACTGTGACAATCCGTGTCCCTGTCACCATACCCATGTCTGTCTGTTCCTGTCACAGCTCCTGGTCAAGTCCCTGTTGTCCACTGTCACGTCCATTGTCAAATCTGTCATAACTTCTTTGAGTGCATGTTTGTAAGCCTGTGCTGGCATACAGTGTCTTTGCCGGCCGGTCTTGAAAATCTGGTCAGCCAGAGCCTGAGTCTGTCCTGTGTGCTTTAGTTCTGCCCAGGTCTACTTGAAGCAGCAAAAGCACGAGATGAACCTGTGAGCAGGAGAATACAAGACAAAACAAGATATCAGTGAGGAAAAACTAAAAAAGAATATTGTGCATTGTTATAAGTTTGAAAAGAATTGCCTGGTCTTCTACTACACAATGCACACACACAAACACATACACACACACACACACCTCTTCAGGCCAATCTCCTTGGACTCGTTCTGCTTCGTCCTCTTTCTCTTTCCCAGGCTCCCTAGGGCGTTGCCAAGGCGTCTAAGCCAGGGACACACCCCCTTCCGACGCTGCAGGCCCTCCTGCAGCAGCACAGGGCTGGGGGTCTGCTGAGTGGAGATGGGAGCATCAGCCCAGTCCCCGTCCAAGACTGGTGGGCCATGGTGCTCTGGCTGCAGGTAGAAGCTCAGCATTGAGTCCTCCTCAGCGGGGACACTGCAGTCTCTCTCCTTGGTCACCAGGGGTCCCTCCCAACAGGACAACACCTGCCTGAGGGGCAGTGCCTGGCGGTGGCTGATTGTGTTTCTCAGAGAGTGGCCATCAGGAGTCTTCAGGTGATAACCGTTCCAGCCCTCATTAGGGACCTTCTCAGCCTAAAGACACACACACACACACACACACACACACACACACACACACACACACACACACACACACAGGGATATCATGATTTGGCTTATTGGCATTCCAGGGACCTTCTCAGCCTAAAGACACACACAAAAATACAGACACACACACACACACACACACACACACACACACACACACACACACACACACACACACACGGATATTATGATTTGGCTTACATATATTATGATTTGGATACACATTTATTTAAACACACATATTCCCTCTGTCAGCTTACAGTCACATACCAACACACAGCTCACTCTCACTTTTTACTTATTTTAATTGATCAACATTCAGGTTTCAAATCTTGATGGAGCTGTCTGAGCCTGTAACTCTAGACTGCATTATGTTTGCCAGCACAAATCTTCACTTTGCGCTATATTAACAGAGATCTGATAGAGCAGACATGAACCCAAACCTCAAGCTGTCAAACTCCATATGTCACCTCACCGAATCTGGAGGAGATGTTGCCATCGTTTTTCTTACCACTTACCCGCACGTGCGCGCGCATGCATGCACATGCAAACACACACAAACAGACACACAAACACAGACACACACACACACACACACACAAACACACACACATAAAATCCTCACAAACTATGTACAGGTTGAACTTCCTATGACTTACATCCAGCAGGCTGTTAGCGTCCTCCAACCTGCTGTCATCAGATCTCTCCTGGGGAAACACATGCCTTCCCTCAGTAGGGTCGTCATCAGCGTAAACACACACACACACACAGGCATATTATGATTTGACTTGGATCCACGCATACATTCTCACACAGACCTGGGCGGACCTACATTAGATATTTTTGAAAGATAAGGTAAATAATTATCTCTGGTCCACAACATCTGATGGCCCAAGTTGATTTCGGCAGTCTTACCTCAGTAAAGCTGAAGGAATCACTAAGATGGCAGTCTCCAACATTCTCAATCCTGACACTGCTGGTGTTGCTCCTGAGGTCGCTCTCATCATCCTCAGACTGAACACACATATATATTTATATTCATACACATATTTATATAAACACACATATTCCCTCTGTCAGCTTACAGTCGCGTACCAACACAGAGCTGAGCCTCACTTCATTATTTTGACTGTTGATATGTATCAACATACAGGTTTCTAATTCTGATGGAGCTATCCGGGCATGTGTCTGTAGACTACGTTATGTATGTAAGTATTAACAGAGGTCTGATAGAGCAGACATGAACCCAAACCTCTAGCTGTCAAACTCCACGTCTCACCTGACAGAATCTGGAGGAGTCAGAGATGTTGCATTCATCTTACTTACCACCCACCCAAACGCACGCACGCATGCACACACACGCACGCACGCAAGCACGCACACACACACACACACACACACACACACACACACACAGTCCTCACAAACTATTCACAGGTCAGACTTCTCATGTCTCACCTCAAGCAGGCTGTTAGCGTCCCCCAACCAGCAGTCATCAGTCTTCTCCTGGGGAAACACATGCCTTCCCCCAGTAGGGTCCTCATCAACCTAAACACAGACACACACACACAGGCATATTATGATTTGGCTTGGATCCACACATACATTCTCACAAAGACCTGGGCGGACCCACATTAGATATTTTTTAAAGATAAGATAATTAATTATGTCTGGTCCACAACACCTGATGGACCAAGTTGATTTCGTCAGTCTTACCTCAGTAAAGCTGGAGACATCACTAAGATGGCAGTCTCCAACATTCTCAATCCTGACACTGCTGGTGTTGCTCCTGAGGTCGCTCTCATCATCCTCAGCCTAAACACACATATTCCTATTCATATTCATGTTCATACTCATATTCATATAAGCACACATATTCCCTCTGTCAGCTTACAGTCGCATACCAACACACACCTGAGCCTCACTTGATTTATTTTGACTGATCAACATGCAGGTTTCTACTCATACACACAATCACACACACACACACACACACACACACACACACACACACACACACACACACACACACACACACACACACACATACACACAGACACACACACACAGTCCCCACAAGCTATTCACAGGTCAGACATCTTGTGTCTCACCTCACGCAGGCTGTTGGCGTCCCCCAACCAGCAGACATCACACTTCTCCTGGGGAGACACATGCCTTCCTTCTTTAGGGTCGTCATCCACCTAAACACACACACACACACACAGGCATATTAAGATTTGGCTTGGATCCACACATAAATACTAACATAATTGGGAGAATAATTGGGAGAATGCCAAAGCAGGGGATGGAGGACCCTGATCACCCCTGGCTGGATGAGGTGGGCTGGGTGAGAGTGCCTGATGTTGAAATACCCACTACACCTGATGGCCCAAGTTATTATCAGATTTTGTCAGTCTTACCTCAGTAAAGCTGGAGGCATCACTAAGATGGCAGTCTCCAACATTCTCAATCCTGACACTGCTGGTGTTGCCCCTGAGGTCTCCCTCATCATCCTCAGCCTGAACACACATATATTCATATTCATGTTCATACACATATTCTACTAGAATCTCGTGTTGATGTGTGATGAGTTGTCTGGGTCTGTGTTTGTAGATTACATTATGTTTGCTGCACAAGATTTCACTTTGCATTTTATTAACAGTTTAGAGAAAACACAAGACACTTGTGCACCTAGGAAGAGCACCTTTGGGAGAAGAGTTGCAGTTGTCTTTCTTACCAACCACCCACCCATACAGACAAACAGATGTGTGCGTGCGCGCACACATACACACACACACACACACACACACACACACACACACACACACACACACAGCATATTATTTTTTATTAAAGCTGAAGGCTTTTGCTAAGGCACACACCTGGGCCTACACTACATATTGTAGTTGTTACCGTGAGGTAAGAACTGCTAGTGCTGCAGATAGCAATGAGCTCTATGTCCACGCTGCTGGTGTCTGTGACAGGTGAGCCATGAACCTCAGGCTTCGTCCAGCACTGGACCACTTGCATAAGTGGGAGGGGTCTGGCTGATGGAAGAGGCTGGTCAGACACCTGCATCACACACACACACACACACACAGGTATTACTTCCTGAGCCTGGTATGGTTCTGTCATCAGTCATAATGGCAGTGGAGTTGGGTTTATCTGGGCCTTGTGGGGTTCTGATTTTGGTCCCGAAGTGTCTGAAGTCTGGCTTAGCAGGACCTGGTGGGATTGTAATGGTGCTAATGCAGGTGGAGTTGGGCTTATCTGGGCCTAGTGGGGCTGGGATCTGTTCAGTGTGGGGGGAGCTGCTGGCCCGCCTTACCTGGCTGGATGCTCCACAGATGGGGCTGGGGGTGGAGGCAGCACTGCGGGATTCTCCGCTCAAGCTCTCCAACTCCATGCGCTCACTGACGGGCTAAAACACAAATCAGAGTCCTTAGATGGCTCGAATAATCAAGGAAATCAAGGACATTTGTCACTTTCATTTATGTTTCTCAATCATGCCGGGCTACCGATCGTTATCAGCAGGACCCCCGCTGTGGTCAGCTGCAGAACTCAAAGGTTTCAGAGCAAGTCCCACATCGGAGGGATAGAGAGACTTCAGCTGGATCCACTTCATTCTTGTACTTTCCTTTCATTCACGGACGTTTTCAGGATCCCAACGTCCATCTCTCTCCTCATTTCTCTTCTCTTCAGCTCTCAGTCATCCGTGCGTCCATGAGAGAGTGAGTTCGCTAATATTATGTTGTTATGTCATGTATGTTGTTGTTGTAGCCTCGTAGCGTCAATGCCTGCAGCGCGAGTATTTGTCTATTGTCTGTTAGATGTTTGTATCGTCCTGTATGTGCATAATATTAGTTGTTACTAGATCTCCATGTCGCTGTATTCTTTGGAGGGCACAGCAGATATTTGGCTGCTTGTTTCAGTGTACAGTTCAAGAGCTCGCGCCATTGCTAATCTCTGTGTACGCAGACACGCCGTGTAGCAGGGCTTAAAGACACAGTACTTCTGTTACAGCTAGCCATTCAGTCATTCACTTTCCGTCATGGTTTACATAACTAGGCTACTCTAGGCAGTTATGTTCCTTCATTTCTGGTCTAGATAATTGCTGTAGGCAATTATTCATCACCCCTTGTATGTATTATATTGTGTATATTACCTTTGTATTATCATTTGTATAGCTCATGTTTCCCTTTGTATTTCTTGTTTCTATATTTTCAGTAAACCACGGTTCTACTTCCTTGTCTTCAGACCGCCAGACGGCGTATTTTACTGTGTGAATCCCCTTGCGCTAGCCGCATCTTGTCGAGAGCTTATGCAAAAGTTGTCACCTCGTGACCGATGACGTGGCCCAAGTCAATAAATAGCCATGCCCACGTCACTCGATGCCTTTCGCTTTCTCGCGCTTTAAGAGAGCACTTCTCCACTGTAGTTGCGAAACAGTAAACTAGGAGTATATCTCCGACAACTGGCTTCTACAGCACTATTGCATTCCCTTTTAATACTGAAGTTACACGCAATAGCGGATTACATGGTAAGTATTACTCGTGCTGCAGACCCCCTACACCGGTCGAGCACAGGCGGCTAGGTGGACTGGCCTCGGTGTGGTCGCGTGTCCCCAAACCCGACACCGTAAATACACCTCATTATTTTGTTATTGTACATACTGGCACCCACACCCCGGTGCAGTATAAACACTGTCTGGTAGATCCCACGACTTGTATAAGCGCGGTCGGTAAGGTAAGTATTGTTACAGGTCAGCCATATCAGGCGTTGTTGCACTACTGTTAGCTATACGTAGCTACCCTTATCCTGACACAGCGCCCGTACCCCGGCGCAGCTAAACGAGACAAACGCAGGTTACAAACGGAAGAACATAAGGTGGAAGTGCCCGTCCCCCGGCATTTAGTACGCCGATAAATAGTCTTTATACTGTTTTATAACTGCGCTCACACCCCAGCGCAGCTAAGTAAGACACCAGACATCTCAGAAAGGTTTTTTCTTTTTCATACCTGCGCTCACACCCCAGCGCAGGCTACCACCGAAAGAGCAAAGGTGGAAGTGCCCGTCTCCTGGTATCTTACTCCACTATTACTGTCTTCATAACTGCGCCCATACTCCAGCGCAGGTTAATTCTTCACAGATATGGCATTGGTCTTCTGCTCCTTGTGTGGCACACCTATGGATGTGAATGATCCCCATGATAACTGCCCAGCCTGTCTAGGGATCAAACATCTCAGAGAAGCCTTGACTGACCCATGCATACACTGCAGTCAGCTTCCCATACAACAGCGGCAAGCGCGTCTCGCTCATCTTGAAGGTGAGGCAGACTGTCTCCTCTCCTCTACAGCCACTGAGAAGCCAACACATACTGCCAAACGCAAGTCAGTATTGAAGGCACCACAGAAAACCAAAAAGCCCAAGCGCTCTGGAGCCTTGGAGCGTAGAGTGGATGTATTGTCTGACAGTGTGACCCAAATCAGAGAGCTGCTATTGGGGATGCAGCCACAGCTGCAACCTCAGCCAATGCCCTTGAGTGTGGAGCCACAGCCACAGGCTCACCTGTCACAGAATGATTTTCACTCTGATGAGGAGGCTTCCCTACCTGCCTCTCAACCTGATCCTTTCATTCAACCATTGCAGAGAGATGATGACATCCTTTCTCTGGCGGCCACTGCTACTCTCTTCCCCATGGATATGGGTGATTTCTCACAGCCAGAGGATATTACAAACCTTGACTCCTCTGCTACAGAGAGTGGGAGGGAGTCAGATGATGGGACTGAGGCTTCTGGTATAAACCACACCTTATCAGGAGCTATTCGAATGGCTCTGTCAAAACTTAATATGGAGCCCCTCTCTAGAGCCACAATGCAGACCAACCGCCTATGTCGCTTGCCCATGCAGAGCAATGATTTGACGATCCCGCCCTGTGATGATTTCATTAAAATGTTCACAGAGGCACTAAAAGAGGCAAATACTAGCAGGATGGATAGAGCAACCAGGCTATTTGCAGCAATGGCGGAACCAAGCGCTGCTGGTCTGGGACCTATGCCACCAGTGGAACCAGCTGTAGTTTCCCTGGTTGTTTCACCTGATGAGGCTCTCCGCACAGACCCTCGATGCCCCAGCCCTGAATGCAGACGCACCGACAACCTGGTTTGCCGGGCATACAACACCCAAGCAACCATGGGCCGAGTTCTGAACACTATGGCGCATGTTCTCCTCGCTCTGCAGACTACAATTCAGCCATCCTCAGATGCAGCCATGTCTGACTTAGTTGACACAGCCCTCCAGGGCATTGGAGCCCTGGCTAAACAATGTGGGAAGTCTATGGGCTTGCTCCTCCAAGCCCGCAGACAAATTTGGGTGGCACAGTCCCCTCTTCCTGATGCTGCTAGGAATGTTTTGCGGCAACTGCCTTTGGCTCCGGGCCAACTGTTTGGTCCAGCTGCACAGGAGGCCTTAAACCGACGTCAGCTTGCGTCCGAAACACGGTACCAACATGTGAAGCCACATACCGCCTTCAAAAAACCGCAGTCGCTGCCTCAACCTGCATTTCGTGGCAATCCAACATATCGCCGACAACCAGTACCCTCTTTTCGACAGCCTCCACGGAGGCAGGCGGAACACAGCCTTACTGCACGCAGTGTGCGTGGCAGACCCTCGTCAGCCTTTTTCAGGCAAGGACGGCCGGGCCAAAATCGCCCACCCAAAGCTACACACCACGCTCAGATGCGAGACTGAAGGTGTATGGCCGGCGGCAAAACGCTTCACCCCTCAACAACTGGAATACTGGCGTCTCACAACATCAAACCCATGGGTAATAGAGACTCTCACAAATGGTTACCGTCTCCAGTTTCGCCGCCGGCCTCCCCTGAACTCTGGACTACGCGCCACACGTGTCACAAGCCCAGAGCTGCGTTCAGCGCTACTCCTAGAAATACAATCCCTGCTAGACAAAAATGCCATCGAGGAGATAGACCCCAAAACACAAAAAGGGGTCTTCTCCACTTACTTCGTTGTACCGAAGAAGGACGGTGGCCTTCGGCCAATACTGGACCTCCGCCATCTAAACACCTACCTAAAGCAGCTGCCATTTCGCATGCTGCGTACGACAGATGTACTCCACTCAATAGAGCCAAGAGACTGGTTTGTCACAGTCGATTTGAAAGATGCATATTTCCATGTGCCCATTACCCCACAACATCGTCTTTTTCTCCGTTTCCACTTCGAGGGCCGCTCATTTCAGTTCAAGGTGCTACCCTTCGGCCTATCACTGGCCCCTCGGGTCTTCACAAAGTGTATGCGCGAAGCTCTTGCTCCGCTTCTTCAGCAGGGCATGCGCATCCTCCCTTACTTGGACGATTGGCTTCTCTGTGCTCAGTCCCCAGCACAAGCCAAAGTGAACACTCAGAGACTGCTCAACCATATTTCGGCTCTTGGCCTCTCTGTGAACTTCGAGAAGAGCAAATTGCAACCCATGCAGTCCATCGACTTCATAGGTATCCACTTAAACTCAATCTCCCAACAAGCGTGTCTGACTCAAGGAAGAATGCGCAACATACTGGGGCTTGTGAGGCGTGTCATGTCGAGTCGGACTGTTCGATACTGTCTGCTGCTCCGCCTTGCAGGTATGTTAGCTGCAGCTACACCGTTGATCCAGCTGGGGAGATTACATCTTCGACCTTCCAACGTTGGCTGAAGATGAGAAGGCTTTCAGCTCAAACACAGAAAAATGTATTGGTGGCAATCACGCCCAAGGGGGCGGCTTCCCTGCACCAGTGGGCGCGGAGTTCATTTCTCCTCCGGGGTGTATCCCTCGGGCCTCCTCCAGCAAGGAGGGAAGTCGTCACCACAGATGCCAGCCAGCATGGCTGGGGAGGTGTGTGGAACCACAAAGGGGTGCACGGCATATGGCAGGACGAGCTCCGGGCCTACCACATCAATTACTTGGAACTGCAGGCTGTCTGGCTGACATTGCAACACTTCCAAGAACCACTGGAGCACAAACATGTACTGGTGCGAACGGACAACACATCAACAGTTTATCACATCAACCATCAAGGTGGAGTGAGGTCCCTAACACTGAACAATCTCACCCGGAAGATTTGGCTATGGGCAGATGTACACTTGCTTTCATTGAGAGCAATTCATGTGCCCGGGAAGAAGAACCAGGCAGCGGATGCTCTGTCTCGGGGCAGACCTCTCCTGGGGGAGTGGCGTCTGAACCCAGAAGTGGTCCAAATGATTTGGAACACATATGGGAAGGCGGAGGTGGATCTATTCGCCACCAGAACCACAACTCACTGCCAGAAATGGTTTGCTCTACAGAACGAAATAGGCTCTCTGGGGCAAGATGCATTGGCTCACCAGTGGCCGAATCTGAAGCTTTACGCATTCCCTCCTTTTCCGCTACTGTGGCAGACACTCCAGCGGATTCGAATGACCAATCAACCTGTCCTCCTGATTGCACCACACCGTGTTCACAGCCCCTGGTTTTACCTCCTTCAGGCGCTGCTAACAGGGCCACCTTGCCCTCTTCCTGTCAGAGCAGACCTGCTGACACACCTAGACGGCCAGCTGTGGCACGACCATCCCCAGAGACTGAAACTGTGGGTGTGGCCCTTGGGAGCACACACAACCTATTGGACTGTTCAGAAGGGGTCAGGAACACTATTTTAAATGCCCATGCCCCATCCACACGCCTGTTGTACAGCTCTAGGTGGAAATACTTTTCAACGTGGTGCTCAGAACGTAACCTCGCCCCACTGGGTAGTTCTGTGAACGACATTTTGGAGTTCCTCCAAGGCCTTTTAGTGACAGGCCGTTCAGTATCCACTCTGCGGGGATATGTGGCGACATTGTCGGCTTACAGGGGTAAAATAGATGGTATGCCAGTTGGCACACATAATTTGGTTATATCCTTCTTGAAAGGTGCAAAGCGCCTTCATCCGCCCCGTAAATGTTTCGTCCCTCAGTGGGACCTTAACATTGTGCTGACTAGTCTATGTAGCTTTCCCTACGAACCCTTGGAGGAGACAGATGTCAAGTGGTTGTCAATGAAGACAGCTTTTCTCATTGCAATAACCTCTACGAAAAGAGTTGGTGAATTACATGCCTTATCTGTCAGCCCACAGTGTCTTCAGTGGGGACCAGATCTCTCACATGTAACACTGTGGCCAAACCCCACATTTTTACCCAAGGTCTTAGGCTCTGATTTTGTTAACAAGCCACTTACAATTCCTGCTTTAAGTTCCTCAGATGTGACGGTGAACATGGCTCTTTGCCCTGTTAGAGCACTGAAACGATATGTCACAGCTACATCAGCCTGGCGCACTACTGATCAGTTGTTTGTGTGCTTCGGTGAGAAATGTAGGGGAGCAGCCCTGTCTAAGGACAGGCTCTCTCACTGGATTACAGATACCATTACATATGCATACTCCTCCACAGGTCGTGTGGTGCCACTTTCAGTTAAATGCCACTCCACCAGGTCCGTTTCAACTTCTTGGGCGGCTTTACGTGGTGTCAGTTTGATGGACATTTGTTCGGCAGCGTCTTGGACGTCACCTTGTACATTCTCTAGGTTTTATAGAGTTAATGTTGCTTTGGGTCCTTGTGTTCAGGCAGTCTTGGATACTGCCCCACCAGTTCACTCAACTTAAGTTCTGATGTACATTGTTTTGGTTCATTACTTATGGACGAGAATTAATTCTCCACTGTGTTGATATCACTCACTTTGATGTTCAATAAAATGTTGTGAGAGAAGAATACATGCTGTTTTGTGTTCTTTATTCCCTACCGTGGGTTGGGGTGATTAACGCAATGTCATTGCTAAGGCCCTCGTGACAACTTGTTAATTAGTCTTCCACACAGTAAAATACGCCGTCTGGCGGTCTGAAGACAAGGAAGTAGAACGCTGGTTACGTATGTAACCGTGGTTCTACGACTGGTGGAAGACCGCCAGACATGTAGGTCACTCAGGCCTCTGGTTCTGGCGAGAAAGGCTCCAGGCATCGAGTGACGTGGGCATGGCTATTTATTGACTTGGGCCACGTCATCGGTCACGAGGTGACAACTTTTGCATAAGCTCTCGACAAGATGCGGCTAGCGCAAGGGGATTCACACAGTAAAATACGCCGTCTGGCGGTCTTCCACCAGTCGTAGAACCACGGTTACATACGTAACCAGCGTTTCATGGTTTCAAAGCCAAACAGTTTCCTCGTCCTTTCACGGTTTTCGTGACTACACGGCCTATCACGGTTTCACTGTTCACGAGTGGTGTGTGTGTCTTCACTAAGGGACATTTCACTCTTGTTCTGACCGGACAATCTGTGTGGAGATTGCCCGGGGAGTAATTCGATGTAGAACCGCCACTGCTCTCCACTACATTGTGGTGGGACGGGCGGAGGGGACGGTCAAGTGGATGGACTATGCCTTGACCTCTCCCTACCCATGCACAGAACTCACCAACTATCAGAGGGCTATGGGCTATATTGCGCAACCTTCGCTTTCATAAAATGAGTAGGCATAAATCACGGTGTCCCCCATCTTCTCGCCCATAGCCTCACAACAAAACCATGACAGGTACATATCGGATTGTCCCAGTTATATTTTCACTGTTTGTTTAAAAGCTAGAAGGCTAAATAAATAACCTACCTCACATCGGATGGCCACAATTCCGAAACAGGCAGGCGAATAACAAATAAAATCTTGGACTTTGTCGAAACAAAAACTGCTGCATGTAACTCAAATAGGGTTGCTCTCTGTCGCACTGATCCAAGAATGACTAGAAACTACTGGAAAATGTAACTTTAACATTCTCGGCTCCTTTATGACAACATTTGACGTACAGTTGATGGTGAGGAGTCTTAATTATAAAGTGTAAGCTATTGCTCTGTAGACTAAGTGTATTTCTATTGAATGTGACTGTTGGACGTTTCAGGACGTTTACATGAGGATATGTGACGCTGCATTCACACCGTATGTCAATATTACAGGTGCTTGGGCGTTTTGCTCATAGTTTCATAATAAACCAAGAAGGAGCGTCCTAGTAGCATCCACACTTACACACCCAAGACCTGGAATGGTTTATGAACTATGGATACTCTGCAGTATAGATATTGTTCTGACCCTTGGAGTTCATCCACAACAATTAGAACAAGTAGAACAATTTCTTAATCAGAGACACACATTAACAGTTGTCAAGATATAGCCGTTTCAAATATGACATTCACCATCTTTTTAAAATTCAAAACCTGGGAAAATATTTATTTATTTATTTAACACATTGGCAATATTTCAATGATACAATTAAGTTTAATTGTTTAACTATGCATGACGTTTAATTGTATCATTGAAATATTGCCAATGTGTTAAATAAATAAATAAATATTTTCATATAACATAGTTATATATATATACATAGTTATCTTCTCTGAAAGGTGGAAAGATGTTTTGGACACCTTTTGTTTAATAAAGGAACAGAAAATAATACTATAATTGGCCTATACCTTAACATTTGAAATCACTACAGGTAAATTGTGCCATCAGGTAAAATTGCCCATATAAGCATTGTGTGTCTCCTCTTTTAATTCTAGTGAAAAATCATAATAAATTAATTTAACCTGTTGTAACACCATTCCTGTACGTGTTTTAAGTCATTTCAATGCCCTGATGTTTCTGTGCTGGGCAGGGCAAAAACTTATATGGACAGTGGCAGAAAAAAGTGAATGGTGAGTGTCTCCACTTTAAGACAAAAATCTTTTAAAAAGGAGGATATAATTTTCAGATGTAGCTAAAACTAGAAAAGTACTGTATTTTTAGTTTTGAATACATGCCTTTAATCAGAGAAACATAGTAGTAGTTACATTAGAAATTTAATTTAAAAAACTCAGAAAACCCATCGACCCATTGTAGCTGCATGCTAAGGTAAAATGGCCTTTTGCCTTAATGAGGATTTCTGTTCGTATTTTCTCCTTTTTGTGTGTGAGGGAAAAAGAAAAGCATTTGTGTCATGTTTGTGGTAATGAATGCACCACTATGTGCACAGACATGTGCTGTATAGGCCAGGTAGGCTATAGCTTAACCATAAGCTCTTACAGAGACAAATAGGCCTGCTCCTCAAGTGTGCTTTAACATGACATGACAAGACTGTTAACATGACAAGACTGATATATGATGAAACTGACTGCCATCAGTGCTTACATGGGCTAAAATAGCCAAGGTTGGGGCTGATAATTGTACATGTTAAAAGCAATGTTAACATTAACATGTTAATTTGTTAAAATGTTGAAATAAGGATTAAATGTCCTTGTGTTCTCGTGAAACTCTGTGTCTTGTCATTCAAATAAAGAACATGTCTTGTTTACAAAATAAGCTTATTTAGAGCTTATTTGCTGGTCCACTTTACCTGAACAGGATCTGATCTGATACTTCTCCCAGGAAGGAGCACCTGTCATAAAAACACTTATACAAATATTTATATATTTTAGACAAAACACAGTAGAATATAAGTCACTTTGTAAAAACAAACTTAATTTTTGGCTTTTTATTCATGTTTATCCTCCCCCAAATTTGCCAAAAAGTGGCCCAATTTTCCTGAAGTCATCCCTATGACAACTCTAACACTGGATACTCCTGACTGTTTTCTATACATAGCATTGCAAGACTCTCCTCTGCAACAAATTTGCACACCATTCTTTACAACAATAAGGCCTACTGCACTTTACACACATACCCCTTCCCCCAACATACTGCATAAATATGCACACACAGACTCTTTCATCTTCAGTGTCCATGGACTTGTTGTTGTCGTCTTTGTTTGCCCTCTTTATGAACACCTTACGTAGCCGTTGTGCCAGAACAGCCCTAGATATGAACAAATTCAATCCCCCATGGTGGTCCTTTGCACTTTTTACATACATTACACCCCCTTATACTCCCACTCATGCTTGTCACGCTGGCCAGCTCTGGCATACTGCACTCGTATACATTATCCCCACGCAACACACGCGCACCCACACACACACACACCTTCTCCACCTCCATATGTCTACCCCCCCCCCCCCCCCCCCTTATGTATACCCCCCCCCCCCCCCCCCCACACACACACACACACACAAACACCTCAGAAATGGCATTCACACCTATCCCAATGTGGATTTATGGTGAGCTTGATGCTGTAACTAGACAAATGTTACTTACCCTAACTTGAATTTAACTTAGCCTATAGCTTTAATATGTGTTTGTATGAAGCTCAGCCTCACCAGTATGTGAATGCGTTGCATGCACGAGTAACACTGAAACTTTGTTTTCATATGTTAATATTTCGCTGTTAAGCTAACATCAATAATGTTTTCTATTTCTATAGATAGTAGATGGTCATCTTTGGAGGGATAGATGGATTTAGCAAAAAAGTGTTTTGCTTCAGGTTGCACACAACAACCGCCCAGACACTCCTTAATATGTTTGAGGAGGCAGTGGCAGAACATAGGTTACCTTGTGTCTGGATTACCATGTGTATCAAGTAAGTAAATACTGTTCGTAAGTAAATTTAATATATAAAGTCTATTTAAAAACAGCTTACACAGAGGGTGGCTAACAGAGCAATACGCAATGTAAAACATTCACAATAAATAGCAAATCATAGACAAGTAGCAGTAAAAGAGAGTAGGCAGGACAAACACACATTAACAATAGACAAAGACACCTGAAAGTAGGCCTGCACAGAGCAGCACATACATGACAGCAATGAAAGGCACACACATGATAAGAGAGATACGAGATGGAGAGCTAAAAGGCAGCAAAGGCTAAGGAGTAGAGCTGGGTTTGGAGGCAGGATTTGAAGGAGGAGACAGAGGGGGTGAATATAATGTCTGGGGGCAAGCCGTTCCATAGACATGGAGCTGCCATAGACAACTGTGATATATACTGTGATATACTGTGGTATACTGTGATATACTGATATATGATTTATATTACATTAGATAACATTAGATTAGATTAGATTCAAGTTTATTATCATTATACATGTGTAAGCACGGGTTAACAAAATGTGGTTTAGCTTCTAATCAAAAGGCACGGCAAGGCAAGGAAAGTTTATTTGTATGGCGCATTTCATACACAGCGGCAATTCAATGTGCTTCACCGAAATAAAAGCAAAGGACAATATGTAAAAGCATAAAAGATAAAATAAGTGTAAAAGCATAGAAGTGAAATAGGTATGTGGTAGATAAAAGATATAAAAGTACAAAAAACACACAAAATAAGTATACAATTAGTAGAAATCATTAACAGAAAGCATCTGAACAAGAAAGCAAAAGTGCAAGAAGCAGCAAGTGTGAGATATACTGTAGTATTTAGGAGGGGAGAACCAAGGAGTGGCGGCGTACATGATTGAGAGAAGGGGACTTGGGAACAGCATGAGCTGCACAGGTTTTATGAAAGCGTTTGTGGCACAACTGTGTGGCGCGTCACAGATTTATCAGATCCCAAAGGCTCCTGTGAAGACAGCTGGCAGTGATGAAACGTCACACGGTATTTCATAAAAACCTTTCCACTCATGTCGACCACCCTTTTGGTCCTGCTCCCAGTGTTCATTAGGGATGTACGTGCTTTGACTGAACTCTTGAAGACAGCTGGCAGGCACATGCCAGTTTTGGGGGTGTGGGCGTGGAACTGATGGGGAGAAAATCAGTGATCACAGAGTCTGTGCCTACTGCAAGTTGCAGGGAAAGGAAACAACAGCCCAGTGGAAGTGATGATATCTACGTTTGCATTACCACCAGACAGAAACTGTATTGTTGCTTGGCATCCTGACCAGGACTGCTGATGTCATTAATTGGGCATGTGTGTGTGTGTGTGTGTGTGTGTGTGTGTGTGTGTGTGTGTGTGTGTGTGTGTGTGTGTGTGTGTGTGTGTGTGTGTGTGTGTGTGTGTGTGTGTGTGTGTGTGTGTGTGTGTGTGTGTGTGTGTGTGTGTGTGTGTGTTGCAAGTTGTTTTACTGTTTGTGTCCATGAAAATTTAACTATGGGGAGACGGTAAAGATAATACAACACAACCATATATGTCAATTTTGAATTTATGTTTTCAGTTAGATGAAAAACTTAAAATGTCAAAGCTTATCAGACTGCCTCACAGTTCCTGAAGGGCCCAGGACTCTGCTTGCATTTGTTTTTTCTTTGAACCTGTGTACAAGGTCTTTTCAGCTTTTCAGCTACAAAATTGCCCATGGAGCACAATATATAGGCAAGTGCCATATAGGCATACTATAGACGTAGGACATAATATACAAGAAGGGGAAGGTTCACCGGACAAGCGGAATGGGCGTAAAGTAAAAAAGAAATAGTGCAGTGTAGTGTGCATGATACATTTGGAATAATAACGTAGTATGTATGTGGTATGTAAATACAGTGCGCGAGATATGGTGTAGGAGCCATTTTTATTGTAGTTTTAGGTCAGGCCACTTGCGGGGAAGCATGCCTGTATGCCTGTGTGAAAGAAGGTAAATGGCCAAAGTGGGGACAACCCAAATTACTGTATCACCCGTAAGAAACGCTTCTTGTTCCTGGTTGTTTTGGTGCACAGGGATCTGTAGCGGCTGCCAGGGGAACAGAGGTTAAAGAGCGGTGTGGATGAGGGTTCTCTGCCTGCTTCCTGGTCCTTCCAATGTGCAAGTCCTGGACAGAGGGCAGGAGGGCACCACTGATTTTCTCAGCTGTCCAAGATGTCCGTCGGAGAGTGTTGAAGGAGGATAAGATCTTTGATGTGCGTTGCAACCTGTGCTTGTCCTATTTTGTGGCTGCTCCAATATTATTCTAAATGTATGCACTTTCGTTGATGCAGTGAATCCTTCAGGTGACATTGTGCCAGGCCAGTGGAGGAGACTTTGTGCTGGGGATAGTTCCCTGAGAGATGGAGTGAGACTGTCTAATGCATGTGCATCCTGTGCAGCATGTGCAGTGCGGGACGACCTCAAGGCATTCTTCCAGACACCACATGGACTGGTACCCTGGCAGGAAGATGTCATCCGGAGAGGTTGCCTGAACTGAGCTGCTCCAGTGTCTTATTTTTATTTAGTTATTTCTTTTTTACTTCACTGGCCTGCTTCGTTATTTTTTGGCTTTTGTAACACTTGTGTAATAAAGCTATGTTCATTCCTACTACCGGTGACCCTGTGTCTGTCTTGTGCCATCACTTACACATGTACAATAGTGGTTACGCGTTCATTCACCCCAGCCATCCCTGACTGTCCAGGACATCACCACCTGTACATAAAAAATTGTGTCTATTACACGGTCATCTCGCAAACTTATAGCCAGACGCATTCACCTTGGTAATCCCTCACCTTCCTGGCCATCAGCACCTGTACATAAACAATGGTGGCTATTACACGGTCATCTCGCAAACCTATAGCCAGACGCATTCACCTTGGTCATCCCTAACTGCCCTGGACATTAGCACCTGTACATAAACAATAGTGGCTATTACACCCCCAGCGTTCATAACGGCTGCATGTAACGTAAACAATAGCAGGGCTCATTTACTTCTAAAATGTAAAGGTAAGGGTCTTTGTTTGTGTGGGATGACCTACTTTCCCCCACTGCCTCATCTGGGCATCTGCAGTCACAGGACAACAATGTGGAAAGATTGCACTGAAACATCTCTTGTACAATGTCTTTGTTTATGTGTAAAGACCTACTTTCCCTACTGCCTCATCTGGGCACCTGCAGTCAGAGTAAAACATTGTGGACAGAATGCACTGAAACATCTCTTGAACAATAACTACTGCGTTTATTAAATAAAAAAAATGTGCAGGCACACAATTGCAAAAGTACACAGGATACGACAAGTAAATACAAGTGAGTTACTAAAAAGTGACAAAGTGAGTTGAACAGGGTCAGTAAACATTAAAACAACACAACAAAAGATAGGTGCAATAAAAGATAAGTACAATTAGCACGGTCCTGACGGAGGAGGACGACCATCATACTTCCTCACTGTCTGTTCAAGTTGGTCCTTCAGCTCGAGGTAATAGGCAGGGTGCACCACTCTGTCTATGTAAGTGGTAAGGTACACCAGAAACTGTGCCATGTACGATTGTGGTGGCCCTGCCACCTGCGCTGCCAGTCTTTCCATCACCTCCATGACGCGCTGTATATGTGTGGCAATGGCAGAATGTTCATTTGTCTGCCGTTTCCTTTTTCGGCTGACGGGCGGCGAGGACAACGCTGAAGAGTCTGTGGTGTCTGGGATGGGAGACAGCGAGGACGACGAAGCGCCAGGGGTGTTTCGGATGGGAGACATGGGGATGAAAGGTGTAGCGGTCTCCCTGAAGGGCGAAGAACAGCGTACTCTTGACACTGTGGTTTCCCCCGACGCTGCGGGTACCACTGTGTCTTCTGCCGATGCGAGCGTCTGAATGGAAAAATAAAAATGTACATTAGCCTCTGGTTCAGTTATATCTCGCACACAACAAGGCACTGCATTTATGCACTACCAAAACTTTGGAATGTACGTCGTGCATAATCTTATAACAACATTATGTCACACAGAAAAAACATACGCAACAAGGACAGAACACATCAGTACAGATGTCTGTACTGCCTCACTACCTCGCTCAGGTCTGCCTCCAGCTGGTCCATGTTGTCTTCCTGTTTCGCCGCGCGCAAGTTACAAAAAATCGAAGGTGCAGACACGGCAAACCTGCGCTTAAGAACGCCGCGCCAGATGTGCACTGACGTCATTTTGACGTCACTTTTGCGCGCGAACCACTGCGCGCGGCGAGCATATCCAGGCCTTTAATCTTCCCGCTCTTTATGGGGCATTAGGAAACGCAATTGTAAAAAAAAAAAAAAAAAATTATGCCTCATCCTAATTGCTGAAATTATTTCCAGTAATAATTTGCTATGGTAACATTGTTAGGGGGAGATTAGAACTGAACTTTAAATGTTCTTATTTCTCAATTATGATTACTCTGTGAAATAAGTCAACAGGCTGATACGATAGGAGTGCGTTAAATGATTGTTATCCGATAGTTGATCGCAGTTTATTCATTACTATAATTGTAATCAGACTCATGTGTGGGCGTTCAATATATTTTAATCGCCATTAACCTAATGTGAAGAGTAGATCTCCAGGTCCGAATACTGTATAAATAACCAAAACCGACTCTGACATACATTTGTCACCACAGCGTTGTCTTTAGCATGCTCAAAATAAAGGAAAGGGGAACTGTACTAGGCTGAGTTTTTGACAAAGAATTAAGCGCTCACCCCCCAAACCTGCACATTTGAACAGGACAATAAAAAGAAAGAACAGCTTGCGTCTAGCACGGTGTGAATGATACGTTTCTGCAGAGACACAACTCTAGACAACATACACTCTCAGAAATATGGGGACAGTAGGGGTACAAATCTGTATCTTAAGGTACAATACGTATTAATGTACCAAGAAAGGCTAATATTTGGACCTTAAGGTACTGATGTGTACCTATTCAGCCCTGGAGAAGGTACAAACTAGTTGAAAAAACAGTGGTTAAAAGGTACAATTATGTGCCTTAGGGTACTGCCGGTGTGACAAGCTTTGTACCCCTAAAAGTACAATTCTGTACCTTCTTTTCTGAGAGTGTAGGCTACCTAAACTGTAACATATTAAATGTTGTAAAGTTCCGTCGTTTTATCAGTGCTTTAAGGTAGTCAGTGTCAAAAGCAATGTATAGCCTATTGTATGTGTAGACTAATTCTACATAGGCTACATTTATACTTCAGCTGCATAATCAGGAGACGGGTTGGTTGTCACACTCATCATATCTCAGCCCTGATCAACGCCGCTGACATAGACATGTTCAGAATTAGTGTTAGGGGTCATCTACATTGACAGTTCAAGTGTTTGACACAAAGTTTCGAGGTGAGATCAATATTAGGCTAATGTTTTTTTCATGTCAAAATGTAAATTTTCAGGACTTTAAGTTTTCTTTTAGTTTTGTAACTAATGGGTTGACTTTAGAAAAACTATTACCATTAAAAAGTATAAAGACTTGTGGCTGCTAGCGTCACTACTAGTATACAAGGTCAGTTGGGGATGGTTGTCACACTCTGTTTGGGGTTGGTTGTCACATTGTCTCCCACACAAAAATGTAATATATGGCCATATATGTATTCACTCTCTGGCACACACACACACACACATAAAATAGTAACAATAGGCCTACTTATGTAATTGTTCCAATTTGTCTTTATTCTACATACATCTATAGGCCTACTTCAGCTGTTTAATCAGTACCTTAATTTAAACACACAAGTGTTGGAATGTTCTTTTCTAGATATTTGGGCGGCTCTTAAAAGAGCCTTTGGGTTTTGTCAAAAAAGTGAAGTCTTAACCGCCGAAGCCGTAAAGAGTACGGCCCTGACGCTTCAGAGCATAAACGACATCCATGGCTGTGACGGTCTTTCTCTTGGCGTGCTCGGTGTAGGTGACGGCATCACGGATAACGTTCTCAAGGAACACTTTCAGCACACCACGGGTCTCTTCATAGATGAGACCAGAGATACGCTTTACACCACCACGGCGAGCCAGACGCCTGATTGCAGGCTTGGTTATACCCTGGATGTTGTCGCGAAGAACTTTGCGATGACGCTTTGCGCCACCCTTTCCAAGACCTTTTCCTCCTTTGCCTCGTCCGCTCATGTTCTCGAGTCTAGTGTCCCCTATAGAGAAATGTGCCAGTTAGCTCTCGAACAGCCTTATTTATGTCGCCCGACAGGACCTCTCGGAAAACAGTTGTCCTCGCCCCTCCTTTTGAGCTTTACGAAAAGCGATGGCGCGAATATGGAACCACACAGTGCGTCACCATGACGTGTCACCCACACTTGAAATGTCTGCAAAGAAGCAGAGAAGAGGATACGTTGTAATTCTCGTGAAGCATTGGGGTAAATACTTGCTATCAAATACTTCTTTTTGTGATTATGCTTTCTTTATACAATTTCCATGGGTATGCAGAACATTGCATAAGGATGGGTGAATGAATGAACACAAAAACAAAATAAAAAAGCACAACGCTTGAGGCAAAAATGTAAAGTAGCTTGTAAGGGTTAAGGCTTGACTATATTCATCCCAGCTTGTTCAGTGGTTGTCTTGTTGATCTTTGCAGTCACACCATTCTAGGTAAGGGACACTGTTCAGGATGGTCTGAGAATTATATCAGGGCATGTCCATTACTGCAATAATGGAGGAGGCAATAACGCATTTTACTGCAGCGGTAAATCCTACCATCACAACTCAGATGAAGGACTCATGCCAGAGACATAAATATAAAAGATTAGGTCACATTTGTTAGCAAATTATTGATGTTGCAAACTTTTATCATGTTATATTGTCTACCTCTTTAGGTACAATTTAGTAGAGTGTGTTTCATGTTACAACATGGTAATCATATTTCAACAGTGTTAACATTGTTACAAAAGTTAAAAGTGATAACATATTGTTATAACAATACACTTTTCAAGCAATTACATGATAAAGACCTTTTTGTGTGTATGTGGCAGATTCCATACAAAAGTGAGTACACCCTTGGTTGTGTGAAGTGGACAGGAGAGGCAGGAGTGTTGCGTTGTCTGAACCCATGCCCCGTCTTCAACCAAGACTGTGGTCAGACCAAAGTGCTCGGGGACTTCGGGGTCTTCCAGGTTTTAGAAGCAAAAGTGCTATTTATTCGAACATACATAAGACATAAAAACACAAAACATGCAGGTCTGAAATCTATTCCTGCACGCATACACGGTCAGAAAACCGTGTGACTCCGATCTGTCCCCTACCCTTCTAAACTGCAGTACATTACCTCAGAGTAGGAGGTATCTAACTTATAATTTGCCAGAAGCATGACACTACATTACATCTTACACAATATCACTCAATACAACACTGCCAGACCCTCTGTACAAAATGAAATGAAGTATGAGGGCTGGTTTACTAGGCTAGGACACATCTAGGTTAGGCTGTATGTCCCACTTCTCTGTCATGACACACTGTGTCATTCTGGTTTAGTCTTTGTGTGATGTGTACAGCCAAGATGCACTGACCACAACAGGAACTATCCGACACTTTCTACTCTTCTGAAGTAGTCCTCAGGTTTTATCCTTAATGAGTACCGAAATTGGTATGATGTGAAGATCCATTTCACTAAACTGAGGTATACAGTAAACAGAATAGGTTTTTTATTTTATTTTATTTTTTTTATTTTTTTTCACTGGTGCCCATGCTGCTGCCTCCAGGTCCTGTGCAGCTGTCTCCAAGCCATGCCAGGGGGTACCAGAGCTGTTTTTTCAGGCGGATGGAGCAGAGCTCTTCAGTACCAAGGAGTAAGCTGTGGCAACGGAGCTGCTCCTGTACCCAGGATTGTGCTTGGACCCAAAGCTGTGCTGGTGCCAGAGCATGTTCTTGTGCCCGCGTGGAGGCAGTTCCAGCTCAGCACTGGACTCCAGTTCCTGCTCCACCCTGGACTGAAGCACCAGGCTCTGAGCCCTGAGATGTCCATGTGCATTAATAAAGGTGTCCCTGAGCATGAGTGCTTTATGGAGAGTGAATGAGCTCCTGAGGAAGTGGAGCTGTGAGTTTGAATGAGTGAATAAATGTGCTCTGGAATGTGAATGGATAGATGGGTGTATCAGTTCTGAGTCCAGTCCGGATCACAGTCCCATCACAAATCCAGTTCAGGTCCTGAGTTGCCACGAGACCTTCTGTGTGCCTCCTAGCATTTGTGTATGCATTTATATCTAAATGCGTATCTGAGTGTGTGTCTGAATGCGTATCTGAGTGTGTGTCTGAATGCGTATCTGAGAGTGTGTCTGAGTGTGTGTGTCTGAATGCGTATCTGAGTGTGTGTGTCTGAATGAGTATCTGAGTGTGTGTCTGAATGTGTATCTCTGTGTGTGTGTGGATGCATATCTGAGTGTGTGTGAGGATACATATATGAGTGTGTGTGTGGATGTATATATGATTGTGTGTCTGAATGTGTATCTGACTGTGTGTGTGTGTCTGTGTATCTGAGTGTGTGTGTGTGTCTGAATATGCCTCTAAATGTGTGTGTGTGTGTGTGTGTGTCTGAATATGCCTCTAAATGTGTGTGTGTGTCTGAGAGTGCCTATGAGTCTGCTAACAGTGCAGGTTTGTCTGCTGCCCCTGTGTCTGGCTGTATTTGTAATCTCAAGTCTGCCCCTGTGGTGACAGTGACGGTGGCCATTCCAGTCACAGTGCTGATCACTGCTAATGTATCTGTCCTTGTGTCCATCCCTGTCCCTGTCCCTGTGTCCGTCTCAGTCATCATTCTTGTGTCTGTCCCCTTTTCGCCTGTGCCTGTGTCTGTGTCTGTTCCCAGTCCTGTGACCTTAACAGTCCCTGTGCCAATCCGTGTCCCCTCACCATACCCATGTCTGTCTGTCCCTGTCACAGCTCCTGGTCATGTCCCTGTTGTCCACTGTCACTTCCATTGTCAAATCTGTCATAACGTTTTTGTGTGCATGTTTGTAAGCCTGTGTTTGTAATCCAGTGTCTTTGCCCGGTCTTGAAAATCTGGTGAGCCAGAGCCTGAGTCTGTCCTGTGTGCTTTAGTTCTGCCCAGGTCCCCAAGTCTGCCTGTGCCCTTCCCTGCTCTGCTTGTTTACTTGAAGCAGCAAAAGCACGAGAGGAACCTGTGAGCAGGAGAATACAAGAGAAAAGAAGATATCAGTGAGGAAAAATCACAGACAAACTACAAATTAATGTTATGCATTGCTTTAAGTTTTACAAGTTTGCTTGGTCTCCTACTACACAGTGCACACAAACGCACACACACACACACACACACACACACACACACACACACACACACACACACACACACACACACACACACACACACACACACACACACACACACACACACACACCTCTTCAGGCCAGTCTTCTTGGATTCGCTCTGCTTCGTCCTCTTCCTCTTTCCCAGGCTCCTTAGGGCATTGCCAAGGCGTCTAAACCAGGGACACACCCCCCTCCGACGCTGCAGGCCCTCCTGCAGCAGCACAGGGCTGGGGGTCTGCCGAGTGGAGATGGGAGCATCAGCCCAGTCCCCGTCCAAGACTGGTGGGCCATGGTGCTCTGGCTGCAGGTAGAAGCTCAGCACTGAGTCCTCCTCAGCGGGGACACTGCAGTCTCTCTCCTTGGTCACCAGGGGTCCCTCCCAACAGGACAACGCCTGCCTGAGGGGCAGTGCCTGGCGGTGGCTGATTGTGTTTCTCAGAGAGTGGCCATCAGGAGTCTTCAGGTGATAACCATTCCAGCTCTCATTAGGGACCTTCTCAGCCTAAAGACACACACACACACACACACACACACACACAGGGATATTATGATTTGGCTTACACATATGATTTGGATACACATTTATTTAAACACGCATATTCCCTCTGTCAGCTTACAGTCACATACCAACACACAGCTGAGCCTCACTTGATTTATTTTGATTGATCAACATGCAGGTTTCTAATCTTGATGGAGCTGTCTGGGCCTGGGTCTGTATCATGTTTGCCAGCACAAGTCACTTTGCGCTACATTAACAGGTCTGATAGAGCAGCCATGAACCCAAACCTGCAGCTGTCAAACTCCATGTCTCACCTAACAGAATCTGAAGGAGTCAGAGATGTTGCATTCGTCTTTCTTACCACTTACCCGCACGTGCGCACGCACGCATGCACACAGAAATGCACACAAACAGACACACACACACAGCTACACACACACATGCATACACACATACAATCCTCACAAACTATGTACAGGTCCAACTTCCTATGTCTTACCTCCAGCAGGCTGTTAGCGTCCTCTGACCTGCTGTCATCAGATCTCTCCTGGGGAAACACATGCCTTCCCTCAGTAGGGTCCTCATCACCCTAAACACAGACACACACACACACACACACACACACACACACACAGGCATATTATGATTTGGCTTGGATCCACACATACATTCTCACACAGACCTGGGCGGACCCACATTAGATATTTTTGAAAGATAAGGTAAATAATTATCTCTGGTCCACAACATCTGATGGCCCAATTTGATTTCGTCAGTCTTACCTCAGTAAAGCTGGAGGCATCACTAAGATGGCAGTCTCCAACATTCTCAATCCTGACACTGCTGGTGTTGCTCCTGAGGTCGCTCTCATCATCCTCAGACTGAACACACACATATTCATATTCATACACATATTCATATAAACACACACATTCCTTCTGTCAGCTTACAGTCGCGTACCAACACACAGCTGAGCCTCACTTGATTATTTTGATTGATCAACATACAGGTTTCTAACTCTGATGGAGCTGTCTGGGCCTGTGTCTGTAGACTACGTTATGTATGTAAGTACTAACAGAGGTTTGATAGAGCAGACATGAACCCAAACCTCCAGCTGTCAAACTCCACGTCTCACCTGACAGAATCTGGAGGAGTCAGAGATGTTGCATTCATCTTACTTACGACCCACCCAAACGCACGCACACACACACACACGCACGCACGCATGCATGCATGCACGCAAGCACGCACACACACAAGCACTGATACACACACACACAAACACTCATACACACAGTCTTCGCAAACTATTCACAGGTCAGACTTCTCATGTCTCACCTCAAGCAGGCTGTTAGCGTCCCCCAACCAGCAGTCATCAGTCTTCTCCTGGGGAAACACATGCCTTCCTCCAGTAGGGTCCTCATCAAGCTAAACACACACACACGCACAGGCATATTATGATGTGGCTTGGGTCCACACATAAATACTAACATAATTGGGAGAATAATTGGGAGAATGCCAAAGCAGATGATGGAAGGCCCTGATCACCCCTGGCTGGATGAGGTGGGCTGGGTGAGAGTGTCTGATGTTGAAATACCCACTACACCTGATGGCCCAAGTTATTATCAGATTTTGTCAGTCTTACCTCAGTAAAGCTGGAGACATCACTAAGATGGCAGTCTCCAACATTCTCAATCCTGACACTGCTGGTGTTGCTCCTGAGGTCGCCCTCATCATCCTCAGCCTAAACACACACATATTCATATTCATGTTCATACAGATATTCTACTAGAATCTCATGTTGATGGAGTTGTCTGGGTCTGTGTCTGTAGACTACATTATGTTTGCCTGCACAAGATTTCACTTTGCATTTTATTAACAGTTTAGAGAAAACACAAGACACTTGTGCACCTAGGAAGAGTACCTTTGGGAGAAGAGTTGCAGTTGTCTTTCTTACCAACCACCCACCCATACAGACAAACAGATATGTGCGTGCACACACAAACACACACACACACACACACACACACACACACACACACACACACACACACACACACACACACACACACACACACACACACACACACACACACACACACACACAATCAGACTTCTCATGTCTCACCTCAAGCAGACTGTTAGCGTCCCCCAACCGGCAGTCATCAGTTTTCTCCTTGGGAGACACACCGCCTCCCTCATCATGGTCGTCATCAAGCTAAGTACACACACACACACACACACACACACACACACACAAGACACACACACAAACACACACACAGCGTATTATTTTTGATTAAAGCTTAAGACTTTTGCTAAGGCACACACCTGGGCCTACACTACACATTGTAGTTGTTAATTGAGGTAATGATCCCTAGTTCCTTATGCTGATACAGGTTTATGGACAGAGTGTTATAGTTAGATGTTAGCCTGAATTACCGTGAGGTAAGAACTGCTAGTGCTGCAGATAGCAATGAGCTCTACATCCACGCTGCTGGTGTCTGTGACTGGTGAGCCATGAACCTCAGGCTTCGTCCAGCACTGGACCACTTGCATAAGTGGGACCGGTCTGGCTGATGGAAGAGGCTGGTCAGACACCTGCATCACACACACACACACACACACACACACACACACACACACACACACACACACACACACACACACACAGGTATTACATCCTGAGCCTGGTATGGTTCTGTTACCTATCATAATGGCAGTGGAGTTGGGTTTATCTGGGCCTTGTGGGGTTCTGATTTCGGTCCTGAAGTGTCTGAAGTCTGGCTTATCAGGGCCTGGTGGGATTGTAATGGTGCTAATGCAGGTGGAGTTGGGCTTATCTGGGCCTAGTGGGGCTGGGATCTGTTCAGTGTGGGGGGAGCTGCTGGCCCGCTGGTCTTACCTGGCTGGAGGCTCCACAGATGGGGCTGGGGGTGGAGGCAGCACTGCGGGATTCTCCGCTCAAGCTCTCCAACTCCATGCGCTCACTGACGGGCTAAAACACAAATCAGAGCCCTTAGATGACTCTAATAATTAAAGAAATAAAGTAAATTTGTCATGGACATAGAGTTGCACTAATACCTGTCTCCAATTACTTGGTTTATTTGATTAAATACAACAATTTATAACTAAAATATTAACTTTGCTGCCCAAATGCTGCAATCTGATTTCTCATAGTGCATTTAGCAAGGAGAATGTGAATAAGCGCGCGTGATTATGACGCCACCTGCAGGATGACTACAGATTGCCTGAACAGGTGGGTCTATGCAGCATCCCACCGTGGTGGGAGTCTTGGAGAGGACGGTCAAGTGGATGGGCTATGCCTAGGTTTCCCTGCCCATGTAGGGAACTCACCAATAGCCTTTTTGCAAACAACTTGAAAGTCTTACATACTACATACACCCCCTAGGGCTATGGGTTATAGCCTACTGCCCAACCTTCACTTTCATAGGCATACATAATGCCCCCCCCCTCTTCTCTCCCCCATAACCTCGTAACAAAACGCATGATGGCTACATATCGGCTTGTCCCGTAAGTTATATTTTCGCTATTTGTTTAAAAGCAGGAGGCGTAATAAATAACTTACCTCAGGTCGGATAGCTCCACGGTGAAAGAACATTTGTCTTTCGGGGAAAAGGCCTTCATAAAAGGCCTTAATAAAACATATGCCACAATCCTGAAACAGGCAGGCGAATACAATGAAAATGTTGGAGTCAGTCTATAATATCTGCACGAAACTCAAATACGGTTGCTCTCTGTGGCTCTAATCCAAGAATGACTAGAAACTGGAAAATGGAACTTTATCATTACCAACATTCTGTACTCCTTTATGACGCGATACTTTGACATTACAGTTGATTGCAGCTACGGTTGATGGCGAGGTGTCTTAATTATAAAGTGTATTGGTCTTGCTGTACACTTCGTGAATTTCTATTGAACTTAACTGTAGGGTGTTTTAGAAAGACACTGCATTCATACAGTTTATCAAACCTGTTTGGGCGTTTTGTCTCATGATAAAGAGTTGGCCATTCAAACTAGTTCAAAGTAGTTGGACTAGCTTCACGGAAGGGGAATATTAAAAATTAAATGCTCTTCATTTCATTTGTTTTGTATGTAGATCTAGTATAAGGTAAACAGTTACACGGCCCGCTGTGTGAGATATTTAACCGCAATACAAGTGGAAATAGCTGCATGCTACAGGACAGGACGCAGTTTACGCATCTGTAAGCTGCGTAGAGCTAAAAGGCAGCAAAGGGTAGGAAGTAGAGCTGAGTTTTGAGGCAGGATTTGAAGGAGGAGACAGAGGGGGTGAATCTAATGTCTGGGGGCAAGCCGTTCCATAGACATGGAGCTGCCACCGCAACTGTGATATATACTGATATTATACTGTGATATACTGATATAATTTAGATTACATTATATTACATTATATTCAAGTTTATTGTCATTATAGGCCTACACGTATAAACACGGGTTAACGAAATGTTGTTTAGCATCTAATCAAATGGCAAGGCAAGTTTATTTGTATAGCACATTTCATACACAGCGGCACTTTAATTTGCTTCACCAAAATAAAAACAAAGGACAATATGTAAAAGCATAAAAGATAAAGTAAATGTAAAAGCCTAAAAGATAAAATAAGTGTAAAAGCATAAAAGTAAAATAGGTATGTGGTAGATAAAAGACATAAAAGCACAAAAACACACACAATAAGTATAAAATTAGTAGAAATCATTAACAGAAAGCATCTGAACAAGAAAGCAAAAGTGCAAGAAGCAGCAAGTGTGAGATATACTGTAGTATTTAGGAGGGGAGAACCAAGGAGTGGCGGCGTAACAACATTCCTGTACGTGTTTTAAGTCATTTCAATGCCCTGATGTTTCTGTGCTGGGCAGGGCAAAAACTTATATGGACAGTGGCAGAAAAAAGTGAATGGTGAGTGTCTCCACTTTAAGACAAAAATCTTTTAAAAAGGAGGATATAATTTTCAGATGTAGCTAAAACTAGAAAAGTACTGTATTTTTAGTTTTGAATACATGCCTTTAATCAGAGAAACATAGTAGTAGTTACATTAGAAATTTAATTTAAAAAACTCAGAAAACCCATCGACCCATTGTAGCTGCATGCTAAGGTAAAATGGCCTTTTGCCTTAATGAGGATTTCTGTTCGTATTTTCTCCTTTTTGTGTGTGAGGGAAAAAGAAAAGCATTTGTGTCATGTTTGTGGTAATGAATGCACCACTATGTGCACAGACATGTGCTGTATAGGCCAGGTAGGCTATAGCTTAACCATAAGCTCTTACAGAGACAAATAGGCCTGCTCCTCAAGTGTGCTTTAACATGACATGACAAGACTGTTAACATGACAAGACTGATATATGATGAAACTGACTGCCATCAGTGCTTACATGGGCTAAAATAGCCAAGGTTGGGGCTGATAATTGTACATGTTAAAAGCAATGTTAACATTAACATGTTAATTTGTTAAAATGTTGAAATAAGGATTAAATGTCCTTGTGTTCTCGTGAAACTCTGTGTCTTGTCATTCAAATAAAGAACATGTCTTGTTTACAAAATAAGCTTATTTAGAGCTTATTTGCTGGTCCACTTTACCTGAACAGGATCTGATCTGATACTTCTCCCAGGAAGGAGCACCTGTCATAAAAACACTTATACAAATATTTATATATTTTAGACAAAACACAGTAGAATATAAGTCACTTTGTAAAAACAAACTTAATTTTTGGCTTTTTATTCATGTTTATCCTCCCCCAAATTTGCCAAAAAGTGGCCCAATTTTCCTGAAGTCATCCCTATGACAACTCTAACACTGGATACTCCTGACTGTTTTCTATACATAGCATTGCAAGACTCTCCTCTGCAACACATTTGCACACCATTCTTTACAACAATAAGGCCTACTGCACTTTACACACATACCCCTTCCCCCAACATACTGCATAAATATGCACACACAGACTCTTTCATCTTCAGTGTCCATGGACTTGTTGTTGTCGTCTTTGTTTGCCCTCTTTATGAACACCTTAAGTAGCCGTTGTGCCAGAACAGCCCTAGATATGAACAAATTCAATCCCCCATGGTGGTCCTTTGCACTTTTTACATACATTACACCCCCTTATACTCCCACTCATGCTTGTCACGCTGGCCTGCTCTGGCATACTGCACTCGTATACATTATCCCCACGCAACACACGCGCACCCACACACACACACACCTTCTCCACCTCCATATGTCTACCCCCCCCCCCCCCTTATGTATACCCCCCCCCCCCCCCCCCACAAACACACACACACACACACACAAACACCTCAGAAATGGCATTCACACCTATCCCAATGTGGATTTATGGTGAGCTTGATACTGTAACTAGACAAATGTTACTTACCCTAACTTGAATTTAACTTAGCCTATAGCTTTAATATGTGTTTGTATGAAGCTCAGCCTCACCAGTATGTGAATGCGTTGCATGCACGAGTAACACTGAAACTTTGTTTTCATATGTTAATATTTCGCTGTTAAGCTAACATCAATAATGTTTTCTATTTCTATAGATAGTAGATGGTCATCTTTGGAGGGATAGATGGATTTAGCAAAAAAGTGTTTTGCTTCAGGTTGCACACAACAACCGCCCAGACACTCCTTAATATGTTTGAGGAGGCAGTGGCAGAACATAGGTTACCTTGTGTCTGGATTACCATGTGTATCAAGTAAGTAAATACTGTTCGTAAGTAAATTTAATATATAAAGTCTATTTAAAAACAGCTTACACAGAGGGTGGCTAACAGAGCAATACGCAATGAAATGTAAAACGTTCACAATAAATAGCAAATCATAGACAAGTAGCAGTAAAAGAGAGTAGGCAGGACAAACACACATTAACAATAGACAAAGACACCTGAAAGTAGGCCTGCACAGAGCAGCACATACATGACAGTAATGAAAGGCACACACATGATAAGAGAGATACGAGATGGAGAGCTAAAAGGCAGCAAAGGCTAAGGAGTAGAGCTGGGTTTGGAGGCAGGATTTGAAGGAGGAGACAGAGGGGGTGAATATAATGTCTGGGGGCAAGCCGTTCCATAGACATGGAGCTGCCATAGACAACTGTGATATATACTGTGATATACTGTGGTATACTGTGATATACTGATATATGATTTATATTACATTAGATAACATTAGATTAGATTAGATTCAAGTTTATTATCATTATACATGTGTAAGCACGGGTTAACAAAATGTGGTTTAGCTTCTAATCAAAAGGCACGGCAAGGCAAGGAAAGTTTATTTGTATGGCGCATTTCATACACAGCGGCAATTCAATGTGCTTCACCGAAATAAAAGCAAAGGACAATATGTAAAAGCATAAAAGATAAAATAAGTGTAAAAGCATAGAAGTGAAATAGGTATGTGGTAGATAAAAGATATAAAAGTAAAAAAAAAAAAAAAATAAGTATACAATTAGTAGAAATCATTAACAGAAAGCATCTGAACAAGAAAGCAAAAGTGCAAGAAGCAGCAAGTGTGAGATATACTGTAGTATTTAGGAGGGGAGAACCAAGGAGTGGCGGCGTACATGATTTAGAGAAGGGGACTTGGGAACAGCATGAGCTGCACAGGTTTTATGAAAGCGTTTGTGGCACAACTGTGTGGCGCGTCACAGATTTTTCAGGTCCCAAAGGCTCCTGTGAAGACAGCTGGCAGTGATGAAACGTCACACGGTATTTCATAAAAAACTTGGGAGCAAAAACCTGGTTGAGCAGACTTTTCCTTTCCACTCATGTCGACCACCCTTTTGGTCCTGCTCCCAGTGTTCATTAGGGATGTACGTGCTTTGACTGAACTCTTGAAGACAGCTGGCAGGCACATGCCAGTTTTGGGGGTGTGGGCGTGGAACTGATGGGGAGAAAATCAGTGATCACAGAGTCTGTGCCTACTGCAAGTTGCAGGGAAAGGAAACAACAGCCCAGTGGAAGTGATGATATCTACGTTTGCATTACCACCAGACAGAAACTGTATTGTTGCTTGGCATCCTGACCAGGACTGCTGATGTCATTATTTGGGCATGTGTGTGTGTGTGTGTGTGTGTGTGTGTGTGTGTGTGTGTGTGTGTGTTGCAAGTTGTTTTACTGTTTGTGTCCATGAAAATTTAACTATGGGGAGACGGTAAAGATAATACAACACAACCATATATGTCAATTTTGCATTTATGTTTTCAGTTAGATGAAAAACTTAAAATGTCAAAGCTTATCAGACTGCCTCACAGTTCCTGAAGGGCCCAGGACTCTGCTTGCATTTGTTTTTTCTTTGAACCTGTGTACAAGGTCTTTTCAGCTTTTCAGCTACAAAATTGCCCATGGAGCACAATATATAGGCAAGTGGCATATAGGCATACGTAGGACATAATATACAAGAAGGGGAAGGTTCACCGGACAAGCGGAATGGGCGTAAAGTAAAAAAGAAATAGTGCAGTGTAGTGTGCATGATACATTTGGAATAATAACGTAGTATGTATGTGGTATGTAAATACAGTGCGCGGGATATGGTGTAGGAGCCATTTTTATTGTAGTTTTAGGTCAGGCCACTTGTGGGGAAGCATGCCTGTATGCCTGTGTGAAAGAAGGTAAATGGCCAAAGTGGGGACAACCCAAATTACTGTATCACCCGTAAGAAACACTTCTTGTTCCTGGTTGTTTTGGTGCAGAGGGATCTGTAGCGGCTGCCAGGGGAACAGAGGTTAAAGAGCGGTGTGGATGATGGTTCTCTGCCTGCTTCCTGGTCCTTCCAATGTGCAAGTCCTGGACAGAGGGCAGGAGGGCACCACTGATTTTCTCAGCTGTCCAAGATGTGCGTCAGAGAGTGTTGAAGGAGGATAAGATCTTTGATGTGCGTTGCAACCTGTGCTTGTCCTATTTTGTGGCTGCTCCAATATTATTCTAAATGTATGCACTTTCGTTGATGCAGTGAATCCTTCAGGTGACATTGTGCCAGGCCAGTGGAGGAGACTTTGTGCTGGGGATAGTTCCCTGAGAGATGGAGTGAGACTGTCTAATGCATGTGCATCCTGTGCAGCATGTGCAGTGCGGGACGACCTCAAGGCATTCTTCCAGACACCACATGGACTGGTACCCTGGCAGGAAGATGTCATCCGGAGAGGTTGCCTGAACTGAGCTGCTCCAGTGTCTTATTTTTATTTAGTTATTTCTTTTTTACTTCACTGGCCTGCTTCGTTATTTTTTGGCTTTTGTAACACTTGTGTAATAAAGCTATGTTCATTCCTACTACCGGTGACCCTGTGTCTGTCTTGTGCCATCACTTACACATGTACAATAGTGGTTACGTGTTCATTCACCCCAGCCATCCCTGACTGTCCAGGACATCACCACCTGTACATAAAAAATTGTGTCTATTACACGGTCATCTCGCAAACTTATAGCCAGACGCATTCACCTTGGTAATCCCTCACCTTCCTGGCCATCAGCACCTGTACATAAACAATGGTGGCTATTACACGGTCATCTCGCAAACCTATAGCCAGACGCATTCACCTTGGTCATCCCTAACTGCCCTGGACATTAGCACCTGTACATAAACAATAGTGGCTATTACACCCCCAGCGTTCATAACGGCTGCATGTAACGTAAACAATAGCAGGGCTCATTTACTGATAAAATGTAAAGGTAAGGGTCTTTGTTTGTGTGGGATGGCCTACTTTCCCCCATTGCCTCATCTGGGCATCTGCAGTCACAGGACAACAATGTGGAAAGATTGCACTGAAACATCTCTTGTACAATGTCTTTGTTTATGTGTAAAGACCTACTTTCCCTACTGCCTCATCTGGGCACCTGCAGTCAGAGTAAAACATTGTGGACAGAATGCACTGAAACATCTCTTGAACAATAACTACTGCGTTTATTAAATAAAAAAAATGTGCAGGCACACAATTGCAAAAGTACACAGGATACGACAAGTAAATACAAGTGAGTTACTAAAAAGTGACAAAGTGAGTTGAACAGGGTCAGTAAACATTAAAACAACACAACAAAAGATAGGTGCAATAAAAGATAAGTACAATTAGCACGGTCCTGACGGAGGAGGACGACCATCATACTTCCTCACTGTCTGTTCAAGTTGGTCCTTCAGCTCGAGGTAATAGGCAGGGTGCACCACTCTGTCTATGTAAGTGGTAAGGTACACCAGAAACTGTGCCATGTACGATGGTGGTGGCCCTGCCACCTGCGCTGCCAGTCTTTCCATCACCTCCATGACGCGCTGTATATGTGTGGCAATGGCAGAATGTTCATTTGTCTGCCGTTTCCTTTTTCGGCTGACGGGCGGCGAGGACAACGCTGAAGAGTCTGTGGTGTCTGGGATGGGAGACAGCGAGGACGACGAAGCGCCAGGGGTGTTTCGGATGGGAGACATGGGGATGAAAGGTGTAGCGGTCTCCCTGAAGGGCGAAGAACAGCGTACTCTTGACACTGTGGTTTCCCCCGACGCTGCGGGTACCACTGTGTCTTCTGCCGATGCGAGCGTCTGAATGGAAAAATAAAAATGTACATTAGCCTCTGGTTCAGTTATATCTCGCACACAACAAGGCACTGCATTTATGCACTACCAAAACTTTGGAATGTACGTCGTGCATAATCTTATAACAACATTATGTCACACAGAAAAAACATACGCAACAAGGACAGAACACATCAGTACAGATGTCTGTACTGCCTCACTACCTCGCTCAGGTCTGCCTCCAGCTGGTCCATGTTGTCTTCCTGTTTCGCCGCGCGCAAGTTACAAAAAATCGAAGGTGCAGACACGGCAAACCTGCGCTTAAGAACGCCGCGCCAGATGTGCACTGACGTCATTTTGACGTCACTTTTGCGCGCGAACCACTGCGCGCGGCGAGCATATCCAGGCCTTTAATCTTCCCGCTCTTTATGGGGCATTAGGAAACGCAATTGTAAAAAAAGAAAACTTAAATTATGCCTCATCCTAATTGCTGAAATTATTTCCAGTAATAATTTGCTATGGTAACATTGTTAGGGGGAGATTAGAACTGAACTTTAAATGTTCTTATTTCTCAATTATGATTACTCTGTGAAATAAGTCAACAGGCTGATACGATAGGAGTGCGTTAAATGATTGTTATCCGATAGTTGATCGCAGTTTATTCATTACTATAATTGTAATCAGACTCATGTTTGGGCGTTCAATATATTTTAATCGCCATTAACCTAATGTGAAGAGTAGATCTCCAGGTCCGAATACTGTATAAATAACCAAAACCGACTCTGACATACATTTGTCACCACAGCGTTGTCTTTAGCATGCTCAAAATAAAGGAAAGGGGAACTGTACTAGGCTGAGTTTTTGACAAAGAATTAAGCGCTCACCCCCCAAACCTGCACATTTGAACAGGACAATAAAAAGAAAGAACAGCTTGCGTCTAGCACGGTGTGAATGATACGTTTCTGCAGAGACACAACTCTAGACAACATAGGCTACCTAAACTGTAACATATTAAATGTTGTAAAGTTCCGTCGTTTTATCAGTGCTTTAAGGTAGTCAGTGTCAAAAGCAATGTATAGCCTATTGTATGTGTAGACTAATTCTACATAGGCTACATTTATACTTCAGCTGCATAATCAGGAGACGGGTTGGTTGTCACACTCATCATATCTCAGCCACTAAAGGGCCCTGATCAACGCCGCTGACATAGACATGTTCAGAATTAGTGTTAGGGGTCATCTACATTGACAGTTCAAGTGTTTGACACAAAGTTTCGAGGTGAGATCAATATTAGGCTAATGTTTTTTTCATGTCAAAATGTAAATTTTCAGGACTTTAAGTTTTCTTTTAGTTTTGTAACTAATGGGTTGACTTTAGAAAAACTATTACCATTAAAAAGTATAAAGACTTGTGGCTGCTAGCGTCACTACTAGTATACAAGGTCAGTTGGGGATGGTTGTCACACTCTGTTTGGGGTTGGTTGTCACATTGTCTCCCACACAAAAATGTAATATATGGCCATATATGTATTCACTCTCTGGCACACACACACACACACACACACATAAAATAGTAACAATAGGCCTACTTATGTAATTGTTCCAATTTGTCTTTATTCTACATACATCTATAGGCCTACTTCAGCTGTTTAATCAGTACCTTAATTTAAACACACAAGTGTTGGAATGTTCTTTTCTAGATATTTGGGCGGCTCTTAAAAGAGCCTTTGGGTTTTGTCAAAAAAGTGAAGTCTTAACCGCCGAAGCCGTAAAGAGTACGGCCCTGACGCTTCAGAGCATAAACGACATCCATGGCTGTGACGGTCTTTCTCTTGGCGTGCTCGGTGTAGGTGACGGCATCACGGATAACGTTCTCAAGGAACACTTTCAGCACACCACGGGTCTCTTCATAGATGAGACCAGAGATACGCTTTACACCACCACGGCGAGCCAGACGCCTGATTGCAGGCTTGGTAATACCCTGGATGTTGTCGCGAAGAACTTTGCGATGACGCTTTGCGCCACCCTTTCCAAGACCTTTTCCTCCTTTGCCTCGTCCGCTCATGTTCTCGAGTGTAGTTTTCCCTATAGAGAAATGTGCCAGTTAGCGCGTGAACAGCCTTTTTATGTCGGCCGACAGGACCTCTTGGAAAACAGTTGTACTCGCCCCTCCTTTTGAGCTTTACGAAGAGCGATGGCGCGAATATGGAACCACACAGTGCGTCACCATGACGTGTCACCCACACTTGAAATGTCTGCAAAGAAGCAGAGAAGAGAATACGTTGTAATTCTCGTGAAGCATTGGGGTAAATACTTGCTATCAAATACTTCTTTTTGTGATTATGCTTTCTTTATACAATTTCCATTGGTATGCAGAGCATTGCATAAGGATGGCTGAATGAATGAACACAAAAACAAAATAAAAAAGCACAACGCTTGAGGCAAAAATGTAAAGTAGCTTGTAAGGGTTAAGGCTTGACTATATTCATCCCAGCTTGTTCAGTGGTTGTCTTGTTGATCTTTGCAGTCACACCATTCTAGGTAAGGGACACTGTTCAGGATGGTCTGAGAATTATATCAGGGCATGTCCATTCCTGCAATAATGGAGGAGGCAATAACGCATTTTACTGCAGCGGTAAATCCTACCATCACAACTCAGATGAAGGACTCATGCCAGAGACATAAATATAAAAGATTAGGTCACATTTGTTAGCAAATTATTGATGTTGCAAACTTTTATCATGTTATATTGTCTACCTCTTTAGGTACAATTTAGTAGAGTGTGTTTCATGTTACAACATGGTAATCATATTTCAACAGTGTTAACATTGTTACAAAAGTTAAAAGTGATAACATATTGTTATAACAATACACTTTTCAAGCAATTACATGATAAAGACCTTTTTGTGTGTATGTGGCAGATTCCATACAAAAGTGAGTACACCCTTGGTTGTGTGAAGTGGACAGGAGAGGCAGGAGTGTTGCGTTGTCTGAACCCATGCCCCGTCTTCAACCAAGACTGTGGTCAGACCAAAGTGCTCGGGGACTTCGGGGTCTTCCAGGTTTTAGAAGCAAAAGTGCTATTTATTCGAACATACATAAGACATAAAAACACAAAACATGCAGGTCTGAAATCTATTCCTGCACGCATACACGGTCAGAAAACCGTGTGACTCCGATCTGTCCCCTACCCTTCTAAACTGCAGTACATTACCTCAGAGTAGGAGGTATCTAACTTATAATTTGCCAGAAGCATGACATTACATTACATCTTACACAATATCACTCAATACAACACTGCCAGACCCTCTGTACAAAATGAAATGAAGTATGAGGGCTGGTTTACTAGGCTAGGACACATCTAGGTTAGGCTGTATGTCCCACTTCTCTGTCATGACACACTGTGTCATTCTGGTTTAGTCTTTGTGTGATGTGTACAGCCAAGATGCACTGACCACAACAGGAACTATCCGACACTTTCTACTCTTCTGAAGTAGTCCTCAGGTTTTATCCTTAATGAGTACCGAAATTGGTATGATGTGAAGATCCATTTCACTAAACTGAGGTATACAGTAAACAGAATAGGTTTTTTATTTTATTTTATTTTATTTTTTTTTTTTCACTGGTGCCCATGCTGCTGCCTCCAGGTCCTGTGCAGCTGTCTCCAAGCCATGCCAGTGGGTACCAGAGCTGTTTTTTCAGGCGGATGGAGCAGAGCTCTTCAATACCAAAGAGTAAGCTGTGGCAAAAAAGCTGCTCCTGTACCCAAGATTGGGCTTGGACCCAAAGCTGTGCTGGTGCCAGAGCATGTTCTTGTGCCCGCGTGGAGGCAGTTCCAGCTCAGCACTGGACTCCAGTTCCTGCTCCACCCTGGACTGAAGCACCAGGCTCTGAGCCCTGAGATGGCCATGTGCATTAATAAAGGTGTCCCTGAGCATGAGAGCTTTATGGAGAGTGAATGAGCTCCTGAGGACAAGTGGAGCTGTGAGTTTGAATGGGTGAATAAATGTGCTCTGGAATGTGAATGGATAGATGGGTGTATCAGTTCTGAGTCCAGTCCGGATCACAGTCCCATCACAAATCCAGTTCAGGTCCTGAGTTGCCACGAGACCTTCTGTGTGCCTCCTAGCATTTGTGTATGCATTTATATCTAAATGCGTATCTGAGTGTGTGTCTGAATGCGTATCTGAGTGTGTGTCTGAATGCGTATCTGAGTGTGTGTGTCTGAATGCGTATCTGAGTGTGTGTGTGTCTGAATGAGTATCTGAGTGTGTGTCTGAATGCGTATCTCTGTGTGTGTGTGGATGCATATCTGAGTGTGTGTGAGGATACATATATGAGTGTGTGTGTGGATGTATATATGATTGTGTGTCTGAATGTGTATCTGACTGTGTGTGTGTCTGTGTATCTAAGTGTGTGTGTGTCTGAATATGCCTCTAAATGTGTGTGTGTGTGTGTCTGAATATGCCTCTAAATGTGTGTGTGTGTGTGTGTCTGAGAGTGCCTATGAGTCTGCTAACAGTGCAGGTTTGTCTGCTGCCCTGTGTCTGGCTGTATTTGTAATCTCAAGTCTGCCCTGTGGTGACAGTGACAGTGGCCATTCCAGTCACGGTGCTGATCACTGCCAATGTATCTGTCCTTGTGTCCATCCCTGTCCCTGTCCCTGTCCCTGTGTCCGTCTCAGTCGTCATTCTTGTGCCTGTCCCCTTTTCGCCTGTGCCTGTGTCTGTGTCTGTTCCCAGTCCTGTGACCTTAACAGTCCCTGTGCCAATCCGTGTCCCCTCACCATACCCATGTCTGTCTGTCCCTGTCACAGCTCCTGGTCATGTCCCTGTTGTCCACTGTCACTTCCATTGTCAAATCTGTCATAACTTCTTTGTGTGCATGTTTGTAAGCCTTTGTTTGTAATCCAGTGTCTTTGCCCGGTCTTGAAAATCTGGTCAGCCAGAGCCTGAGTCTGTCCTGTGTGCTTTAGTTCTGCCCAGGTCCCCAAGTCTGCCTGTGCCCTTCCCTGCTCTGCTTGTTTACTTGAAGCAGCAAAAGCACGAGAGGAACCTGTGAGCAGGAGAATACAAGAGAAAACAAGATATCAGTGAGGAAAAATCACAGACAAACTACAAATTAATGTTATGCATTGCTTTAAGTTTTACAAGTTTGCTTGGTCTCCTACTACACAATGCACACAAACGCACACACACACACACATACACACACACACACACACACACACACACACACACACACACACACCTCTTCAGGCCAGTCTTCTTGGATTCGCTCTGCTTCGTCCTCTTCCTCTTTCCCAGGCTCCTTAGGGCGTTGCCAAGGCGTCTGAGCCAGGGACACACCCCCCTCCGACGCTGCAGGCCCTCCTGCAGCAGCACAGGGCTGGGGGTCTGCCGAGTGGAGATGGGAGCATCAGCCCAGTCCCCGTCCAAGACTGGTGGGCCATGGTGCTCTGGCTGCAGGTAGAAGCTCAGCACTGAGTCCTCCTCAGCAGGGACACCGCAGTCTCTCTCCTTGGTCACCAGGGGTCCCTCCCAACAGGACAACACCTGCCTGAGGGGCAGTGCCTGACGGTGGCTGGCTGTGTTTCTCAGAGAGTGGCCATCAGGAGTCTTCAGGTGATAACCGTTCCAGCCCTCATTAGGGACCTTCTCAGCCTAAAGACACACACATACCCACGCACACACACACAAACACACACATGCACATGCACACACACACACACACACACACACAGGGATATTATGATTTGGCTTACACATATGATTTGGATACACATTTATTTAAACACGCATATTCCCTCTGTCAGCTTACAGTCACATACCAACACACAGCTGAGCCTCACTTGATTTATTTTGATTGATCAACATGCAGGTTTCTAATCTTGATGGAGCTGTCTGGGCCTGGGTCTGTATCATGTTTGCCAGCACAAGTCACTTTGCGCTACATTAACAGGTCTGATAGAGCAGCCATGAACCCAAACCTGCAGCTGTCAAACTCCATGTCTCACCTAACAGAATCTGAAGGAGTCAGAGATGTTGCATTCGTCTTTCTTACCACTTACCCGCACGTGCGCACGCACGCATGCACACAGAAATGCACACAAACAGACACACACACACAGATACACACACACATGCACACACACATACAATCCTCACAAACTATGTACAGGTCCAACTTCCTATGTCTTACCTCCAGGAGGCTGTTAGCGTCCTCCAACCTGCTGTCATCAGATCTCTCCTGGGGAAACACATGCCTTCCCTCAGCAGGGTCGTCATCACCCTAAACACACACACACACACACAGGCATATTATGATTTGGCTTGAATCCATGCATACATTCTCACACAGACCTGGGCGGACCTACATTAGATATTTTTGAAAGATAAGGTAATTAATTATCTCTGGTCCACAACACCTAAAGGCCCAATTTGATTTCGTCAGTCTTACCTCAGTAAAGCTGGAGGCATCACTAAGATGGCAGTCTCCAACATTCTCAATCCTGACACTGCTGGTGTTGCTCCTGAGGTCGCTCTCATCATCCTCAGACTGAACACACACATATTCATATTCATACACATATTCATATAAACACACACATTCCTTCTGTCAGCTTACAGTCGCGTACCAACACACAGCTGAGCCTCACTTGATTATTTTGATTGATCAACATACAGGTTTCTAACTCTGATGGAGCTGTCTGGGCCTGTGTCTGTAGACTACGTTATGTATGTAAGTATTAACAGAGGTCTGATAGAGCAGACATGAACCCAAACCTCCAGCTGTCAAACTCCACGTCTCACCTGATAGAATCTGGAGGAGTCAGAGATGTTGCATTCATCTTACTTACGACCCACCCAAACGCACGCACACACACACACACGCACGCACGCATGCATGCACGCAAGCACGCACACACACAAGCACTGATACACACACACACAAACACTCATACACACAGTCTTCGCAAACTATTCACAGGTCAGACTTCTCATGTCTCACCTCAAGCAGGCTGTTAGCGTCCCCCAACCAGCAGTCATCAGTCTTCTCCTGGGGAAACACATACCTTCCTCCAGTAGGGTCCTCATCAACCTAAACACAGACACACAGACACACAGGCATATTATGATGTGGCTTGGGTCCACACATAAATACTAACATAATTGGGAGAATAATTGGGAGAATGCCAAAGCAGAGGATGGAGGACCCTGATCACCCCTGGCTGGATGAGGTGGGCTGGGTGAGAGTGTCTGATGTTGAAATACCCACTACACCTGATGGCCCAAGTTATTATCAGATTTCGTCAGTCTTACCTCAGTAAAGCTGGAGACATCACTAAGATGGCAGTCTCCAACATTCTCAATCCTGACACTGCTGGTGTTGCTCCTGAGGTCGCCCTCATCATCCTCAGCCTGAACACACATATATTCATATTCATGTTCATACAAATATTCTACTAGAATGTCATGTTGATGGAGTTGTCTGGGTTTGTGTCTGTAGACTACATTATGTTTGCCTGCACAACATTTCACTTTGCATTTTATTAACAGTTTAGAGAAAACACAAGACACTTGTGCACCTAGGAAGAGTACCTTTGGGAGAAGAGTTGCAGTTGTCTTTCTTACCAACCACCCACCCATACAGACAAACAGATATGTGCGTGCACACACAACACACACACACACACACACACACACACACACACACACACACACACACACACACACACACACACACACACACACACACACACACACACACACACACACACACACACACAATCAGACTTCTCATGTCTCACCTCAAGCAGACTGTTAGCATCCCCCAACCGGCAGTCATCAGTTTTCTCCTTGGGAGAATCACCGCCTCCCTCATTATGGTCGTCATCAAGCTAAGTACACACACACACACACACACACACACAAGACACACACACACAGCGTATTATTTTTGATTAAAGCTTAAGACTTTTGCTAAGGCACACACCTGGGCCTACACTACACATTGTAGTTGTTAAATGAGGTAATGATCCCTAGTTCCTTATGCTGATACAGGTTTATGGACAGAGTGTTATAGTTAGATGTTAGCCTGAATTACCGTGAGGTAAGAACTGCTAGTGCTGCAGATAGCAATGAGCTCTACGTCCACGCTGCTGGTGTCTGTGACAGGTGAGCCATGAACCTCGGGCTTTGTCCAGCACTGGACAACTTGCATAAATGGGACCGGTCTGGCTGATGGAAGAGGCTGGTCAGACACCTGCATCACACACACACACACACACACACACACACACACACACACACACACACACACACACACACACACACACAGGTATTACATCCTGAGCCTGGTATGGTTCTGTTACCTATCATAATGGCAGTGGAGTTGGGTTTATCTGGGCCTTGTGGGTTTCTGATTTTGGTCCTGAAGTGTCTGAAGTCTGGCTTATCAGGGCCTGGTGGGATTGTAATGGTGCTAATGCAGGTGGAGTAGGGCTTATCTGGGCCTAGTGGGGCTGGGATCTGTTCAGTGTGGGGGGAGCTGCTGGCCCGCTGGTCTTACCTGGCTGGAGGCTCCACAGATGGGGCTGGGGGTGGAGGCAGCACTGCGGGATTCTCCGCTCAAGCTCTCCAACTCCATGCGCTCACTGACGGGCTAAAACACAAATCAGAGTCCTTAGATGACTCTAATAATTAAAGAAATAAAGTAAATTTGTCATGGACATAGAGTTGCACTAATACCTGTCTCCAATTACTTGGTTTATTTGATTAAATACAACAATTTATAACTAAAATATTAACTTTGCTGCCCAAATGCTGCAATCTGATTTCTCATAGTGCATTTAGCAAGGAGAATGTGAATAAGCGCGCGTGATTATGACGCCACCTGCAGGATGACTACAGATTGCCTGAACAGGTGGGTAATATTTACGTCATATTTGTTTCTTTGGAAACCAGCATCATCATCAGTCAACGCTACCCAGAGAGAGTTGAAGCATCATGAATTGACTATTATAATAATAAAAAATGTCACCTGTCACGTCTGTCAATTTCACTTTACAAGCGATAATACAAATGATAAAACACAGTAATAAAAACACAGTAAAAAAAAAAAAAGAAAAAGTCAAAAGAATTAGACTAAGCATTAGCAGAAAGTAACTAAGGTTAGACCAATTTGAACAGGTGTGTTTTGAGGGCCGATTTTAAAAGGGAAACATAGTCATGCCGACGTTCTGGTTATAGTTCCAGAGCCAGGGAACAGCAGAGCGACTAAATGTCTATGCAGCATCCCACCGTGGTGGGAGTCTTGGAGAGGATGGTCAAGTGGATGGGCTATGCCTAGGTTTCCCTGCCCATGTAGGGAACTCACCAATAGCCTTTTTGCAAACAACTTGAAAGTCTTACATACTACATACACCCCCTAGGGCTATGGGTTATAGCCTACTGCCCAACCTTCACTTTCATAGGCATACATAATGCCCCCCCCCCCTCTTCTCTCCCCCATAACCTCGTAACAAAACGCATGATGGCTACATATCGGCTTGTCCCGTAAGTTATATTTTCGCTATTTGTTTAAAAGCAGGAGGCTAAATAAATAACTTACCTCAGGTCGGATAGCTCCACGGTGAAAGAACATTTGTCTTTCGGGAAAAAAAGGCCTTAATAAAACATATGCCACAATCCTGAAACAGGCAGGCGAGTACAATGAAAATGTTGGAGTCAGTCTAAAATATCTGCACGAAACTCAAATACGGTTGCTCTCTGTGGCTCTAATCCAAGAATGACTAGAAACTGGAAAATGGAACTTTATCATTACCAACATTCTGTACTCCTTTATGACGCGACACTTTGACATTACAGTTGATTGCAGCTACGGTTGATGGCGAGGTGTCTTCATTATAAAGTGTATTGGTCTTGCTGTACACTTCGTGAATTTCTATTGAACTTAACTGTAGGGTGTTTTAGAAAGACACTGCATTCATACAGTTTATCAAACCTGTTTGGGCGTTTTGTCTCATGATAAAGAGTTGGCCATTCAAACTAGTTCAAAGTAGTTGGACTAGCTTCACGGAAGGGGAATATTAAAAATTAAATGCTCTTCATTTCATTTGTTTTGTATGTAGATCTAGTTTAAGGTAAACAGTTACACGGCCCGCTGTGTGAGACATTTAACCGCAATACAAGTGGAAATAGCTGCATGCTACAGGACAGGACGCAGTTTACGCATCTGTAAGCTGCGTAGAGCTAAAAGGCAGCAAAGGGTAGGAAGTAGAGCTGAGTTTTGAGGCAGGATTTTAAGGAGAAGACAGAGGGGGTGAATCTAATGTCTGGGGGCAAGCCGTTCCATAGACATGGAGCTGCCACCGCAACTGTGATATATACTGATATTATACTGTGATATACTGATATAATTTAGATTACATTATATTACATTATATTCAAGTTTATTGTCATTATAGGCCTACACGTATAAACACGGGTTAACGAAATGTTGTTTAGCATCTAATCAAAAGGCAAGGCAAGTTTATTTGTATAGCACATTTCATACACAGCGGCACTTTAATTTGCTTCACCAAAATAAAAACAAAGGACAATATGTAAAAGCATAAAAGATAAAGTAAATGTAAAAGCCTAAAAGATAAAATAAGTGTAAAAGCATAAAAGTAAAATAGGTATGTGGTAGATAAAAGACATAAAAGCACAAAAACACACACAATAAGTATAAAATTAGTAGAAATCATTAACAGAAAGCATCTGAACAAGAAAGCAAAAGTGCAAGAAGCAGCAAGTGTGAGATATACTGTAGTATTTAGGAGGGGAGAACCAAGGAGTGGCGGCGTACATGATTGAAAGAAGGGGACTTGGGAACAGCATGAGCTGCACAGGTTTTATGAAAGCGTTTGTGGCACAACTGTGTGGCGCGTCACAGATTTTTCAGGTCCCAAAGGCTCCTGTGAAGACAGCTGGCAGTGATGAAACATCCCACGGTATTTCATAAAAAACTTGGGAGCAAAAATCTGGTTGAGCAGACTTTTCCTTTCCACTCATGTCGACCGCCCTTTTGGTCCTGCTCCCAGTGTTCATTAGGGATGTACGTGCTTTGACTGAACTCTTGAAGACAGCTGGCAGGCACATGCCAGTTTTGGGGGTGTGGGCGTGGAACTGATGGGGAGAAAATCAGTGATAGTCACAGAGTCTGTGCCTACTGCAAGTTGCAGGGAAAGGAAACAACAGCCCAGTGGAAGTGATGATATCTACGTTTGCATTTCACCAGACAGAAACTGTATTGTTGCTTGGCATCCTGTCCTGGTCCTTCCAATGTGCAAGTCCTGGACAGAGGGCAGGAGGGCACCAATGATTTTCTCAGCCGTCCAAGATGTGCGTCAGAGAGTGTTGAGGGATCTTTGGTGTACATTTTAATCTGTGCTTGTCCTGTTTTGTGGCTGCTCCAATATTATTCTAAATGTATACTGCACACTACACTGCACTATTAGGTGCACCTTACATTCCATTCCATGTGTACTTGTCTTTTATATTATGTCCACTTGTATACTTACACATACTTCTATATATACACAGGTGCCTATACGTATATTGTCTGTACTGTACAGTATGTGTCTACCTATTTGTCTATTAAATATACAGTATGTATAGTGAATCTGTAGACTATACTACATTTTGAATGTATAAATAGCTAACATCTATTCCTTGTCAAACTCCTTGTACATGTAAGTAGACCTACACTTGGCGAATAAAACTGATTCTGATACGTGCAGCTCTGCAAATACTCTTATGTCCCCTCATCTCTATAGCGCATGATGAATATTGGATGCCGAAACTGTGTATTTAACGAACCACCTTTATACTCCCATTTTCCATTTGCAACTTAACCTTGTAGTTCTGTGGGGTTAGAGCAGATAGGCCTACGTTGGACAACCCCGGGGGCTGTGTTTCACTCAGTCAAAATATATGTATTTTGAAAGGCAATAAATTAGTAAAGAGCACCTTATTACAATTTCTATGGGTGGCCGAGATAAGGAGCTTGTTCATTTAGTCTTCGATGTCGACATGTGATCTGATTTTACAAATTTTATACATGAGTTTTCGAAAGAAAACAAACACGGGTCGCCACGACTCCACGTTGACTCGTACAAGTGTAGGTTGGTTTAAAAGCGGAAAGGTTAAAACCATAACATTGTGTATGTTTCCTTGAATGTCAAGACTGTGAATGTGTCAACGGTCGTCTCCGCGTACATATATGATGTTTCTTCACTCACATATTTTAAGAAAATCCGAGTGAAGAAAACACAAGCGGGTTCCTCGGCGGGGCAAGAGCTCTGTCGGTTGAGTCTTTGCGGTTCGCATATGGAGTTTAAGTCCTGCCCACCCGCGTGCCCAGACATTCATTCAGTAGTTTGCGTTCGTGAGGAAGTGACAGAATGGCAGATGCTGCTCCAGCTCCCGCCGCCGCACCGGCAAAGGCACCTAAGAAGAAGGCACCCAGGGCCAAGAAAAGTGGCCCGAGTGTCGGCGAACTGATTGTGAAAGCAATCGCTGCGTCAAATGAGAAGAAAGGAGTGTCTCTTTCCGCTCTGAAGAAGGCTCTGGGAGCTGGTGGATACGATGTGGAAAAGAACAACGCTCGTGTCAAGCTGGCCCTGAGAGGGCTAGTCACTAAAGGCACGCTGATCCAAACCAAAGGAACGGGTGCATCCGGATCTTTCAAACTGAGCAAGAAGCAGGCAGAGGCAAAGAAGAAGCCGGCGAAGAAACCAGCGGCCAAAGTCAAGAAGCCAGCTGCGAAGAAGCCTGCCCCCGCGAAGAAGCCCAAGAAGTCACCAGCGAAAAAGCCAGCAGCCGCCGCCAAGAAGTCCCCGAAGAAGGCTAAAAAGCCCGCTGCGCCCAAGAAGTCTACCAAGAGCCCTAAGAAAGCAAAGAAGCCCGCCGCTCCCAAGAAGGTAGCCAAAAGTCCCAAGAAAGCCAAGGCAACCAAGCCCAAGGCGACAAAGCCTAAAGCCACCAAGGCCAAGAAGGCGGCACCTAAAAAGAAGTAAATGTTGCGTCAAGTTTTGTAACTTGCAGACCAAAGGCTCTTTTAAGAGCCACCCAATATTTCCTTTGATTGTATATATTCCAGTCGGATGGTCGAATAGTAAGGCAAATAATTAATCCTTAAGTGTATGGGTGTCGCAGGTATAATGGGAATGAGTCCTTGCTATCTGGCGACACTTGGTGGTGCTCAACCAAACACAGGCGTGCAAACAAACAAGGTTTTATACATTTCAGTCAAGACTCCGGGTATACTACAAATACATGTTTGACTCATACACGAATGAATCCTTGCTATCGGGCGACACTAGAGTGACCACCCGTCCCTAGTAGCACGTGAACGTACAGCGTTTGAAGCCCAATTCACGCGGCCCGCAAATTGAGACCGTGTCCCGCATCAATGCTTGCTTGATCAAAAATAAAAAGTCCTGTCGTCACACCCACCCCTCATTTGAACAGCTGACTAGGTTGTTGTTAACTTTAGGTATCCCGGAGCAGGGGCACTTTAGACACACCCACCCCCTGCACACACAGACTCATACAAGCACCAAGGTAAAGACTTGGTTAGTAGAGAGTAGAAAGTTCACCATCCGTCCTTTCCCTTCTCGTTTCGTGAACCTCTGGAGTTGTGAGAAGACTTTTTTGTTCTGTTCCTTTGGTGTTGAGCCACTACAATTTCTGTTAATCCACTGAAAAGTGAGTGGAGACTTGTGACTGTTCCTGCTGTGTTGATGCACTGCAATGCCAGTGAATTCTCAGACTCAATTTTATATGCAATTTATTAAAAAATAAATAAATTGTAATGGAAAATAAATTTAATAGCTTAGGTAAATAGTTAGTGGAAGTGCATCAGTCAAAATATTATGAATCTTTATTTAGAAAAAAAAACACTTTGGGTGGCCTATTCATGAACGTACATCAGCAAGTACACATGTTTAGGGGAACAGGACATTACATGTAAGGTGGTGTGTGCTGAATGCATGATGCCAAATGATAAGACAATAGAGAAACTGAATGCTTCTCTGTTAAGGGAATAACAACATGACTCAGTCGTCACACATTCACGTTACAAGTAGTTGCCATAACCTTTCAATATTTGTTATAACTAAAGTCAAATCCAGGACTTCAATTTTGAAACCAAATTGTGGACTATATTAAACGTCCATCATACGTGATTCATATCGATAGCTTATTTTGTTCAATTCCCTTAAATATGCTCTTTGTCACAGATTTTGGAGGGAGAGCGGAATACGACAAGCGCCAATTCAAGCGTAGCCGCGTCAGAATTTGGGATACAATATGATTGGCTCTCAGCCTTGTGCCTTCAACCACTCAGGCTCCGAGAAACGTTAACTGCAAAGGATAAGTAGCGGGGTAGCATAGTACTACGTTGTATCTTTAGACGCAATATCGCAAAGAAACAAGCATGAGTGGAAGAGGTAAAACCGGTGGCAAGGCCAGGGCTAAGGCAAAGACTCGCTCTTCTAGGGCTGGACTGCAGTTCCCCGTGGGCCGTGTACACAGGTTGCTGCGCAAAGGTAACTATGCTCAGCGTGTGGGAGCTGGCGCGCCCGTCTATTTGGCCGCTGTGCTGGAGTATCTGACTGCTGAGATCCTGGAGTTGGCTGGTAATGCCGCTCGTGACAACAAGAAGACTCGCATCATTCCCCGTCACCTGCAGTTGGCCGTGCGCAATGACGAGGAGTTGAACAAGCTGCTCGGTGGAGTCACCATCGCTCAGGGTGGTGTGCTGCCCAACATTCAGGCTGTTCTGCTGCCCAAGAAGACTGAAAAGTCCAAGTAAACCTTGTCTTGTGAAACTTTCCTATCCCAAAGGCTCTTTTAAGAGCCACCCACAGATTTCTCTAAAACTCAGTTCCAAGTTTTATGTAAAAAATACATATCCTTCAATTCAACTTCAACACTTCAATAACTTTTAATTCAACAAGACTTGTGTGTCTAAGTGTTTCACATTGAGTGTAAATAACCTCATCTAATGCCATATGTAGTGTGTGTGCATATGGTAGCCTATTACCAATTCAAGTAGGCCTATACAGTATGGTTAAAGTCACATATAGCTTTAAACGTCCAACTGTTGTCACTGTATCTGTAAATATCATTATTTTAATTTCCTGAAGAAAAAATCTTACGTTCATTAACTCATTAATTTCTTAACATTATAACAGCCTTATCACAGTCATTCTGCCTGCCAAAGCACACACTTAAAATTTTCCAACCAGTGTCCCTGTGAAGAATTGTCCCTCCCACCTTAGCAACATCAGATCAAGCAAATCGTTTAAAACACCTCAAGCACAGTGGTACCAATAATTTTAAATTATTAACAGTGACTGCTTATTCAATTTTTAAAGAACTATGACAGGTCAAACTTATTTGGCCCACTTTAGCTGATGGCCCAATTTGGCTGAGTTCACCCTACGTGGCCAAGGGCAGCTGTTATGTCCTGTTTCCGCATAAAATCGGAAAATGTCAAACCATGATATATATAATTAAAACTTGTATAGGCTGGACAAGTGCATCGACTTCGTATTTCAATGTCACACATACTCATTTACAGACATTATGGACACTAGCAACTGCAAAGTGAAGGCGGGTTGAAGGTGGGGGTGGTGCTTTTTGCTTTGAATTTTAGGCGGCATTTGGAAGCGAAGCTTGCGAAATCCAATCAGCAGTGACCATCAACCCAACGTCATCAGGGGGCAGGTTCAGGCTGTCGTAGTTAAATAGCATACTCTTCCAACCAAGCAGAACACTCTTTCCCGTCAAAGAAGACTCTACAATGGCAAGAACCAAGCAAACCGCCCGCAAATCCACCGGAGGTAAGGCTCCGAGGAAACAGCTCGCCACCAAGGCTGCGCGTAAAAGCGCACCGGCCACCGGTGGCGTAAAGAAGCCTCATCGTTACAGGCCAGGAACTGTAGCTCTCAGGGAGATCCGTCGCTACCAGAAGTCCACGGAGCTGCTGATCCGCAAGCTGCCTTTCCAGCGCCTGGTCAGAGAAATCGCTCAGGATTTCAAAACCGATCTGCGCTTCCAGAGCTCTGCCGTCATGGCTCTTCAGGAGGCCAGTGAGGCTTACCTGGTTGGTCTGTTCGAGGACACCAACCTGTGCGCTATCCACGCCAAGAGAGTGACCATTATGCCCAAGGACATCCAGTTGGCCCGTCGCATTCGCGGGGAGCGTGCTTAAATTGACTCCGACAGCTGTAAACGGCTCTTTTAAGAGCCACCAAGTAACCCTTTAAAAGCACATTTCTAATATGATCAATATAGCCATGTAGCATAATATCGCTACTGAAGTACAATACATATACGTATTTACTTAACATGCACATACAGTTCTCAGAATGTTTTAAAACCCAAATGTCTTTCAGTAAGAATAACTCAGAAAATAAGTAATCCCCACCATACACTACTCGCTCACCTTTGGCACTACACAGACACTCTGTACTGGGGACAATGAAAGGCCACCCAAAAAAAATCCAAATATCACAATGCCACAAAGCGTGCCATTGGCATGCTTGACCCAGGAGCCTGCTTACTCGCCAGACATGTCCCCCATAGAACACCTCTGGGACATCCTTCAGCGTCATTTACGATGTGTCCCCATCCCAGGAAAGGTTCAGGAGCTCCGTACTGCCCTTCAAGAAGACTGGGACAACATTCCACCGGCCACCATAGACAATATGGTGATGTCCATGCGCAGGAGATGCATTTGGTGGCCATACCCAGTATTGATTTGTGACTTTGGAATGACTACCGTGTTTGACTGTTTCCCTACAGCTGGTTTCTGAACATTTTTTTAACCATTTCAACAGTGTTTCATGATGATCCTGTGATGTATTGTACTTCTTGTTTTTTTTTGTTTGTTTGTTTTTTTTAATTAATATTAAGCAGTTACATGATAAAATGTTGACTGTTGCGTTTTTTCTTCAGTGTACATACAGGTATGTTTACGGCAAAGTGTGCTGTCCGGCATGTTACATGTCTGTGCAGAACCAATCTACCACCAGTCTAATATTGTAACTACACATTGTTATAACTATACTCTGGTATATTTGGTTACTATATTGCAGTAGAATACTAACATGAATACTTGACGTATTATATTTATGCTACTGCGTGCCTTTAAAGTTATAAAGATCATTGAAGACAGTCAAATTCGTTACCTATTTAAGCGCATTTGCCAATAACACTGATTACAACGTCAGATGCTTCGGTTAGCGTTGGAACTGCTTTTTAAAGAAACTCTGTGTGGCTCTTAAAAGAGCCTTTGGGTTGGTAAACGCTGGAGTTATGCTTTACTTAGAGCTGGTGTATTTAGTGACGGCCTTGGTTCCCTCAGACACGGCGTGCTTGGCCAGCTCACCGGGTAGAAGCAGTCGCACTGCAGTCTGGATCTCCCTGGACGAGATGGTGGAACGCTTGTTGTAGTGGGCCAGGCGGGAAGCCTCACCAGCGATGCGCTCGAAGATGTCGTTGACGAAGGAGTTCATGATGCCCATGGCCTTGGAGGAGATACCGGTATCGGGGTGGACCTGCTTCAGTACCTTGTACACGTAGATGGCATAGCTCTCCTTCCTGGTCCTCTTGCGCTTCTTGCCCCCCTTCCCAGCAGTTTTGCTCACAGCTTTCTTTGACCCCTTCTTAGGAGCGGACTTGGCTGGCTCAGGCATGATAATCGGATTGATACTCAAACAGAACAATAATCTTTCAACCTGTGTCCCCTTTATATATAGGTACGACTACGCTAACGCGTCACTGAAACCAGGCACTATTACATTCTCGACTGATTTCCCTCCAGTGGCAGCCAGGCGAGGATTGGTTACTTTGAAGCGAGGGTGCGTTCCGTCTGTTGGCAATGCTCCACCCACAGAACGTTACTGTTGCCCGCACTTCCCCCATTCATCTTCCCGCTCTTTATGGGGCATTAGGAAACCCAGTTGTAAAAAACTTCACTTATACGGCTCATCCTAATTGCTGAAAATATTTCCAGTAATAATTTGTTATGGTAACAGGGGGAGATTAGAACTGAACTTTAAATGTTATTTCTCAATTTTACTCTGTGAAAGTCAACAGGCGGATACGATATGGGTGCGTTAAATGATTGTTATCCGATAGTTGATCGCAGTTTATTCATTACTATATAGCCTAATTGTAATCTAATTGTAATTTAAGATATTTTAATCGCCATTAACCTAATGTGAACAGTAGATAGTGGTTAAAATGTATAGCGTTTCTCCAGGTGCGGATACTGTATAAATAACCAACACCGACTCATACATTTGTCACCACAGTCTTTAGCATGCTCAAAATAAAGGAATGGGGAACTGTACTAGGCTGTTTTTGACAAAGAATTAAGCACTCATCCCCCCAAACCTGCACATTTGAACAGGACAATAAAAAGAAAGAACAGCAGCTTGCGTCTGCACGGTGTGAATGCAGACAAGAATCTAGACAGCATACCTAAATTGTAGTATATTGAAATGTTGTAAAGTTCAGACGTTTTTTTCAGTGCTTTACGTGTCAGTGTCAAAAGCAATGTAGCTATTGTATGTGTAGACCTTTTATTCTACATACATCTATACTTCAGCTGTATAATCATTACCATAATTTAAACACAGTGTTGGAATGTTCTTTTCTAGATATTTGGGCGGCTCTTAAAAGAGCCTTTGGTTTTTGTCAAGAAGCGAAGTCTTAACCGCCGAAGCCGTAAAGAGTACGGCCCTGACGCTTCAGAGCATAAACGACATCCATGGCTGTGACGGTCTTTCTCTTGGCGTGCTCGGTGTAGGTGACGGCATCACGGATAACGTTCTCAAGGAACACTTTCAGCACACCACGGGTCTCTTCATAGATGAGACCAGAGATACGCTTTACACCACCACGGCGAGCCAGACGCCTGATTGCAGGCTTGGTAATACCCTGGATGTTGTCGCGAAGAACTTTGCGATGACGCTTTGCGCCACCCTTTCCAAGACCTTTTCCTCCTTTGCCTCGTCCGCTCATGTTCTCGAGTGTAGTTTTCCCTATAGAGAAATGTGCCAGTTAGCGCGTGAACAGCCTTTTTATGTCGGCCGACAGGACCTCTTGGAAAACAGTTGTACTCGCCCCTCCTTTTGAGCTTTACGAAGAGCGATGGCGCGAATATGGAACCACACAGTGCGTCACCATGACGTGTCACCCACACTTGAAATGTCTGCAAAGAAGCAGAGAAGAGAATACGTTGTAATTCTCGTGAAGCATTGGGGTAAATACTTGCTATCAAATACTTTTTTTTGTGATTATGCTTTCTTTATACAATTTCCATTGGTAGGCAGAACATTGCATAAGGATGGATGAATGAATGAAGAAAAAACAAAAAAACAAAAACACAAACTAAAACAAAATAAAAGAGCACAACGCTTGAGGCAAAAACGTAAAGAAGCTTGTAAGGGTTAAGGCTTGACTATATTCATCCCAGCTTGTTCAGTGGTTGTCTTGTTGATCTTTGCAGTTGATCTTTTGCACACCATTCTAGGTAAGAGACACTGTGCAGGATGGTCTGAGAATTATATCAGGGCATGTCCATTCCTGCAATAATACATTTTACTGCAGCGGTAAATCCTACCATCACAACTCAGATGAAGGGCTCATGCCAGAGACGTAAATATAAAAGATTAGGCCATATTTGTTAGCAAATTATCGATGTTGCAAACTTTATCATGTTACATTGTCTACCTCATTAGGTACAATATAGTAGAGTGTTTCATGTTACAACATGATAATCATATTTAAACAGTGTTAGCATATTCGGGGTCTTCCACGTTTTAGAAGCAAAAGTGCCATTTATTTGAACGCACATAAGACATAAACACACAAAACATGCAGGTCTGAAATCTAAATCTATATTAAAGCCTATTCTTGCACGCATACACGGTCAGAAAACCGTGTGACTCCGATCTGTCCCCTACCCTTAAACTGCAGTACATCACCTCAGAGTAGGAGGTATCTAACTTATAATTTGCCAGAAGCATGACACTACATTACATCTTAAACAATATCACTCAATACAACACTGCCAGACCCTCTGTACAACATGAAATGAAGTACGAGGGGCTGGTTTGCTTCTGAAATAGTCCTCAGGTTTTATCCTTGCTGAGTACCAAAATTGGTATGATGTGAAGATCCATTTCACTAAACTGAGGTATACAGTAAACAGAATATTTTATTTTATTTATTTTTTTGTCACTGGTCCCCATGCTGCTGCCTCCAGGTCCTGTGCAGCTGTCTCCAAGCCATGCCAGGGGGTACCAGAGCTGTTTTTTCAGGCGGATGGAGCAGAGCTCTTCAGTCCCAAAGAGTAAGCTGTGGCAAAAAAGCTGCTCCTGTACCCAAGATTGGGCTTGGACCCAAAGCTGTGCTGGTGCCAGAGCATGTTCTTGTGCCCGCGTGAAAGCAGTTCCAGCTCAGCACTGGACTCCAGTTCCTGCTCCACCCTGGACGGAAGCACCAGGCTCTGAGCCCTGAGATGTCCATGTGCATTAATAAAGGTGTCCCTGAGCCTGAGTGCTTTATGGAGAGTGAATGAGCTCCTGAGGACAAGTGGAGCTGTAAGTTTGAATGGGTGAATAAATGTGCTCTGGAATGTGAATGGATAGATGGGTGTATCAGTTCTGAGTCCAGTCCGGATCACAGTCCCATCAAAAATCCAGTTCAGGTACAGAGTCTAGTCCTGAGTTGCCACGAGACCTTCTGTGTGCCTCCTAGCATGTGTGTATGCATTTATATCTAAATGTGTGTCTGAGTGTGTGTGTCTGAATGAGCTTGTTCAGTGGTTGTCTTGTTGATCTTTGCAGTTGATCTTTTGCACACCATTCTAGGTAAGAGACACTGTTCAGGATGGTCTGAGAGTTATATCAGGGCATGTCCATTCCTGCAATAATGCATTTTACTGCAGCGGTAAATCCTACCATCACAACTCAGATGAAGGGCTCATGCCAGAGACGTAAATATAAAAGATTAGGCCATATTTGTTAGCAAATTATCGATGTTGCAAACTTTATCATGTTACATTGTCTACCTCATTAGGTACAATATAGTAGAGTGTTTCATGTTACAACATGGTAATCATATTTAAACAGTGTTAGCATATTCGGGGTCTTCCACGTTTTAGAAGCAAAAGTGCCATTTATTTGAACGCACATAAGACATAAACACACAAAACATGCAGGTCTGAAATCTAAATCTATATTAAAGCCTATTCTTGCACGCATACACGGTCAGAAAACCGTGTGACTCCGATCTGTCCCCTACCCTTAAACTGCAGTACATCACCTCAGAGTAGGAGGTATCTAACTTATAATTTGCCAGAAGCATGACACTACATTACATCTTAAACAATATCACTCAATACAACACTGCCAGACCCTCTGTACAACATGAAATGAAGTACGAGGGGCTGGTTTGCTTCTGAAATAGTCCTCAGGTTTTATCCTTGCTGAGTACCAAAATTGGTATGATGTGAAGATCCATTTCACTAAACTGAGGTATACAGTAAACAGAATATTTTATTTTATTTATTTTTTTGTCACTGGTCCCCATGCTGCTGCCTCCAGGTCCTGTGCAGCTGTCTCCAAGCCATGCCAGGGGGTACCAGAGCTGTTTTTTCAGGCGGATGGAGCAGAGCTCTTCAGTCCCAAAGAGTAAGCTGTGGCAAAAAAGCTGCTCCTGTACCCAAGATTGGGCTTGGACCCAAAGCTGTGCTGGTGCCAGAGCATGTTCTTGTGCCCGCGTGAAAGCAGTTCCAGCTCAGCACCGCACTCCAGTTTCTGCTCCACCCTGGACGGAAGCACCAGGCTCTGAGCCCTGAGATGTCCATGTGCATTAATAAAGGTGTCCCTGAGCCTGAGTGCTTTATGGAGAGTGAATGAGCTCCTGAGGACAAGTTGAGCTGTAAGTTTGAATGGGTGAATAAATGTGCTCTGGAATGTGAATGGATAGATGGGTGTATCAGTTCTGAGTCCAGTCCGGATCACAGTCCCATCAAAAATCCAGTTCAGGTACAGAGTCTAGTCCTGAGTTGCCACGAGACCTTCTGTGTGCCTCCTAGCATGTGTGTATGAATTTATATCTAAATGTGTGTCTGAGTGTGTGTGTCTGAATGAGCTTGTTCAGCGGTTGTCTTGTTGATCTTTGTAGTTGATCTTTTGCACACCATTCTAGGTAAGAGACACTGTTCAGGATGGTCTGAGAGTTATATCAGGGCATGTCCATTCCTGCAATAATGCATTTTACTGCAGCGGTAAATCCTACCATCACAACTCAGATGAAGGGCTCATGCCAGAGACGTAAATATAAAAGAGTAGGCCATATTTGTTAGCAAATTATCGATGGCGCGAATATGGAACCACACAGTGCGTCACCATGACGTGTCACCCACACTTGAAATGTCTGCAAAGAAGCAGAGAAGAGGATACGTTGTAATTCTCGTGAAGCATTGGGGTAAATACTTGCTATCAAATACTTGTTTTTGTGATTATGCTTTCTTTATACAATTCCCATTGGTAGGCAGAACATTGCATAAGGATGGATGAATGAATGAAGAAAAAAACAAACAAAAACACAAACTAAAACAAAATTAAAAAGCACAACGCTTGAGGCAAAAATGTAAAGAAGCTTGTAAGGGTTAAGGCTTGACTATATTCATCCCAGCTTGTTCAGCGGTTGTCTTGTTGATCTTTGCAGTTGAGCTTTTGCACACCATTCTAGGTAAGAGACACTGTGCAGGATGGTCTGAGAATTATATCAGGGCATGTCCATTCCTGCAATAATGCATTTTACTGCAGCCGTAACTCCTACCATTAACACATCACCAGTCTGATGAAGGGCTCATGCCAGAGACATGAATATAAAAGATTAGGCCATATTTGTTAGCAAATTATTGGTGTTGCAAACTTTATCATGTTACATTGTCTACCTCATTAGGTAGAATTTAGTAGATCGTGTTTCATGTTACAACGTGGTAATCATATTTAAACAGTGTTAGCATATTGTTATAAAAGTGATAACATATTGTTATAACAATACACTTTTCAAGCAATTACATGATACTAAGACCTTTTTGTGTGTATGTGGCAGATTCCATACAAAAGTGACTACACCCTTGGTTGTGTGAAGTGGGCAGGAGAGGCAGGAGTGTTGCGTTGTCTGAACCCATGCCCCGTCTTCAACCAAGACTGTGGTCAGACCAAAGTGCTCGGGGACTAACTTCCACGTTTTAGAAGCAAAAGTGCCATTTATTTGAACGTACATAAGACATAAAAACACAAAACATGCAGGTCTGAAATATAAATCTATATTAAAGCCTATTCCTGCACGCATACACGGTCAGAAAACCGTGTGACTCCGATCTGTCCCCTACCCTTAAACTGCAGTACATCACCTCAGAGTAGGAGGTATCTAACTTATAATTTGCCAGAAGCATGACACTACATTACATCTTAAACAATATCACTCAATACAACACTGCCAGACCCTCTGTACTAAATGAAATGAAGTATGAGAGGCTGGTTTACTAGGCTAGGACACATCTAGTTTAGGCTGTATGTCCCACTTCTCTGTCATGACACACTGTGTCATTCTGGTTTAGTCTTTGTGTGATGTGTACAGCCAAGATGCACTGACCTATCTAGGAACTATCTAACACTTTCTACTCTTCTGAAGTAGTCCTCAGGTTTTATCCTTGGTGAGTACCAACATTGGTATGATGTGAAGATCCACTTCACTAAACTGAGGTATACAGTAAACAGAATAGTTATTTTATTTTATTTTTTTGTCACTGGTCCCTATGCTGCTGCCACCAGGTCCTGTGCAGCTGTCTCCAAGCCATGCCAGGGGGTACCAGAACTGTTTTTTCAGGGGGATGGAGCAGAGCTCCTCAGTCCCAAAGAGGAAGTAGCGGTAACGAAGCTGCTCCTGTACCCAAGATTGGGCTTGGACCCAAAGCTGTGCTGGTGCCAGAGCATGTTCTTGTGCCCGCGTGGAGGCAGTTCCAGCTCAGCACCGCACTCCAGTTCCTGCTCCACCCTGGACTGAAGCACCAGGCTCTGAGCCCTGAGATGTCCATGTGCATTAATAAAGGTGTCCCTGAGCATGAGTGCTTTATGGAGAGTGAATGAGCTCCTGAGGACAAGTGGAGCTGTGAGTTTGAATGGGTGAATAAATGTGTTCTGGGATGTGAATGGATAGATGGGTGTATCAGTTCTGAGTCCAGTCCGGATCACAGTCCCGTCACAAATCCAGTTCAGGTCCAGAGTCTAGTCCTGAGTTGCCACGAGACCTTCTGTGTGCCTCCTAGCATGTGTGTATGCATTTATATCTAAATGTGTGTCTGAGTGTGTGTGTCTGAATGAGCTTGTTCAGTGGTTGTCTTGTTGATCTTTGCATGTGATCTTTTGCACACCATTCTAGGTAAGAGACACTGTTCAGGATGGTCTGAGAGTTATATCAGGGCATGTCCATTCCTGCAATAATGCATTTTACTGCAGCGGTAAATCCTACCATCACAACTCAGATGAAGGGCTCATGCCAGAGACGTAAATATAAAAGAGTAGGCCATATTTGTTAGCAAATTATCGATGGCGCGAATATGGAACCACACAGTGCGTCACCATGACGTGTCACCCACACTTGAAATGTCTGCAAAGAAGCAGAGAAGAGGATACGTTGTAATTCTTGTGAAGCATTGGGGTAAATACTTGCTATCAAACACTTTTTGTGATTATGCTTTCTTTATACAATTTCCATTGGTAGGCAGAACATTGCATAAGGATGGATGAATGAATGAAGAAAAAAACAAACAAAAACACAAACTAAAACAAAATTAAAAAGCACAACGCTTGAGGCAAAAATGTAAAGAAGCTTGTAAGGGTTAAGGATTGACTATATTCATCCCAGCTTGTTCAGCGGTTGTCTTGTTGATCTTTGCAGTTGAGCTTTTGCACACCATTCTAGGTAAGAGACACTGTGCAGGATGGTCTGAGAATTATATCAGGGCATGTCCATTCCTGCAATAATGCATTTTACTGCAGCCGTAACTCCTACCATTAACACATCACCAGTCTGATGAAGGGCTCATGCCAGAGACATGAATATAAAAGATTAGGCCATATTTGTTAGCAAATTATTGGTGTTGCAAACTTTATCATGTTACATTGTCTACCTCATTAGGTAGAATTTAGTAGATCGTGTTTCATGTTACAACGTGGTAATCATATTTAAACAGTGTTAGCATATTGTTATAAAAGTGATAACATATTGTTATAACAATACACTTTTCAAGCAATTACATGATACTAAGACCTTTTTGTGTGTATGTGGCAGATTCCATACAAAAGTGACTACACCCTTGGTTGTGTGAAGTGGGCAGGAGAGGCAGGAGTGTTGCGTTGTCTGAACCCATGCCCCGTCTTCAACCAAGACTGTGGTCAGACCAAAGTGCTCGGGGACTAACTTCCACGTTTTAGAAGCAAAAGTGCCATTTATTTGAACGTACATAAGACATAAAAACACAAAACATGCAGGTCTGAAATATAAATCTATATTAAAGCCTATTCCTGCACGCATACACGGTCAGAAAACCGTGTGACTCCGATCTGTCCCCTACCCTTAAACTGCAGTACATCACCTCAGAGTAGGAGGTATCTAACTTATAATTTGCCAGAAGCATGACACTACATTACATCTTACACAATATCACTCAATACAACACTGCCAGACCCTCTGTACTAAATGAAATGAAGTATGAGAGGCTGGTTTACTGGGCTAGGACACATCTAGGTTAGGCTGTATGTCCCACTTCTCTGTCATGACACACTGTGTCATTCTGGTTTAGTCTTTGTGTGATGTGTACAGCCAAGATGCACTGACCTATCTAGGAACTATCTGACACTTTCTACTCTTCTGAAGTAGTCCTCAGGTTTTATCCTTGGTGAGTACCAACATTGGTATGATGTGAAGATCCACTTCACTAAACTGAGGTATACAGTAAACAGAATAGTTATTTTATTTTATTTTTTTGTCACTGGTCCCTATGCTGCTGCCTCCAGGTCCTGTGCAGCTGTCTCCAAGCCATGCCAGGGGGTACCGGAGCTGTTTTTTCAGGCGGATGGAGCAGAGCTCCTCAATCCCAAAGAGTAAGCTGTGGCAAAAAAGCTGCTCCTGTACCCAAGATTGTGCTTGGACCCAAAGCTGTGCTGGTGCCAGAGCATTTTCTTGTGCCCGCGTGGAGGCAGTTCCAGCTCAGCACTGGACTCCAGTTCCTGCTCCACCCTGGACTGAAGCACCAGGCTCTGAGCCCTGAGATGTCCATGTGCATTAATAAAGGTGTCCCTGAGCATGAGTGCTTTATGGAGAGTGAATGAGCTCCTGAGGACAAGTGGAGCTGTGAGTTTGAATGGGTGAATAAATGTGCTCTGGAATGTGAATGGATAGATGGGTGTATCAGTTCTGAGTCCAGTCCGGATCACAGTCCCATCACAAATCCAGTTCAGGTCCTGAGTTGCCACGAGACCTTCTGTGTGCCTCCTAGCATTTGTGTATGCATTTATATCTAAATGCGTATCTGAGTGTGTGTCTGAATGAGTATCTGAGTGTGTGTCTGAATGCGTATCTGAGTGTGTGTGTCTGAATGCGTATCTGAGTGTGTGTGTCTGAATGAGTATCTGAGTGTGTGTCTGAATGCGTATCTCTGTGTGTGTGTGGATGCATATCTGAGTAAGTGTGAGGATACATATATGAGTGTGTGTGTGGATGTATATATGATTGTGTGTCTGAATGTGTATCTGACTGTGTGTGTGTCTGTGTATCTGAGTGTGTGTGTGTGTCTGAATATGCCTCTAAATGTGTGTGTGTGTGTGTATGTGTCTGAATATGCCTCTAAATGTGTGTGTGTGGGTGTGTGTGTCTGAGAGTGCCTATGAGTCTGCTAACAGTGCAGGTTTGTCTGCTGCCCTGTGTCTGGCTGTATTTGTAATCTCAAGTCTGCCCTGTGGTGACAGTGACAGTGGCCATTCCAGTCACGGTGCTGATCACTGCTAATGTATCTGTCCTTGTGTCCATCCCTGTCCCTGTCCCTGTGTCCGTCTCAGTCGTCTTTCTTGTGTCTGTCCCCTTTTCGCCTGTGCCTGTGTCTGTGTCTGTTCCCAGTCCTGTGACCTTAACGGTCCCTGTGCCAATCCGTGTCCCCTCACCATACCCATGTCTGTCTGTCCCTGTCACAGCTCCTGGTCAGGTCCCTGTTGTCCACTGTCACTTCCATTGTCAAATCTGTCATAACTTCTTTGTGTGCATGTTTGTAAGCCTCTGTTTGTAATCCAGTGTCTTTGCCCGGTCTTGAAAATCTGGTGAGCCAGAGCCTGAGTCTGTCCTGTGTGCTTTAGTTCTGCCCAGGTCCCCAAGTCTTCCTGTGCCCTTCCCTGCTCTGCTTGTTTACTTGAAGCAGCAAAAGCACGAGAGGAACCTGTGAGCAGGAGAATACAAGAGAAAAGAAGATATCAGTGAGGAAAAATCACAGACAAACTACAAATTAATGTTATGCATTGTTTTAAGTTTTACAAGTTTGCTTGGTCTCCTACTACACAATGCACACAAACGCACACACACACACACATACACACACACACACACACACACACACACACACACACACCTCTTCAGGCCCATCTCCTTGGACACGTTTTGCTTCGTCTTCTTCCTCTTTCCGAGGCTCCTTAGGGCGTTGCCAAGGCGTCTGAGCCAGGGACACACCCCCTTCCGACGCTGCAGGCCCTCCTGCAGCAGCACAGGGCTGGGGGCCTGCCGAGTGGAGATGGGAGCATCAGCCCAGTCCCCGTCCAAGACTGGTGGGCCATGGTGCTCTGGCTGCAGGTAGAAGCTCAGCACTGAGTCCTCCTCAGTGGGGACACCGCAGTCTCTCTCCTTGGTCACCAGGGGTCCCTCCCAACAGGACAACACCTGCCTGAGGGGCAGTGCCTGACGGTGGCTGGCTGTGTTTCTCAGAGAGTGGCCATCAGGAGTCTTCAGTAAAGACACACACATACCGACGCACACACACACAAACACACGCATGCACATGCACACACACACACACAGGGATATTATGATTTGGCTTACATATGTTATGATTTGGATACACATTTATTTAAACACGCATATTCCCTCTGTCAGCTTACAGTTGCATATCAACACACACCTCAGCCTCACTTGATTTATTTTAATTGATAAACATGCAGGTTTCTAATCTTGATGAAGCTGTCTGGGCCTGGGTATGTATTATGTTTGCCAGCATAAGTCTTTACTTTGCGCTATATTAACAGAGGTCTGATAGAGCAGCCATGAACCCAAACCTCCAGCTGTCAAACTCCACGTCTCACCTCACAGAATCTGAAGGAGTCAGAGATGTTGCATTCATCTTTCTTACCACTTACCCGCACTAAGCACGCACTCATGCACACAGAAATGCACACAAACACAAACAGACTCACACACACACAGCTACACACACACATGCATACACACATACAATCCTCACAAACTATGTACAGGTCCAACTTCCTATGTCTTACCTCCAGCAGGCTGTTAGCGTCCTCCAACCTGCTGTCATCAGATCTCTCCTGGGGAAACACATGCCTTCCCTCTGTAGGGTCGTCATCACCCTAAACACAGACACACACACACACACACACAGACATGTTATTATTTGGCTTGGATCCACGCATACATTCTCACACAGACCTGGGTGGACCTACATTAGATATTTTTTAAAGATAAGGTAATTAATTATGTCTGGTCCACAACACCTGATGGCCCAAGTTGATTTCATCAGTCTTACCTCAGTAAAGCTGGAGGCATCACTAAGATGGCAGTCTCCAACATTCTCAATCCTGACACTGCTGGTGTTGCTCCTGAGGTCGCTCTCATCATCCTCAGACTGAACACACACATATTCATATTCATACACATATTCATATAAACACACATATTCCCTCTGTCAGCTTACAGTCGCGTACCAACACACAGCTGAGCCTCACTTGATTATTTTGATTGATCAACATACAGGTTTCTAACTCTGATGGAGCTATCCGGGCCTGTGTCTGTAGACTACGTTATGTATGTAAGTACTAACAGAGGTTTGATAGAGCAGACATGAACCCAAACATCCAGCTGTCAAACTCCATGTCTCACCTGACAGAATCTGGAGGAGTCGGAGATGTTGCATTCATCTTACTTACCACCCACCCAAACGCACGCACGTACACACACACCCACACACACACACACACACACACACACACACACACACACACACATTGTGTGTGTCCTCACAAACTATTCACAGGTCAGACTTCTCATGTCTCACCTCAAGCAGGCTGTTAGCGTCCCCCAACCAGCAGTCATCAGTCTTCTCCTGGGGAAACACATGCCTTCCCCCAGTAGGGTCGTCATCACCCTAAACACACACACACACACACACAGGCATATTATGATTTGGCTTGGATCCACACATACATACTCACACAGACCGTGGCAGACCTACAATGGATATTTTTTAAAGATAAGGTAATTAATCATTGCTGGTCTCTAATTCTGATACAGATTTCTGGACAGGCTGTCAGAGTTAGACATTAGCTTGAACTGGGGGACTGGTGACAGCACATGATTGGCAGCGAGTTCTGGAAGGCAGCTCAAATGTCCAGTCCTGGGAACCTGGGCGGACCCACATTAGATATTTTTGAAAGATAAGATAATTAATTATGTCTGGTCCACAACACCTGATGGCCCAAGTTGATTTCGTCAGTCTTACCTCAGTAAAGCTGGAGACATCACTAAGATGGCAGTCTCCAACATTCTCAATCCTGACACTGCTGGAGTTGCTCCTGAGGTCGCTCTCATCATCCTCAGCCTAAACACACATATATTCATATTTATATTCATGTTCATACACATATTCATATAAACACACATATTCCCTCTGTCAGCTTACAGTCACATACCAACACACACCTAAGCCTCACTTGTTTTATTTTGATTGATAAACATGCAGGTTTTTACTGATACACACAATCACACACACACACTCACAGAAACACACACACACACACACAGTCCCTACAAACTATTCACAGGTCACACATCTTGTGTCTCACTTCACGCAGGCTGTTGGCGTCCCCCAACCAGCTGTCATCACACTTCTCCTGGGGAAACACACGCCTTCCTTCTTTAGGGTCGTCATCCACCTAAACACACACACACACACACACAGGCATATTATGATTTGGCTTGGGTCCAAACATAAATACTAACATAATTGGGAGAATAATTGGGAGAATGCCAAAGCAGAGGATGGAGGACCCTGATCACCCCTGGCTGGATGAGGTGGGCTGGGTGAGAGTGCCTGATGTTGAAATACCCACTACACCTGATGGCCCAAGTTATTATCAGATTTCGTCAGTCTTACCTCAGTAAAGCTGGAGGCATCACTAAGATGGCAGTCTCCAACATTCTCAATCCTGACACTGCTGGTGTTGCTTCTGAGGTCGCCCTCATCATCCTCATCCTGAACACACACATACATATTCATGTTCATACACATATTCTACTAGAATCTCATGTTGATGGAGTTGTCTGGGTCTGCGTCTGTAGACTACATTATGTTTGCCTGCACAGGTTTTCACTTTCACTCACAGTTTAGAGAAAACACAAGACACTTGTGCACCTTGGAAGAGTACCTTTGGGAGAAGAGTTGCAGTTGTCTTTCTTACCAACCACCCACACACGCGTGTGTGCACACACACACATTGACAACTACTGACACATGAGACTTCTCATGTCTCACCTCAAGCAGGCTGTCAGCATCCCCCAAACAGCAGTCATCAGTCTTGTCCTGGGGAGACACACCCCCTCTCTCATCATGGTCGTCATCAAGCTAAACACACACACACACAGCGTATTATTTTTGATTAAAGCTTAACACTTTTGCTAAGGCACACACCTGGGCCTACACTACACATTGTAGTTGTTAAATGAGGTAATGATCTCTAGACCCTTATGCTGATACAGGTTTATGGACAGAGTGTTATAGTTAGATGTTAGTCTGAATTACCGTGAGGTAAGAACTGCTAGTGCTGCAGATAGCAATGAGCTCTACATCCACGCTGCTGGTGTCTGTGACAGGTGAGCCATGAACCTCAGGCTTCGTCCAGCACTGGACCACTTGCATAAGTGGGAGCGGTCTGGCTGCAGGAAGAGCCTGGTCAGACACCTGCATCACACACACACACACACACACACAGGTGTTACTTCTGGAGACTGGTATGGTTCTGTTATCGGTCATACTGCTGGTGGAGTTGGGTTTATCTGGGCATAGTGGGGTTCTGATTTTGGTCCTGGAGTGTCTGAAGTCTGGCTTATCAGGGCCTGGTGGGATTGTAATGGTGCTAATGCAGGTGGAGTTGGGCTTATCTGGGCCTAGTGGGGCTGGGATCTGTTCAGTGTGGGGGGAGCTGCTGGCCCGCTGGTCTTACCTGGCTGGAGGCTCCACAGATGGGGCTGGGGGTGGAGGCAGCACTGCGGGATTCTCCGCTCAAGCTCTCCAACTCCATGCGCTCACTGACGGGCTAAAACAGAAATCAGAGTCCTTAGATGACTCGAATAATCAAGGAAATAAAAGGACATTTGTCACTTTCGCTTATGTTTATAGAGTTGCAGTTAATACCTGTCTCCAATTACTTGATTGTTTTGATTAAACACAGCAATTTACGACTAAAACCATGCCTTTGCTGCAGAAATGCTGCAATCTCCTTTCTCAATTATGCCAGTTGGTGCATTAAGCAGTGAGAATGTCAATAGCATAAAGCGAAAAGTCTGAATAAACACACGTAAATATGACCCCACCTGCAGGATGACTACTGTAATACTACAGTAATACTGCAATACTACTACTACTACTACTACTACTAATAATAATAATAATAGCCTGCTTTTTTGTTAGCGCCTTTCAGGACTGTCAAGGTCACTTTACAACAAAAGATAATACAAACACCATGATAAAAAAGCCACAGTAATAAAGTAGTAGATTCATCTTTAGCAGAAAGTAAGTAATGTCATGTTGGGTAGACCAATCTGATGAGATGTGGTTTGAGGGCCGATTTAAAAAGGGAGAGAGAGTTGTACCGCACTTCAGGTGACAGCTCGTTCCAGAGCTGGGGAGCAGCAGAGTGGGTGAAGGCTCTCCACTACATTGTGGTGGGACGGGCGGTGGGGACGGTCAAGTGGATGGACTATGCCTTGACCTCTTCCTACCCATTCACGGAACTCACCAACTATCAGAGGGCTATGGGCTATATTGAGCAACCTTCGCTTTCATAAAATGAGTAGGCATAAATCACGGTATCCCCCATCTTCTCGCCCATAGCCTCACATCAAAACCATGATTGCTACATGTCGGCTTGTCCCATAAGTTATATTTTCGCTGTTTGTTTAAAGGCTAAATAAATAACCTACCTCACATCGGATGGCCCCACGGCAGAAAAAAATATATTTCTCAAAAACGCCTTGATTCCGAAACAGGTAGGCGAGTACAGTACAATTAAAAAATTGGAGTCGGTGAAAAATATCTGTCGAAACAAAAACTGCTGCACGTAACTCAAATAGGGTTGCTCTCTGTCGCACTAATCCAAGAATGACTAGAAACTACTGGAAAATGGAACTTTATCATTACCAACATTCTCGGCTCCTTTATGACGCAACACGTTGGCTTATAGTTGATGGCGAGGAGTCTTAATTATAAAGTGTTATTGCTCTTACTGTAGACTAAGCGTATTTCTATTGAATGACTGTTGGACGTTTCAGGAAGTTTACAGGAGGATATGTGACGCTGCATTCACACCGTATACCAATTTTATATGTGTTTGGGCGTTTTGCTCATAGTTTCATGATAAACCAAGAAGGAGCGTCCTATCCACACTTACAGTACACACCAAGACCTGGAATGGTTTGTGAACTGGATACTCTGCAGTAGCCTATAGCTATTGCTCTGACACTTAGAGTTTATCCCCAACAATTAAAACAATTTCTTAGTCAGAGAGACACTTTAACAGTTGTCAAGATGTAGTCGTTTCAAATAAGACATCAAACATCTTTTAAAAATTCAAAAATCACCTTTTTTTTAAACATGTGGGCAATACTTCAATGGTGCAATTAAACTTCATATAGTTAAACAAATTAAACTTAACATCAGTACTTACCTTATTTGAAAGGTGGAGACATGTGGAGACACCTTTTGTTTGAAGAACAAAAAATAATACAATAAAAATACAATAATTGGCCTACATTTGAATTAACAACCTTAGATTCATTTTGGCAAATTGGGACACATTGCATATGTTTACTAACAGGGTTCCCACTCTTTTTCACTGACACAATTTCAAAACCTTTGATTTTTTCATGACCTAAAGTGAGTTTAGCATACCTTTAGTGCTAAATATGAAATGTTTAACATTCAAAATACTGTCAATGCATTTACTGTCAACTCCAAAAGCCTAATGATAACAGAACGCTGTAGTTGTGTTAGGGAGAAACTAAATTTCAATGACTTTTCAAAAACTTGAAAGTGAATTTACAAAATTGCATGACTTTTCAGGCCTGGGAAATTCAATTTTTAATTTCCATGACTTTTCCAGGATTTCCATGACTGGGGTAACCATTTACTAAGCAAGTCACCTGCTTGTGGGATCTTTTCAGATTAAGGATCTCATACAAAGAAAGGATTACACTTAAGTCTCTAAGTTACCTTAAGTCTACCAACCAATCATAACAAACTGCTGTATGTGTTTGAAGTCATTTGAATGCCCTGATGTTTCTGTGCTGGGCAGGGTGAACCCTTATATGGACAGTGGCAGAAAAAAGTGAATGGTGAGTGTCTCCACTTTAAGACAAAAGTCGTTAAAAAAGGAGGATATAATTTTCAGATGTAGCTAAAACTAGAAATGTATTGTGTTTTTAGTTTTGAATATATGCCTTTGATCAGAGAAACATAGAAGTAGTTACATTAGAATTGTTTAAATACCTCAAAAACTCAGAAAACCCATCGACCCACTGTAGCTGCATGCCAAGATGGCCTTTTACCTTAATTAGGATTTCTGTCCGTATTTTTTACCTTTTTAACATCAGTGACCATGCCTGAGGTGAAAAGTGTGAGGGTATAGCACATTTCATAGAGAGCGGCAATTCAATGTGCGTCACAAAAACAAAAGCTAAGGACAATATGTAAAAGCATAAAAGATAAAATAAGTGTAAAAGCCTAAAATATAAAATAAGTGTAAAAGCATAAAAGTAAAATAGGTATGTGGTAGGTAAAAGACATAAAAGCACAAAAACACACCAAATAAGTATAAAATGAGTAGAAATCATTAACAGAAAGCATCTGAACAAGAAAGCAAAAGTGCAAGAAGCAGCAAGTGTGAGATATACGTGTAGTATATAGGAGGGGAGAACCAAGGAGTGGCGGCGTACATGATTTAGAGAAGGGGACTTGGGAACAGCATGAGCTGCACAGGTTTTATGAAAGCGTTTGTGGCACAACTGTGTGGCGCGTCACAGATTTATCAGGTCCCAAAGGCTCCTGTGAAGACAGCTGGCAGTGATGAAACATCCCACGGTATTTCATAAAAAACTTGGGAGCAAAAATCTGGCTGAGCAGACTTTTCCTTTCCACTCATGTCGACCGCCCTTTTGGTCCTGCTCCCAGTGTTCATTAGGGATGTACGTGCTTTGACTGAACTCTTGAAGACAGCTGGCAGGAACATGCCAGTTTTGGGGGTGTGGGCGTGGAACTGATGGGGAGAAAATCAGTGATAGTCACAGAGTCTGTGCCTACTGCAAGTTGCAGGGAAAGGAAACAACAGCCCAGTGGAAGTTATGATATCTACGTTTGCATTTCACCAGACAGAAACTGTATTGTTGCTTGGCATCCTGTCCTGGTCCTTCCAATGTGCAAGTCCTGGACAGAGGGCAGGAGGGCACCAATGATTTTCTCAGCCGTCCAAGATGTGCGTCAGAGAGTGTTGAGGGGTCTTTGGTGTACATTTTAATCTGTGCTTGTCCTGTTTTGTGGCTGCTCCAATATTATTCTAAATGTATACTGCACACTACACTGCACTATTAGGTGCACCTTACATTCCATTCCATGTGTACTTGTCTTTTATATTATGTCCACTTGTATACTTACACATACTTCTATATATACACAGGTGCCTATACGTATATTGTCTGTACTGTACAGTATGTGTCTACCTATTTGTCTATTAAATATACAGTATGTATAGTGAATCTATAGACTAGACTACATTTTGAATGTATAAATAGCTAACATCTATTCCTTGTCAAACTCCTTGTACATGTAAGTAGACCTACACTTGGCGAATAAAACTGATTCTGATACGTGCAGCTCTGCAAATACTCTTATCTCCCCTCCTCTCTATAGCGCATGATGAATATTGGCTGCCGAAACTGTGTATTTAACGAACCACCTTTATACTCCCATTTTCCATTTGCAACTTAACCTTGTAGTTCTGTGGGGTTAGAGCAGATAGGCCTACGTTGGACAACCCCGGGGGCTGTGTTTCACTCAGTCAAAATATATGTATTTTGAAAGGCATTAAATTAGTAAAGAGCACCTTATTACAATTTCTATGGGTGGCCGAGATAAGGAGCTTGTTCATTTAGTCTTCGATGTCGACATGTGATCTGATTTTACAAATTTTATGCATGAGTTTTCGAAAGAAAACAAACACGGGTCGCCACGACTCCACGTTGACTCGTACAAGTGTAGGTTGGTTTAAAAGCGAAAAGGTTAAAACCATAACATTGTGTATGTTTCCTTGAATGTCAAGACTGTGAATGTGTCAACGGTCGTCTCCGCGTACATATATGATGTTTCTTCACTCACATATTTTAAGAAAATCCGAGTGAAGAAAACACAAGCGGGTTCCTCGGCGGGGCAAGAGCTCTGTCGGTTGAGTCTTTGCGGTTCGCATATGGAGTTTAAGTCCTGCCCACCCGCGTGCCCAGACATTCATTCAGTAGTTTGCGTTCGTGAGGAAGTGACAGAATGGCAGATGCTGCTCCAGCTCCCGCCGCCGCACCGGCAAAGGCACCTAAGAAGAAGGCACCCAGGGCCAAGAAGAGTGGCCCGAGTGTCGGCGGACTGATTGTGAAAGCAATCGCTGCGTCAAATGAGAAGAAAGGAGTGTCTCTTTCCGCTCTGAAGAAGGCTCTGGGAGCTGGTGGATACGATGTGGAAAAGAACAACGCTCGTGTCAAGCTGGCCCTGAGAGGGCTAGTCACTAAAGGCACGCTGATCCAAACCAAAGGAACGGGTGCATCCGGATCTTTCAAACTGAGCAAGAAGCAGGCAGAGGCAAAGAAGAAGCCGGCGAAGAAACCAGCGGCCAAAGTCAAGAAGCCAGCTGCGAAGAAGCCTGCCCCCGCGAAGAAGCCCAAGAAGTCACCGGCGAAAAAGCCAGCAGCCGCCGCCAAGAAATCCCCGAAGAAGGCTAAAAAGCCCGCTGCGCCCAAGAAGTCTACCAAGAGCCCTAAGAAAGCAAAGAAGCCCGCCGCTCCCAAGAAGGTAGCCAAAAGTCCCAAGAAAGCCAAGGCAGCCAAGCCCAAGGCGACAAAGCCTAAAGCCACCAAGGCCAAGAAGGCGGCACCTAAAAAGAAGTAAATGTTGCGTCAATTTTTGTAACTTGCAGACCAAAGGCTCTTTTAAGAGCCACCCAATATTTCCTTTGATTGTATATATTCCAGTCGGATGGTCGAATAGTAAGGCAAATGATTAATCCTTAAGTGTATGGGTGTCGCAGGTATAATAGGAATGAGTCCTTGCTATCTGGCGACACTTGGTGGTGCTCAACCAAACACAGGCGTGCAAACAAACAAGGTTTTATACATTTCAGTCAAGACTCCGGGTATACTACAAATAAATGTTTGACTCATACACGAATTAATCCTTGCTATCGGGCGACACTAGAGTGACCACCCGTCCCTCGTAGCACGTGAACGTACAGCGTTTGAAGCCCAATTCACGCGGCCCGCAAATTGAGACCGCGTCTCGCGTCAATGCTTGCTTGATAAAAAAAGTCCTGTCGTCACACCCACCCCTCATTTGAACAGCTGACTAGGTTGTTGTTAACTTTAGGTATCCCGGAGCAGGGGCACTTTAGACACACCCACCCCCTGCACACACAGACTCATACAAGCACCAAGGTAAAGACTTGGTTAGTAGAGAGTAGAAAGTTCACCATCCGTCCTTTCCCTTCTCGTTTCGTGAACCTCTGGAGTTGTGAGAAGACTTTTTTGTTCTGTTCCTTTGGTGTTGAGCCACTACAATTTCTGTTAATCCACTGAAAAGTGAGTGGAGACTTGTGACTGTTCCTGCTGTGTTGATGCACTGCAATGCCAGTGAATCCTCAGACTCAATTTTATATGCAATTTATTAAAAAATAAATAAATTGTAATGGAAAATAAATTTAATAGCTTAGGTAAATAGTTAGTGGAAGTGCATCAGTCAAAATATTATGAATCTTTATTTAGGAAAAAAAAAACACTTTGGGTGGCCTATTCATGAGCGTACATCAGCAAGTACACATGTTTAGGGGAACAGGACATTACATGTAAGGTGGTGTGTGCTGAATGCATGATGCCAAATGATAAGACAATAGAGAAACTGAATGCTTCTCTGTTAAGGGAATAACAACATGACTCAATCGTCACACATTCACATTACAAGTAGTTGCCATAACCTTTCAATATTTGTTATAACTAAAGTGAAATCCAGGACTTCAATTTTGAAACCAAATTGTGGACTATATTAAATTCATACGTGATTCATGGCGATAGCTTATTTAATTCCCTTAAATATGCTCTTTGTCACAGAATTTGGAGGGAGAGCGGAATACGACAAGCGCCAATTCAAGCGTAGCCGCGTCAGAATTTGGGATACAATGTGATTGGCTCTCAGCCTTTTGCCTTCGAGCCACTCAGGCTCCGAGAAACGTTAACTGCAAAGGATAAGTAGCGGGGTAGCATAGTAGTACGTTGTATCTTTAGACGCGTTATCGCAAAGAAGAAAAAAGAATGAGTGGAAGAGGTAAAACCGGTGGCAAGGCCAGGGCTAAGGCAAAGACTCGCTCTTCTAGGGCTGGACTGCAGTTCCCCGTGGGCCGTGTACACAGGTTGCTGCGCAAAGGTAACTATGCTCAGCGTGTGGGAGCTGGTGCTCCCGTCTATTTGGCCGCTGTGCTGGAGTATCTGACTGCTGAGATCCTGGAGTTGGCTGGTAATGCCGCTCGTGACAACAAGAAGACTCGCATCATTCCCCGTCACCTGCAGTTGGCCGTGCGCAATGACGAGGAGTTGAACAAGCTGCTCGGCGGAGTCACCATCGCTCAGGGTGGTGTGCTGCCCAACATTCAGGCTGTTCTGCTGCCCAAGAAGACTGAGAAGTCAAAGTAAACCCTGCCTTGTGAAACTTTTCCTATCCCAAAGGCTCTTTTAAGAGCCACCCACAGATATCTCTAAAACTCAATTCCAAGTTTTATGTAAAAAATACATATCCTTCAATTCAACTTCAACACTTCAATAACTTTTAATTCAACAAGACTTGTGTTTCACATTGAGTGTAAATAATCTCATCTAATGCCATATGTAGTGTGTGTGCATATGGTAGCCTATTACCAATTCAAGTAGGCCTATACAGTATGGTTAAAGTCACATATAGCTTTAAACTTCCAACTATTGTCACTGTATCTGTAAATATCATTATTTTAATTTCCTGAAAATGATGGAGCAAAATTATGTCCCATTTTATCTCTTAACAGATGGGCCAGAAAACTGTGTGTAACTATAACCATATTTCTCTGATAACGGGCATCAAGACCATATCCATACTATCTTACGTTCATTAACTCATTAATTTCTTAACATTACAACAGCCTTATCAAAGTCATTCTGCCTGCCAAAGCACACACTTAAAATTTTCCCTCCAGTGTCCCTGTGAAGAATTGTCCCTCCCACCTTAGCAACATCAGATCAAGAAAATCGTTTAAAACACCTCAAGCACAGTGGTACCAATAATTTTAAATTATTAACAGTGACTGCTTATTCAATTTTTAAAGAACTATGACAGGTCAAACTTATTTGGCCCACTTTAGCTGATGGCACAATTTGGCTGAGTTCACCCTAAGGGCAGCTGTTATGTCCTGTTTCCGCATAAAATCGGATAATATCAAACCATGATACATATAAATAAAACTTGGATAGCCTGGACAAGTGCATCGACTTCGTATTTCAATGTCACACATACTCATTTACAGACATTTTGGACACTAGCAACTGCAAAGTGAAGGCGGGTTGAAGGTGGGGGTGGTGCTTTTTGCTTTGAATTTTAGGCGGCATTTGGAAGCGAAGCTTGCGAAATCCAATCAGCAGTGACCATCAACCCAACGTCATCAGGGGGCAGGTTCAGGCTGTCGTAGTTAAATAGCATACTTTTCCAACCAAGCAGAACACTCTTTCCCGTCAAAGAAGACTCTACAATGGCAAGAACCAAGCAAACCGCCCGCAAATCCACCGGAGGTAAGGCTCCGAGGAAACAGCTCGCCACCAAGGCTGCGCGTAAAAGCGCACCGGCCACCGGTGGCGTAAAGAAGCCTCATCGTTACAGGCCAGGAACTGTAGCTCTCAGGGAGATCCGTCGCTACCAGAAGTCCACGGAGCTGCTGATCCGCAAGCTGCCTTTCCAGCGCCTGGTCAGAGAAATCGCTCAGGATTTCAAAACCGATCTGCGCTTCCAGAGCTCTGCCGTCATGGCTCTTCAGGAGGCCAGTGAGGCTTACCTGGTTGGTCTGTTCGAGGACACCAACCTGTGCGCTATCCACGCCAAGAGAGTCACCATTATGCCCAAGGACATCCAGTTGGCCCGTCGCATTCGCGGGGAGCGTGCTTAAATTGACTCCGACAGCTGTAAACGGCTCTTTTAAGAGCCACCAAGTAACCCTTTAAAAGCACATTTCTAATATGGTCAATATAGCCATGTAGAATAATATCGCTACTGAAGTACAATACATATACGTATTTACTTAACATGGACATACAGTTCTCAGAATGTTTTAAAACCCAAATGTCTTTCAGTAAGAATAACTCAGAAAATAAGTCCCCACCATACACTACTCGCTCACCTTTGGCACTACACAGACACTCTGTACTGGGGACAATGAAAAGCCACCCAAAAAAATCCAAATATCACAATGCCACAAAGCGTGCCATTGACCCAGGAGCCTGCTTACTCGCCAGACATGTCCCCCATAGAACACCTCTGGGACATCCTGCAGCGTCATTTACGATGTGTCCCCATCCCAGGAAAGGTTCAGGAGCTCCGTACTGCCCTTCAAGAAGACTGGGACAACATTCCACCGCCCACCATAGACAATATGGTGATGTCCATGCGCAGGAGATGCATTTGGTGGCCATACCCAGTATTAATTTGTGACTTTGGAATGACTACCGTGTTTGACTTTTTCCATACAGCTGGTTTCTGAACATTTTTGTAACCATTTCAACAGTGCTTCACGATGATCCTGTGATGTATTGTACTTCTTGTTTTTTTTTTTTTTTTAATTAATATTAAGCAGTTACATGATAAAAAATTTTAGAACTTTAAGTTTTCTTTTATAGTTTTGTAACTGATGGTTTGACTTTAGAAAAACTTAAAAAGACAGCTATTTTCAATGATTTTTCTTAGTTATGCTACAACATGTGGCTACTAGCGTCACTTCTAGCATGCAAGGTCAGTTGGGTATGGTTGTCACACTCTCTTTGGGGTTGGTTGTCTCATGTGCCACCAATGGCCATATGTATTCAGTCTCTGACACACACATACAAAAAAAATCTAAATAGTAACAATATGCCTATCTAATTGTTCTAATCTCTTTTGGTGCATAACATGTATATTTAAATAATATGTTATAAAATAGTATGTATTCAGCAAGTCTATGTTTTATTTCAATGTTCCCAATGTCGATATTCCCAGTGCCTTTTTGTTATGCTTATATTCTGAATAAATTTCACTTCACTTTTTTGCATAATTTTCACAATTTCAAATAATGTGACAACCAACCCCATAGTGTGTGACACAAGCTGTCTTTTTGGCAGCCCATATCTTTTGAACACCAGTCCTACCTGGCACTTTAAGTTTACATTATACAAATGTGACAACCACCCTCGGTCTCCCCTACTTAACACATGCATATACAGTGTCAAGGCATTTATAGGCCTACATATGTTTACGGCAAGCTGTGCTGCCTGGCATGTTACATGTCATTATACAGTAATACAACCCTTTGCAGAAACACCCTACCACCAGTCTAATATTGTTATAACTATACTCTGGTATATTTGGTTACTATATTCCAGTGGAATACTAACATAAATACGTATTTTATTTATACTACCACGTGCCTTTAAAGTTATAAAGATCAAACATTGAAGACAGTCAAATTCGTTACCTATTTAAACACATTTGCCAATAACACTGATTACAACGTCAGATTCTTCGGTTAGCGTTGGAACTGCTTTTTAAAGAAACTCTGTGTGGCTCTTAAAAGAGCCTTTGGGTTGGTAAACGCTTGAGTTATGCTTTACTTAGAGCTGGTGTATTTAGTGACGGCCTTGGTTCCCTCAGACACGGCGTGCTTGGCCAGCTCACCGGGCAGAAGCAGTCGCACTGCAGTCTGGATCTCCCTGGAAGAGATGGTGGAACGCTTGTTGTAGTGGGCCAGGCGGGAAGCCTCACCAGCGATGCGCTCGAAGATGTCGTTGACGAAGGAGTTCATGATGCCCATGGCCTTGGAGGAGATACCGGTATCGGGGTGGACCTGCTTCAGTACCTTGTACACGTAGATGGCATAGCTCTCCTTCCTGGTCCTTTTGCGCTTCTTGCCCCCCTTCCCAGCGGTTTTGCTCACGGCTTTCTTTGACCCCTTCTTAGGAGCGGACTTGGCTGGCTCAGGCATGATAATCGGATTGATACTCAAACAGAACAATACTCTTTCAACCTGTGTCCACTTTATATATAGGTACGACTACGCTAACGCTTCACTGAAACCAGGAACTATTACATTCTCGACTGATTTCCCTCCAGTGGCAGCCAGGCGAGGATTGGTTACTTTGAAGCGAGGGTGCGTTCCGTCTGTTGGCAATGCTCCACCCACAGAACGTTACTGTTGCCCGCACTTCCCCCATTCATCTTCCCGCTCTTTATGGGGCATTAGGAAACCCAGTTGTAAAATACTTCACTTATACGGCTCATCCTAGTTGCTGAAAACATTTCCAGTAATAATTTGTTATGGTAACAGGGGGAGATTAGAACTGAACTTTAAATGTTATTTCTCAATTTTACTCGGTGAAAGTCAACAGGCGGATACGATATGGGTGCGTTAAATGATTGTTATCCGATAGTTGATCGCAGTTTATTCATTACTATATAGCCTAATTGTAATCAGACTCATGTGTGGGCGTTTAAGATATTTTAATCGCCATTAACCTAATGTGAACAGTAGATAGTGGTTAAAATGTATAGCGTTTCTCCAGGTGCGGATACTGTATAAATAACCAACACCGACTCATACATTTGTCACCACAGTCTTTAGCATGCTCAAAATAAAGGGATGGGGAACTGTACTAGGCTGTTTTTGACAAAGAATTAAGCGCTCATCCCCCCAAACCTGCACATTTGAACAGGACAATAAAAAGAAAGAACAGCAGCTTGCGTCTGCACGGTGTGAATGCAGACAAGAATCTAGACAGCATACCTAAATTGTAGTATATTGAATGTTGTAGTTCAGACGTTTTTTTCAGTGCTTTACGGTAGTCAGTGTCAAAAGCAATGTAGCTATTGTATGTGTAGACCTTTTATTCTACATACATCTATACTTCAGCTGTATAATCATTACCTTAATTTAAACACACAAGTGTTGGAATGTTCTTTTCTAGATATTTGGGTGGCTCTTGAAAGAGCCTTTGTTTTTTGTCAAGAAGCGAAGTCTTAACCGCCGAAGCCGTAAAGAGTACGGCCCTGACGCTTCAGAGCATAAACGACATCCATGGCTGTGACGGTCTTTCTCTTGGCGTGCTCGGTGTAGGTGACGGCATCACGGATAACGTTCTCAAGGAACACTTTCAGCACACCACGGGTCTCTTCATAGATGAGACCAGAGATACGCTTTACACCACCACGGCGAGCCAGACGCCTGATTGCAGGCTTGGTAATACCCTGGATGTTGTCGCGAAGAACTTTGCGATGACGCTTTGCGCCACCCTTTCCAAGACCTTTTCCTCCTTTGCCTCGTCCGCTCATGTTCTCGAGTCTAGTTTTCCCTATAGAGAAACGTGCCAGTTAGCTCGTGAACAGCCTTTTTATGTCGGCCGACAGGACCGCTTGGAAAACAGTTGTCCTCGCCCCTCCTTTTGAGCTGTACGAAAAGCGATGGCGCGAATATGGAACCACACAGTGCGTCACCATGACGTGTTACTCACATTGTCTACCTCATTAGGTACAATTTAGTAGAGTGTGTTTCATGTTACAACATGGTAATCATATTTAAACAGTGTTAGCATATTGTTATAAAAGTGATAACATATTGTTATAACAATACACTTTTCAAGCAATTACATGATACTAAGACCTTTTTGTGTGTATGTGGCAGATTCCATACAAAAGTGACTACACCCTTGGTTGTGTGAAGTGGACAGGAGAGGCAGGAGTGTTGCGTTGTCTGAACCCATGCCCCGTCTTCAACCAAGACTGTGGTCAGACCAAAGTGCTCGGGGACTAACTTCCACGTTTTAGAAGCAAAAGTGCCATTAATTTGAACGTACATAAGACATAAAAACACAAAAGATGCAGGTCTGAAATCTAAATCTATATTAAAGCCTATTCCTGCACGCATACACGGTCAGAAAACCGTGTGACTCCGATCTGTCCCCTACCCTTAAACTGCAGTACATCACCTCAGAGTAGGAGGTATCTAACTTATAATTTGCCAGAAGCATGACACTACATTACATCTTAAACAATATCACTCAATACAACACTGCCAGACCCTCTGTACTAAATGAAATGAAGTATGAGAGGCTGGTTTACTAGGCTAGGACACATCTAGGTTAGGCTGTATGTCCCACTTCTCTGTCATGACACACTGTGTCATTCTGGTTTAGTCTTTGTGTGATGTGTACAGCCAAGATGCACTGACCTATCTAGGAACTATCCGACACTTTCTACTCTTCTGAAGTAGTCCTCAGGTTTTATCCTTGGTGAGTACCAACATTGGTATGATGTGAAGATCCACTTCACTAAACTGAGGTATACAGTAAACAGAATAGGTTTTTTATTTTATTTTTTTGTCACTGGTCCCTATGCTGCTGCCACCAGGTCCTGTGCAGCTGTCTCCAAGCCATGCCAGGGGGTACCAGAGCTGTTTTTTCAGGCGGATGGAGCAGAGCTCCTCAGTCCCAAAGAGGAAGTAGCGGTAACGAAGCTGCTCCTGTACCCAAGATTGGGCTTGGACCCAAAGCTGTGCTGGTGCCAGAGCATGTTCTTGTGCCCGCGTGGAGGCAGTTCCAGCTCAGCACTGGACTCCAGTTCCTGCTCCACCCTGGACTAAAGCACCAGGCTCTGAGCCCTGAGATGTCCATGTGCATTAATAAAGGTGTCCCTGAGCATGAGTGCTTTATGGAGAGTGAATGAGCTCCTGAGGACAAGTGGAGCTGTGAGTTTGAATGGGTGAATAAATGTGCTCTGGAATGTGAATGGATAGATGGGTGTATCAGTTCTGAGTCCAGTCCGGATCACAGTCCCATCACAAATCCAGTTCAGGTCCAGAGTCTAGTCCTGAGTTGCCACGAGACCTTCTGTGTGCCTCCTAGCATGTGTGTATGCATTTATATCTAAATGTGTGTCTGAGTGTGTGTGTGTCTGAATGAGTATCTGAGTGTGTGTGACTGAATGCGTATCTGTGTCTGAATGCGTATCTGAGTGTGTCTGAATGTGTATCTGAGTGTGTGTGTCTGAATGTGTATCTGACTGTGTGTGTGTGTTTGTGTATCTGAGTGTGTGTGTGTGTCTGAATATGCCTCTAAATGTGTGTGCGTGTGTGTGTGTGTCTGAGAGTGCCTATGAGTCTGCTAACAATGCAGGTTTGTCTGCTGCCCCTGTGTCTGGCTGTATTTGTAATCTCAAGTCGGCCCTGTGGTCACAGTGGCAATTTCAGTCACGGTGCTGACAACTGCTTATGTATCTGTCCTTGTGTCCATCCCTGTCTCTGTCCCTGTGTCCGTCTCAGTCGTCATTCTTGTGACTGTCCCCTTTTCGCCTGTGCCTGGGTCTGTTCCCAGTCCTGTGACCGTAACAGTCCCTGTGACAATCCGTGTCCCATCACCATACCCATGTCTGTCTGTCCCTGTCACAGCTCCTGGTCAGGTCCCTGTTGTCCACTGTCACTTCCATTGTCAAATCTGTCATAACTTCTTTGTGTGCATGTTTGTAAGCCTGTGTTTGTAATCCAGTGTCTTTGCCCGGTCTTGAAAATCTGGTGAGCCAGAGCCTGAGTCTGTCCTGTGTGCTTTAGTTCTGCCCAGGTCCCCAAGTCTGCCTGTGCCCTTCCCTGCTCTGCTTGTTTACTTGAAGCAGCAAAAGCACGAGAGGAACCTGTGAGCAGGAGAATACAAGAGAAAACAAGATATCAGTGAGGAAAAATCACAGACAAACTACAAATTAATGTTATGATTCATTTTAAGTTTGTAAAGAAACACACATATTTGCCTAATTCCCCATGCACACAAACACATACACAAACACATACACATTCACACACACACACACACACACACACACACACACACACACACACACACACACACACACACACACACACACACACACACACACACACACACACACACACACCTCTTCAGGCCCATCTCCTTGGACTCGTTCTGCTTCGTCCTCTTCCTCTTTCCCAGGCTCCTTAGGGCGTTGCCAAGGCGTCTAAGCCAGGGACACACCCCCTTCCGACGCTGCAGGCCCTCCTGCAGCAGCACAGGGCTGGGGGTCTGCCGAGTGGAGATGGGAGCATCAGCCCAGTCCCCGTCCAAGACTGGTGGGCCATGGTGCTCTGGCTGCAGGTAGAAGCTCAGCACTGAGTCCTCCTCAGCGGGGACACTGCAGTCTCTCTCCTTGGTCACCAGGGGTCCCTCCCAACAGGACAACACCTGCCTGAGGGGCAGTGCCTGACGGTGGCTGGCTGTGTTTCTCAGAGAGTGGCCATCAGGAGTCTTCAGGTGATAACCATTCCAGCCCTCATTAGGGACCTTCTCAGCCTAAAGACACACACAAACACACGAGCACACACACACACACACACACACACACACACACACACACACACACACACACACACACACAGACAAAGGAATATTATGATTTGGCTTGCACATATTATGATTTGGATACACATTTATTTAAACACACATATTCCCTCTGTCAGCTTACAGTCGCATACCAACACACACCTTAGCCTCACTTGATTTATTTTGATTGATCAATATGCAGGTTTCTAATCTTGATGGAGCTGTCTGGGCCTGTGTCTGTAGACTACATTATGTTTGCTAGCACAAGTCTTCACTTTGCGCTATTTTAACAGAGGTCTGATAGAGCAGCCATGAACCCAAACCTCCAGCTGTCAAACTCCATGTCCCACCTCACAGAATCTGGAGGAGTCAGAGATGTTGCCATCGTTTTTCTTACCACTTACCCGCACATGCGCACGCACGCATGCACACACAAACACACACAAAAAGACACTCACACAGATACACACACACAGATACACACACACACACATACAATCCTCACAAACTATGTTCAGGTTCAACTTTCTATGTCTTACCTCCAGCAGGCTGTTAGCGTCCTCCAACCTGCTGTCATCAGATCTCTCCTGGGGAAACACATGTCTTCCCCCAGTAGGGTCGTCATCACCCTAAACACACACACACACACACACACACACACACACACAGACATGTTATTATTTGGCTTGGATGCACGCATACATTCTCACACAGACCTGGGCAGACCCACATTAGATATTTTTGAAAGATAAGGTCATTAGTTATCTCTGGTCCACAACATCTGATGGCCCAAGTTGATTTTGTCACTGCGTGCACATGGACGAGTTGAATCCGATTGGAAATGGTTTAGGATCGTATCAAATTCATGTGCACAGGCTAAAGATTGTATAGGGATTGGTTTCGCGAATCTGATTGCAACCCCTGGCTTAAGCCGATGTTAATCCGCTTGGTGCCGCCTTGTGCACGGTATTGGTTTGGATTCGCGTACTGCGCATGTAAGACCACTCAATCCCAGAAGCTTCTTTCCCTGATTTTCATCCATACTGAACGTCGAGGCTTTCTAGCGCCTGCTTTCAACAAGTCTCGTTGTCCTCAATTGCTTGTAATATCAAACGCCGACGGCACAGTTCATGTTGTATCAAGGAAACCAAAAACGCTGTCTGTTCTTTCATACGGACTTCCAAACAAAGGAGAATGCACAACATGCATGCGAATGCTGCTCTGTCAACCTCCTCGAGCGCTCTTTGTTTTGTATGCCACCAGATAGTTTGTTTATTTTCTTTTTAGCAGCCGTCAACCTGAAGTAGTTCTAACACCACTTGTTGAAAGGAATACAGAGCCATCTAGCGTAGCGGAAACGGACAGATCTCTGACAATTATCCGCTTACACGAACTCTCATGTGCACAGGGATTTGGGACAGACCACCCGTTGGGTAGCAACACCCAATCCAATACCAATCCAATCCGATCCTACCATGTGCCCGTAGTGTATCTTACCTCAGTAAAGCTGGAGGCATCACTAAGATGGCAGTCTCCAACATTCTCAATCTTGACACTGCTGGTGTTGCTCCTGAGGTCGCTCTCATCATCCTCAGACTGAACACACACATATTCATATTCATACATATTCATATAAGCACACATATTCCCTCTGTCAGCTTACAGTCGTGAACCAACACACAGCTGAGCCTCACTTCATTATTTTGATTGATCAACATACAGGTTTCTAATTCTGATGGAGCTATCTGGGCCTGTGTCTGTAGACTACATTATGTATCTGGAGGACTCAGAGATGTTGCATTCATCTTACTTACCACCCACCTAAACACACGCACTCACACACACACACACACACACACACACACACACACACACACACACACACACACACACACACACACACAGTCCTCATAAACTATTCACAGGTCAGACTTCTCATGTCTCACCTCAAGCAGGCTGTTAGCGTCCCCCAACCAGCAGTCATCAGTCTTCTCCTGGGGAAACACATGCCTTCCCCCAGTAGGGTCCTCATCACCCTAAACACACACACACACACACACACACACACACACAGGCATATTATGATGTGGCTTGGATTCACATATACATACTCACACAGACCTGGACGGACCTATATTACATTTTTAAGAGATAAGGTAATTAACTAATACTGGTCCCTAATTTTAATACAGATTTTTAGACAGGCTGTCAGAGGTACACATCAGCCTGTACTGGGGAAATGGTGACATAACATGATTGCCAGCGTGGTGTGGAAGGCAGCTCAATTTTCCAGACACCTTTGTAGAGACCACACTCAGGTCAGACATGGTCCTGGTGTCAGAAAGAACGAGACAAGTTGTCCTGCTGGGGTTGACTGTCTCCTTGATAAGACAGCCTACAGAA
>CM050198.1:20664761-20677261 GCA_027475355.1 Coilia nasus
AACAGATAATACAAAACACCATGATAAAAAGACACAGTAATAAAGTAGTAGACTAATCTTTAGCAGAAAGTAAGTAATGTCATGTTGGGTAGACCAATCTGATGAGATGTGGTTTGAGGGTCGATTTAAAAAGAGAGAGAGAGTTGTGCTGCACTTCAGGTGACAGCTCGTTGATCTGGGGAGCAGCAGAGCGGTTGAAGGCTCTCCACTACATTGTGGTGGGACGGGCGGAGGGGACGGTCGTGGATGGACTATGCCTTGACCTCTTCCTACCCATGCACGGAACTCACCAACTATCACAGGGCTATGGGCTACCTTCGCTTTCACAAAATGAGTAGGCATAAATCACGGTGTCCCCCATCTTCTCGCCCATAGCCTCACAACAAAACCATGATGGCTACATGTCGGCCTGTCCATAAGTTATATTTATGCGTTTCGCTGTTTGTTTAAAAGCAAGAAGGCTAAATAAATAACCTACCTCACATTGGATGGCCCCACGGCAGAAAAAAATATATTTCGCAAAAAGGCCTTGATTCCGAAACAGGCAGGCGAGTACAATTAAATTTTTGGAGTCGGTGAAAAATATCTGTCGAAACAAAAACTGCTGCACGTAACTCACATAAGGTCGCTCTCTGTCGCACTAATCCAAGAATGACTAGAAACTACTGGAAAATGGAACTTTATCATGACCAACATTCTCGGCTCCTTTATTACGCAACACGTTGACGTACAGTTGATGGCGAGGTGTCTTAATTATAAAGTGTAGGCTATTGCTCTTACTGTAGAGTAAGTGTATTTCTATTGAAATGTCACTTGGACGTTTCAGGAAGTTTACATGAGGATATGCGACGCTGCATTCACACCGTATATCAATCATAATGGTGTTTGGGCGTTTTGCTCTAGTTTCATGATAAACCAAGAAGGGGCGTCCTTGCATCCACGCTTACAAACCCAAGACCCGGAATGGTTTATGAACTGCGGATACTCTGCAGTATAAATATTGCCCTGACACTTGGAATTCATCCCCAACAATTGGAACAATTACCACAATTTCTTGATCAGAGACACATCTTAACAGTTGTCAAGATATAGTCTTTTCAAATATGACATCCAACATCTTTTTAAAATTCAAAACCTGGGGAAATATTTATTTATTTATTTATTTATTTATTTATTTATTTATTTATTTATTTATTTATTTAACATATTGACAATATTTCAATGATACAATTAAACTTAATGCATAGTTAAACAATTAACCTTAACATAGTTATTTATCTCCTCTGAAAGGTGGAAAGATGTTTTGGACACCTTTTGTTTAAAAAAAAAAGAACAAAAAATAATACAATATTTGGCCTATACCTTAACATTTGAATTTACTACTTTAGACTCCTTTTGGCAAATTGTGACACATTGCATTTGTATACTAAGCAAATCACCCTCTTTCAGGATATTTTCAAGTTAAGGACTTCATACAAGAAAAGGATTACACTTCACTACAGGTAAATTGTGTCATCAGGTAAAATGGGCCATATAAGCATTGTGTGTCTCCTCTTTTAATTCTAGTGAAAAATCATAATAAATTCATTTAAACTGTTGTAACATCATTCCTGTACATGTTTTAAGTCATTTGAATGCCCTGATGTGTCTGTGCTGGGCAGGGCAAACTCATATATGGACAGTGGCAGAAAAAAGCGAATGGTGAGTGTCTCTACTTTAAAACAAAAATCTTTAAAAAAGGAGAATATAATTTTCAGATGTAGCTAAAACTAGAAAAGTACTGTATTTTTAGTTTTGAATACATGTGTTTAATCAGAGAAACATAGCAAGAGTTACATTAAAAATGTTTAAATACCTCAAAAACTCAGAATATCCATCCACCCATTGTAGCTGCATGCTAAGGTAAAATGGCTTTTTGCCTTAATGAGGATTTCTGTTCGTATTTTCTCCTTTTTTAACATCAGTGACCATGTCTGAGGAGGAAAGTGCGAGAAAAGTGCGGAAAAAGAAAAGAGACATTTAAAAGCATTTCTGTCATGTTTGTGGTAATGAATGCATCACTATGTGCACACACACATGCGCTGTATAGGTTAACCATATGCTCTAAGGTAAACAAACAGGCCTGCTCTTAAAGTGCCACTGCATCCCAAAAAGTGTTTTTTGATCTGTTAGCATGACAAGACTGAGATATGATGAGACTGACTGCCATCAGTGATTACATGGGCAAAAATAGCAAAGGTTGGGCTGATAATTGTACATGTTAAAAGCAATAAATTGTTAAAATGTTAAAATAAGGATTACATATGGGGGACATATGGGGACAGTAGGGGTACAAATCTGTATCTTAAGGTACAATACGTATTAATGTACCAAGAAAGGCTAATATTTGGACCTTAAGGTACTGATGTGTACCTATTCAGCCCTGGAGAAGGTACAAACTAGTTGAAAAACAGTGGTTAACAATTATGTGCCTTAGGGTACTGCCGGTGTGACAAGCTTTGTACCCCTAAAAGTACAATTCTGTACCTTCTTTTCTGAGAGTGTACAGTATGTGTCTACATATGTGTCTATTAAACATACAATATGTATATTGAATGTATAGACTACATGTTGAATGTATAAAGAGCTAACATCTATTCCTTGTCAAACTCCTTGTACATTTAAGTTCACTTGGCCAATAAAACTGATTCTGATACGTGCACTGTGCAGCTCTGTAAATGCTCTTATCTCCACTCCTCTCTGGATGGCAAAACTGTGTATTTAAATGAAACACCTTTATATCCCCATTTTCCATTTTTGCAACTGAACCTTGTAGTTCTGTGGGGTTACATCAGATACGGACAAACCCGGGGGCTGTGTTTCACTCAGTCCAAATATATGTATTTTAAAAGGCATTCAATTAGTAAAGAGCACTTTATTACCATTTTTATGGGTGGCCGAGTTAAGGGGCTTGTTCATTTGGTCTTCGATGTCGACATGTGATGTAATTTTACACATTTTATAGACGTGTTTTCGAAAGAAAACGAACAAGGGTCGCTACGACTCCACGTTGACTCGTACAAATGTAGGTTGGTTTAAAAGCGAAGAGGTCGAAACCAAGACTCTGTTTATGTTTGCTTGAAAGTCAAGACTGTGAATATGTCAACAAACGTCTCCGCGTATATATATGATGTTTCTTCACTCACATATTTTAAGAAAATCCGAGTGAAGAAAACACAAGCGGAGTCCTCGACGGGGCAAGAGCTCTGTCGGTTGAGTCTTTGCGGTTCGCATATGGAGTTTAAGTCCTGCCTACCGGCGTGCCCAGTCATTCATTTAGTAGTTTGCGTTCGTGAGGAAGTGACAGAATGGCAGATGCTGCTCCAGCTCCCGCCGCCGCACCGGCAAAGGCACCTAAGAAGAAGGCACCCAGGGCCAAGAAGAGTGGCCCAAGTGTTGGCGAGTTGATTGTGAAAGCAATCGCTGCGTCAAATGAGAAGAAAGGAGTGTCTCTTTCCGCTCTGAAGAAGGCTTTAGGCGCTGGTGGATACGATGTGGAAAAAAACAACGCTCGTGTCAAGCTGGCCCTGAGAGGGCTAGTCACTAAAGGCACGTTGATCCAAACTAAAGGAACGGGTGCATCCGGATCTTTCAAACTGAGCAAGAAGCAGGCAGAGGCAAAGAAGAAGCCGGCGAAGAAACCAGCGGCCAAACCCAAGAAGCCAGCTGCGAAGAAGCCTGCCCCCGCGAAGAAGCCCAAGAAGTCACCAGCGAAAAAGCCAGCCGCAGCCGCCAAAAAGTCCCCGAAGAAGGCTAAAAAGCCCGCTGCGCCCAAGAAGTCTACCAAGAGCCCTAAGAAAGCAAAGAAGCCCGCCGCTCCCAAGAAGGTAGCCAAAAGTCCCAAGAAAGCCAAGGCAGCCAAGCCCAAGGCGACAAAGCCTAAAGCCACCAAGGCCAAGAAGGCGGCACCTAAAAAGAAGTAAATGTTGCGTCAAGTTTTGTAACTTGCAGACCAAAGGCTCTTTTAAGAGCCACACAATATTTCCTTTGATTGCATATATTCCAGTCGGATGGTCGAATAGTAAGGCAAATAATGAATCCTTAAGTTTATGGGTGTCGCAGGTATAATATGAATGGATTCTTGCTATCTGGCGACACTCTGTGGTGCTCAACCAAACACAAGCCTGCCACTAAAGTTAAAGGCTGTATACATTTCAGTCAAGACTCCGTGTATACTGCAAATAAATGTGTAACATGCATGAATGAATCCTTGCTATCGGGCGACACTAGAGTGACCACCCGCCCCTCGTAGCGCGTGAACGTACAGCGTTTGAAGCCGAATTCACGCGCCCCGCAAATTGAGACCGTGTCGCGCATCAATGCTTGCTTGATTAAAATTAAAAAGTCTTGTCAGACCCACCCCTCATTTGAACAGCTGACTAGGTTGTAACTTTTCCCTTGTTGTCATGACACTACACGCACACACTGGGAAGGAGGTTAGACGCGCGCTTTCCAGTTCAAAAATGGAGAAAGAAACCGCTTTGACTAAACGTGAGGCACCGCCACCACCAACTACAAAGAGGAGGTGTGGGGACAAGAAAGACTCGGAAAGTGAATATTTGAGGGGGATACCGAGAGGGCTTTTTGTGACATTTGCTATACGGCCTTTTCAAACGGACATGAAGGGAAAAAACACTTTACTAATACCCAAGTTTATTGCATTGCATTACATTAGGCTATATTACACTTAGCAGACGCTTTTATCCAAAGCGACTTACAAAAGGACATAGTAAGCTAACAGAGGTGTAGAGCAACACAGGGTAAATCGACTACACACATACACACAAGGAGATACATGTGCCTCAGGTAGGTATCCCGGAGCAGGGACACTTTAGACACACCCACCCCCTGCACACACAGACTCATACAAGCACCTAGGTAAAGACTTGGTTAGTAGAGAGAAGAAAGTTCACCATCCATCCTTCCCCTTCTCGTTTCGTGAACCTCTGGAGTTGTGAGAAGACTTTTTTGTTCTGTTCCTGTGGTGTTGAGCCACTACAATTTCTGTTAATCCACTGAAAAGTGAGTGGAGACTTGTGACTGTTCCTGCTGTGTTGATGCACTGCAATGCCAGTGAATCCTCAAACTCAATTTTATATGTTAAATGTATGTTAAAATAATTTTATTTATTAAAAATAAATAAATTGTAATGAAAAATAAATGTAATAGCTTAGGTAAATAGTTAGTGGAAGTGCATCCGTCCATTCACTGAATGATCAAAATATTATGAATCTTTATTTAGAAAAAAAAACACACTTTGGGTGGCCTATTCATGAGCGTACATCAGCAAGTACACATGTTTAGGGGAACAGGACATTACACGTAAGGTGGTGTGTGCTGAATGCATGATGCCAAATGATAAGACAATAGAGAAACTGAATGCTTCTCTGTTAAGGGAATAACAACATGATTCAGTCGTCACACATTCACGTTACAAGTAGTTGCCATTACCTTTCAATATTTGTTATAACTAAAGTCAAATCCAGGACTTCAATTTTGAAACCAAATTGTGGACTATATTAAATCCATACGTGATTCATATCGATAGCTTATTTTGTTCAGTTCCTTTAAATATGCTCTTTGTCACAGAATTTGGAGGGAGAGCGGAATACGACAGGCGCCAATTCAAGCGTAGCCGCGTCAGAAATTGGGATACAATGTGATTGGCTCTCAGCCTTGTGCCTTCAACCACTCATGCTCCGAGACACGTTAACTGCAAAGGATAAGTAGCGGGGTAGCATAGTACTACGTTGTATCTTTAGAAGCGTTATCATAAAGAAACAAGCATGAGTGGAAGAGGTAAAACCGGTGGTAAGGCCAGGGCTAAGGCTAAAACTCGTTCTTCTAGGGCTGGATTGCAGTTCCCCGTGGGCCGTGTGCACAGGCTGTTGCGCAAAGGTAACTACGCTGAGCGTGTGGGAGCTGGCGCGCCAGTCTATTTGGCCGCTGTGCTGGAGTATCTGACTGCTGAGATCCTGGAGTTGGCTGGCAATGCTGCTCGTGACAACAAGAAGACTCGCATCATTCCCCGTCACTTGCAGTTGGCCGTGCGCAATGACGAGGAGTTGAACAAGCTGCTCGGTGGAGTCACCATCGCTCAGGGTGGTGTGCTGCCCAACATTCAGGCTGTTCTGCTGCCCAAGAAGACTGAGAAGTCAAAGTAAACCCTGCCTTGTGAAACTTTTCCTATCCCAAAGGCTCTTTTAAGAGCCACCCACAGCTATCTCTAAAACTCAATTCCAAGTTTTTATGTAACACATGTTTATCCTTCAATTTAACATGAACACTTTAGTAACTTTTAATTCAAATAGACGTGTGTGCTTTACATTGAATGTAAATAACCTAATGCCTATGTAGTGTGTGTGTGTGTATATGGTAGCCTACTACCAATACAATTAGGCATGTACAGTATGGCTAAAGTCACATATAGCTTTAAACCTTATAATCATTAACTCATTCATTTCTTAACATTATGACAGCCTTACTATATCAGTCATATTTTGCCTGCCAAAGGACTTAACATTTCCCCACCAGTGTCGCTGAAGAATTGGCCCACCCACCTTAGCAACACCAGATCAAGCCAATCGTTTAAAACACCTCGAGCACAGTGGTACCAATAATTTTTAGTTATTAACAGTGACTCCTTATTCAATTTTAAAGAACTATGACAGGTCAAACTTATTTGGCCCACTTTAGCTGATGGCCCAATTTGGCTGAGTTCACCCTACGTGGCCAGGGGCAGCTGTTATGTCCTGTTTCCGCATAAAATCGGATAATATCAAACCATGTTACATTTAAATAAAACTTGTATAGGCTGGACAAGTGTTTCGACTGCGTATTTCAATGTCACACATACTCATTTACAGATTTTTTGAACACTAGCAACTGCAGAGTGAAGGCAAGGTTGGGGTGGTGCTTTTTGCTTTGAATTTTAGGCGGCATTTGGGAGCAAGGCTTGGAAAATCCAATCAGCAGTGACCATCAACCCAACGTCATCAGGGGGCAGGTTCGGGCTGTCGTGGTTAAATAGCATACTTTTCCAACTAAGCAGAACACTCTTTCTCGTCAAAGAAGACTCTACAATGGCAAGAACCAAGCAAACTGCCCGCAAATCCACCGGAGGTAAGGCTCCGAGGAAACAGCTCGCCACCAAGGCAGCGCGTAAAAGCGCACCCGCCACCGGTGGCGTGAAGAAGCCTCACCGTTACAGGCCAGGGACTGTGGCTCTGAGGGAGATCCGTCGCTACCAGAAATCCACGGAGCTGCTGATCCGCAAGCTGCCATTCCAGCGCCTGGTCAGAGAAATCGCTCAGGACTTCAAAACCGATCTTCGCTTCCAGAGCTCTGCCGTCATGGCTCTTCAGGAGGCCAGTGAGGCTTATCTGGTTGGTCTGTTCGAGGACACCAACCTGTGCGCCATCCACGCCAAGAGAGTGACCATTATGCCCAAGGACATCCAGCTGGCCCGTCGTATTCGCGGGGAGCGTGCTTAAATTGACCCCGGCTACAATAAACGGCTCTTTTAAGAGCCACCAAATAACCCTTAAAAAGCACCTTTCCAATACAATGTATGTGTAATACATACAATGTACAATACACCGCGCCAGAACATGTATGCAAATGTTTTAGCATATCACCGAGGTTGAAGTTTCTTGTACATGAATTGACCAGTAAATGATCACTAGAAATAACCGTATTAATACAGTAATGTGCGGAACCACCACAGAACCTAATGGTGTATGTTTTATGCGTAACAACATGTATACGCGTAATTCTACAGAAACTGTGCCATCTTTGATGGGAAAGGAAGGTGAAAAAACACATCACATATTTAGGTCTTTTTTGATTTGATAATAGTGTCAGTTTTATATAGAAAACAGACCTAAACATAGCAGAGTAAGTTATTTTTTTGCATAGGACACGTCACATTTCAATTCATCCCCGTCACAGCAAACTCTTTATTGCATTATTCACAGCAATGTTTTAGTTCGTGCAAACAAACATCTACATAAGTTCCAACAGATAATGTGTATAAGAATATACATGAAATAGTGCAAAGATATTCATCCCTGTAGCAGTCATTAATCCACGCAACACTGAAAATGTAACGGGGTTGAATATTTTGTCTTCATCTTATGATAATTCTCAATACTAGCAGGATGCTGCATGGCATAATTCCGTTTAGATATTTATAGATTTCAATATGACCTTTTGATCTGTTTGTGAGAGAGAGTAGCTTAGCACTTGTCACGCCATACTGTTCAAGAGACTTGATTCCTGATTCCACCTCCTCATAAATGATGTCGCAGGATTAAACCGCTTTTCCAAAGAACACATACAGAGGAAAGATTAGCAGTGCATTATTACCGCAACATTAAAATTATTAACTCAAAAAATGACTATGCTGTTGGTATGGTGGACAGGCAAAAACTCATAAAAACAGAAATATAAAGCTTGACAAATTACATAACATGTTTTCTCTAATAAATCTCTAGAATGACCCCTACAGTTAAATTGATCAGTTTCCAAGTCCCTTCTCATTCCCAGCTACAATAACTTCAAATAGAAACGTTTTTACTCGACCATTAAACGATGTGCTATGGAACTTAACTAGGTTTTACACAAGAATCATTCAATTAAGTTATGGAACGGCTTCTCGGAGAAACTTTGGGTGGCTCTTAAAAGAGCCTTTGGGTTTAGGAATGCTGGAGAAATGCTTTACTTAGAGCTGGTGTACTTTGTCACGGCCTTAGTTCCCTCAGACACGGCGTGCTTGGCCAGCTCACCGGGCAGAAGCAGTCGCACTGCAGTCTGGATCTCCCTGGAAGAGATGGTGGAACGCTTGTTGTAGTGGGCCAGGCGGGAAGCCTCACCAGCGATGCGCTCGAAGATATCGTTAACGAAGGAGTTCATGATGCTCATAGCCTTGGAGGAAATACCGGTATCGGGGTGAACCTGCTTCAGGACCTTGTACACGTAGATGGCATAACTCTCCTTCCTGGTCCTCTTGCGCTTCTTACCCCCCTTCCCGGCTGTCTTGCTCACAGCTTTCTTGGAACCTTTCTTAGGCGCAGGCTTAGCTGGATCAGGCATGATGTCCGGTTTGTTACTCAAACAAAACAATACTCTTTCAACCTGTGTCCCCTTTATATATAGGTACGACTACGCTAACGCGTCACTGAAACCAGGCACTATTACATTCTCGACTGATTTCCCTCCAATGTCAGTCAGGCGAGGATTGGTTACTTTGAAGCAAGGGGCCGTTCCGTCTGCTGGCAATGCTCCACCCACAGAACGTTACTGTTGTCCGCACTTCCCCCATTAATCTTCCCGCTCTTTATGGGGCATTAGGAAACCCAGTTGTAAAAAACTTCACTTATACGGCTCATCCTAATTGCTGAAAATATTTCCAGTAATAATTTGCTATGGTATCATTGTTAGGGGGAGATTAGAACTGAACTTTAAATGTTCTTATTTCTCAATTATGATTACTAGGTGAAAAAAGTCAACAGGCTGATACGATAGGGGTCCGTTAAATGATTGTTATCCGATAGTTGATCGCAGTTTATTCATTACTATAATTGTAAACAGTCTCACGTGCGGGCGTTCAAGATATTTTAATCGCCATCAACCTAATGTGAAGAATAGATAGTGGTTAAAATGTATATGTTTCTCCAGATCCGGATATTGTATAAATAACTAAAACCGACTGTGACATACATTGTCACCACAGCGTTGTCTTTAACATGCTCAAAATAAAGGAAAGAGGAACTTCTTACTAGAGGCTAGTCTAGGTTTTTTTAATTACGCGCTCATCTCCCCAAACGTGCAAATCTGAGCAGAACACAATAAAAAGAAAGAGCAACAGCAGCTTGCGTCTAGCACGGTGTGCATGATAACGTTAGAAGTTTAGGTTTCTGCAGAGAGAACTCTCGACCACATACGTTCACTGCTTAAACGTAGTATATTAAATGTTGAAATGTAATCGTTTAATTGGTGGTTTAGGTTAGTCAGTGTCAAAAGCAATGTATGTGTATACCATGGTGCACTTCAGCTGTAAAATCAGTATCTTAATTTAAAATACAAGTGTTGGAATGTTCTTTTTTAGATATTTGGGCGGCTCTTAAAAGAGCCTTTGGGTTTGACAACGAAAGTAAAGCGTTAACCGCCGAAGCCGTAGAGAGTACGGCCCTGACGCTTCAGAGCATAAACGACATCCATGGCCGTGACGGTCTTTCTCTTGGCGTGCTCGGTGTAGGTGACGGCATCACGGATAACGTTCTCAAGGAACACTTTCAGCACACCACGGGTCTCTTCATAGATGAGACCAGAGATACGCTTTACACCACCACGGCGAGCCAGACGCCTGATTGCAGGCTTGGTAATACCCTGGATGTTGTCGCGAAGAACTTTGCGATGGCGCTTTGCGCCACCCTTTCCAAGACCTTTTCCTCCTTTGCCTCGTCCGCTCATGTTATCGCTACTAGTTCTCCCTATAGAAAAATGTGCCAGTTAGCTCGTGAACAGCCTTTTTATGTCGCCCCACAGGACCTCTTGGAAAACAGTTGTCCTCGCCCCTCCTTTTCAGCTTTACGAAGAGGGATGGCGCGAATATGGAACCACACAGTGCGTCACCATGACGTCACCCACACTTGCAATGTCTGCAAAGAAGCATAGAAGAGGATACGTTGTAATTCTCGTGAAGCATTGGGCCTAAATACTTTCTACCAAATACTTCTTTTTGTGATTATGCTTTCTTTATATGATTTCCATTGGCACTAAATGTCACTAAATTTGGTGGATTTTAAAAGAAAGATGTGTAAAGTTTGTCATGTGAAGTTTGACCAAATTTAGCAATTAGAAGCCAAGGTAATGACTGTCAAACAAAGCTGCGTCTTCAATTTTGAAAGGGAAACAGGACATAACAATTGACATGCTACTTTGAAACAGATTATCTGGCGAAATCCACATCAATGGCCTATGACGAGTTGGCTTACTTTCACTTTCGGCATTTTAACATTTGACAAAAATGGTTTTCATTGGAATTTGGTGTCGACCAGTGTTTTCAATGCACAAGGTTCAATAGACTTCAAGACAAAAATGGTGTTAAACTGTAGCTTATAGCATAGGAAAATAGGATAAAAATAATAGGAAAAAATCATTTTGTAGAATTACAGTGCCCCCTATAGGCCGAATGGCATGGTACTTGCTGTGCATTTAGAGGTTATTGTGCTGATCCTGGCATACAGGGTGAACCAGAAAGAAAGTAGACACTTGAGTACAGAAACTTTAACACACTATATCTTACGTTTTTATGGTCATATATTCACAAACTATACACTGTTGGAAAGGCCATAAAGATATCAATTCATTTCTCAAAGTGTCTACCACTTCTACCTCCAGGCGTTTCCGGAACACTTTGCATGTCCTCAGGATGTAGGGAGTGGTCATCCGGTTCCAGGCTCTGGCTATGGATTTCTTCAAAGTCTCCATTGAAGGGTGGGGTTTCTTACAGGCACTCTCCTCCACAGTTGCCCAAACATTGTAGCCCAATGGGTTGAGGTCTGGACTCTGTGGGGGGCCACATCTCCTTTGGCCAGTAGCTCGCAAAGTTCTCATCCAGCCACTTCTGCATCTTTTTGGCAGTGTGGGCAGGGGCTCCATCCTGTTGACAGACGTAATTTCCTTCAGGGTAGTTTGTCTCCACCCATGGCTTGACTTTGGTACTGTATGAAGGATTTCCAGGTAGGCTTCTGCATTGATCCTTACTCTAGCAGGAATGAACACAGGAGGCATCTTCTTGCCATCAGATGCTAAGAGGCCAAATACCATGACTGATGCCGGGTGCTTCATGCAGTTTGTGGGACATTTGTAGCATTATTCCCAATCCACCTGTCATTTACTAAAGGCATCAACAGTGAATATCTTCTCATCCGAAAACAAGATGGCTTTTCTTTGTGGACCATGCTTCAGGTCATTGGCTTTTGATCGTTGGAGTCTTGTGTCCTTCTGTGATTGTGTTGGCAATGGAACCTTAACCCTTGCTCTAGACTTCATATTTAGATCATTTTTTTATGATTCGCCTCATGGAAGTGGCTCACATTTAGGTCGGACGCCATTTTTCGGATGGATCTCACTTAATTAGCCTCGATTTTTTGTTTGGCTCGCCTACTTACACTATTGATCCTTACAGACCGAGGCCGACCAGAGCCAGGCTTTCTATTCACTGTTCCAGTGCATTGTAACTTCTTTTTAAGTTTGTAGATGGTGCTTTTTGGCCTCTGAAGACGCCTTGCTATGTCAGTTGGACTGACTCCGGCACACGGTAAATCAGCCACAGCATGAGTTTTTGCCATGATCACAGACAATGTGCATACCTCAAGTGAAAAGACAGTTGTTGTGTGGTAGGACTCCTTAAGTAATCTATTAAGCCTTAAGGCTAGTCAATATAACCTTAATTG